>CM057007.1:46904505-47504505 GCA_029891345.1 Dryococelus australis
GCAGAATGTGTTTGCAAACATGGCAACTCAACATCATATTAAGAGATGTATGTGTAGTGCAATAAATATCACATACCAGTTTCAATTTGTAATCATTTATCGTGTACAACTACTTTTTTGATGACGAGTGTATGTGCAGGCACTATGCATATCTGACATAATTAGCTCACATGGCTGCCATTGTCTGTTACATTATTTATGTGCTGTTCTGGATAGATGGTTTCAATTTTTTGTAGATAGACACTCCTTTGTTAGGTATGCTTGTGTTGTTACAGATAGATACACAGCCTGCAATGCGACTGTAGACTAAATAACGTACAATGCAATACCAATTAGTGAGTATTGAATCCTTTAATTATGTTACATTTATCAACTGCCAACTTTTCATGGAGAAATTCGCTACAGGACCAGTGCAAGAGATTACACTTTCAAATAATAGATTGATCTTGGCTGAAAGTAATATTTTAGAAAAAAAATTGGGAAATTTAATGTGTTGACGCGTGTTGCTTTATCTAAGTTGGCAAGAGACTTTTATTATGCTCTAGATCAGTCGCGCTACTAGTGTTACTAATTCCCGTTCTTACTAGATACTAGTGTTGGCCTTGTAGGCTGTTTACTAGGAATATAGTCTGTCACACTAGGTCTGGCAACGCGTCTCACAACAACAGTGGTCCTCTGGTGGGGTGCTCTTCATTGGTGGCGTTACCATAGTGTAGGTGGAGCGTATGGCATCCTTGGTTCCACTGGACGTGGTGCGTGCAGGTCATGTTCCAATAGTGGTCTACATGATGACGGTACTTACTCCTGATGCTCTATGTGTTCAATACAAAATGCTGCTGTCACGTCCTGCTGTATTTTATATTTGGATTTTTATTATTAACATTGTAATTAGCATTTTCATTCACACATTTAAATACATATTCATATATACATATTCAGCCATGTAAAGACACAAAAATCTTCTGATTATTTTGTTGTAAATAAAGCCAAGTTGATTTTTTCAGGCCGAAAATTGGAGTAGGAATAAAATCTGATAAATTAACCATAACATGCTAAATAAACTACAATAAATTTGATATTATAAACAATGGCAAGTAATCTCCTGGCATATTTTTAGCCAGCTTTCCAAAGGAAAGATAGGCTTATGCAATCACCTGGTTGTCTGTCTAGAATGTATGTCCACCCTAATTACTTTTAAACCCGACAATCGAATTTAACCAATCACGTCCACATATCGTATTTAGTAAGGACATCAGACTTATAGTTTTCAATCACTCCGGGTACGTATTTTAAAACTGGCAGATATTTTGAAATTAATGCCACTGTGTCATATTTCGGGAACCAATTATCTATATTATTTAAACAAAATTTGGAACATTGACAGCATTGCATTTTGAAAGCGGTAATGGAAAAAATAAAAATTTTTCATTATATCTTGGGAACCATCAAACCGATTTAAATCAAATTTGGTATGTTGACAGTGCATGATGCATACATTAAATGAACTTTAAAAATTTTATCAAACAGACATTTTGGAAGATAGCACAGCATTAAAAATAAATCATTTACGTTATATCTTGCTAACTATTCAACCAATTCCTGTCAACTTTGGCATATATATATATATATATATATATATATATATATGATACTATTATGGGCCATGTTCATATAAGCAAATTAAATGTGTAAAGCACTTATTTTTAAAATGGGGGCTAAATAAACTTCGTATTCTGGCAGTATCTATTACAATCATAAAATTTGTCTACCCAGAGCCTGTTTTGCCACAATTTTTTGAGATAGTACCATACAAATAAGTTAAGTTTGCTCCTATTTCTGGAAACAATCAAACAAATTCCTTCCAAATATGGCAAACAAGTAATACTGAGGTAAGTCATGTAAATTGATACGCCATGTTTTAAGATCAGGCGCTTATTTTCAGAATAGAGCGCTTGTAAACATTTTAGCATAACATGCTATATCTATGAAACAATGTAACCAGTTTCAACCTAACTTTGTATGCTGACAGTATATATGCAAGCATAAATCGAGCGAATACATAAACTCACTTGTCCGCTATTTTGGAAGGTAGCACCATACGAAAAATTAAGTTTTCGTGTCCATTGTCTGTCAACAAATATTTGGGGTGTCCCCACCTTGGGAAAAACTCGTTCTGCATTACTTGTGCAACTGTGTGTGCACGAACATTGCTGACGGGAAATGACTCGGTCGAACGAGTGAACAAATCTGTGGCAACAACAAGAAATCTTTTCCCAGTTTTCGTATGCGGGTACGGGCCCATGATGTCGATAGCTACAGTTTTGAATGGCTTGGTTGGCAGCCTTGGCTGTTGTGAAGTGTCGCCATCTGCTCTCCGCGGCTTACGGGTGTTACACGTGATACAGCTCTGTACATGTTTCTGGACATCTCCCTGAATCCCTGGCCAGTGGAAAAATTTCAGCATATTCTTTCGTGTTTGCTCAGATCCCGGGTGGCCATGCTCCAAATTGTTGTGTGCACACTTTAACACAAGTTCCCGTTTCTCTTTCGGAACATACGTCTTCCATCGCACACAATTACCAGGTGGTTTGGTTTGTATTTCTCTGTCTACTACCCTCCAGTGTTCTGTGTAACGTGTGGCACAGTGTTGTCAGTGTTGTGCGGCATCTGGGGAATTCTCTCGTGCAGTGTGTACCTCTTTTAACTCGTCACGTACATTCAAGGAAACAAGTTCGCCAGGTGGTGTGGCAACAATGTTTTCTACAACGAGAGTTTGTGTTCCTGCAGTTGGTATTGCACGGCACGGCGGTAACGCCTCTTCCCACTCCGCATCGTCAGTTACCATTGGATTCGGACAAGGGTTCCTGGACAAGGTGTCCGTGAGCTCGTTGGTTTTCCCCGCCATGTGTTCTACGTTGACATATTATTGCAGTAGCAGCGCCCAGCGGGCGAGTTTGCTTTTCCCGTTATGCATTCCCTCTAACCATACAAGGCATCAGTTGTCAGTTTTGAGTGTAAACTACCTTCCTGCAAATACGGCCGGTACTTCCGCAATGCATGTACAATGGCCAAACATTCTTGTTCATTAATGTGATAATTATGTTCACCGTCACCAAACTTGGCACGGTGGTAACTGATCATTTGTTTTTCCCCGTGTGTTCCCTCCTGATACAACACGGCCCCAATGCCTTCTTGACTGGTATCCGTTTGTACAACTATGGGTAACTCTGGGTTAAATCTAGACAGCGGATTACAGTTCTGAAAGGCAATTTTAATGTCTTTAAATGCTTGATTGGCTTGCAGTGTCCAGACAAATTTACTTTTTTCACACAACAAAGTAGTTAACGGTGCAGTGATTACGGAAAAGTTTGGGACAAATTCCCTTAAACAATTAATTAAGCCAAAGAACTTCCTGACTTGTTTACATGATTTCGGTGTGGGTTTGTTTTGAATGTCCTGTATGTGTTTTTGTTCTGGTTCGTGCTCGTTTGCTGTTACATAATGTCCTAGAAACTCCATTCTAGTCATACCCAACTTACACTTTTCCACTTTGCATGTAAGTTTATTATGTTAGAGCCATTCAAACACAAGCCTCAAATGGTGCAAGTGCTCTTCCAGCTGTTAGACCAAACAAGTAGATCATCCAAATATGCCATCGCAAAGTCTCCAATAAATCCATCCAATACATTAACCACTAAGTTCTGAAACGTTGCAGGGGCACACTTTAAACCAAATGCCATGGCTATAAACTGAAATCTACGTACATCTGGGGTAGTATGTTGACAAAGTGTCTTTCATGTTTATGACTAGTGGCGGCATGTTTACGGTGATTTTGCAGAAGCGGACACAGAATCACCATTTGCTATCGTTATTTGGAGCAAGGGTAGTACCTGAATTATAGAGACTTTGTCTAAGTTCAATAACATTAACATTGAGCATCTCTCATACCTGCTGGTTGATGACATGGCGAAAGAAAATACCTGAATCTTGTGGCTTGGAGTACACTGGGTCCTCGTGCGTTGTGATGATCGCATACTCTGTGACGTCGGTGCGCTGCAGCTTCCCCTCAGTGTGGAACACTATCATACTGGTCCAGCAGATGTTGCAAGACGTTGCTGATGTGTGACGGGCACCTCGTGCTCGAAGTCAGCAAGCGGCACAGCAGTTATTGTTGGTGGTGTTGCCCCCACGGCTTAACGGTCCATTGGCCACAAGTCCCCACATGCAGACAATTCAGGTGCGGTTCTATCATAGCTTGGATGTCAATAAGCCAAGGCAGTCCCAGAATCACTTCCTCGCACAAGTCCGGCACAATGTAGACATCACACTTGGTACGCAGCTCTCTGATTCCTACTGTTACGTGCATAACATTTTTCACTTCTCCCTGTTGGTGTGTGGTAGCGAATTGAAAGCATCTCGGTGGCACCCTAGTTGTTATCGCTTGTATCAAACCCTCACGCACAAAATTGTGACTAGCGGCAGTGTCAATTACAGCTGTGACATTTTTCCCTTCGAGCTCTACACATACTCTCAGCGCTTTCACGGTATTGCCAGTCACTTACAACACTCTTGCGCGTGTAGCAGGCATGTTTTTTTGCTATGGCAGTGGCTGTGTGATCTGCCTGACAGGGGGCGGTGGCCACGCAACATCGGTAACCATAGCGGGGGTACAGGCGGCGGTTCGCAGTTTCATGATCTCCCGGCTGGCTACACGCAACAAAAGTAATGTCCGGTTTTAACAATGCCACAATTATTTCCAACACTTAGCGAGTTGCTTGTCCCAGGTGTAAACGCTTATACATGCCGAACTTGTGCTGGATGAATTCCTCGATTTCCTCGCGTTCTCTCTGCTGCTCGTGATACAGTCACGCTTGTGCCTGGATAGCATCTCCATCATTGTCAAACCAACCTAGCAATCTCTCACAGACCTCTTCCCACAAGACTCGATAGTCCCTGACCAAGTTCCACCAAGTGGCGGCGGTTCCCCTTAACCTGTTGTCAGTTACCCCAGTCCAATCATCCCTATGTACGCAATGCATATGTTATTTTTCTTTGCACACTGCAAGGAACGTATCAAGGTCTTCTGAGTTATGTTCCGCGAAAGTTGGCAAGAGAACGGTTCTGTCAGGTACCGTCAAACCCTGTGGTGTGTAGATAACAACTACTGGCGGCGTGGGTTTTGCCTCTGGTGTTGTTGGTGGCGCGATCTCAGCACAGTTCGTCTTACGGTGCTCAACACAGTTTATGAACCATCGCGGAAGGTTACATATTCATCAGGTCCTATGCATCGCAAATGTAAGTCCCGTTTGCACAGCTGGCACTGTGCCCACTTCATTCTCGCCCCATCACATCCCGTGTGGATGCACAGGCGTGGTTCTGACGGCATGGATACGGTGTCGTATGTGGATTGACATAACGAATGATCCCATAGATTTTCAATAAACAGGTTTTCACTCACCCGTGCACAATGCAAGCATTGATTGATCGGCATGTCCAAATAATTCGCGCTCGTGTTAGCGGGTGTCGCGGTTGCCAGCGCGGATGTCTTGAGGGCTTCTCGCGGTTGTTCAGGCGTGGTGTCTACCATCTTCTCATGGTTGACGCAGATGATATGACATGGATAAACACACTTGACCCCACTTGGGAATGCTAACTGACACGTCAGGTGAGACACGAGACGAATGATGACACAAATACTTACTGGTAATTTTGGCGCCAGCGGTGCTTCCCAATCATTGCACTATTGAGACTCAGGGTTCTCAGGGATGCTGTGGGTTCTGTGTGTCCATCTCACCCGTGCGTACTTACAATCACGTAGGCAATACTAAACTTTTTACTAAACATCACTTGAAATAAACACTTAATAAAATATATGTGGCTAGGACATGTCACTACTGAATAAAAGAATTAAGTTCACTGTAGACTTGCTTTTATTGTTATTATGCATACACATCAACGTGTCAATGAAATGATTATCTCTGTCATGACTAGCCAATTCCGCTTGGGTGCTCCCCAGCCCGCAATTACTCTAGCGCATGCTTAGATGGATAATCTCACTGAGGTGCATGAAAGCACAGCCTTCACAAGGGAAGAGGGCCAACAGCCGCTAGGGTGGACTGACGGTTTTCCCTGAAGACAGCACATGATGAATTACGAATGAAACCCTTGATACATTAACATGTGTGATTATTCGGCATCACTAACGCAAACTCAATGGGGCTCGCCCTCCATCACGCGGTTAGTATGATGATGGCCTATACACAGAGCCAGCTAGGATGGGAATAATTGCACCGTACACTAATTACAAAATTACATAAACCCTTGAATGATACACGAAACAAGATGGGACACGAGCGAGATAAATATTCACAATAAACACACACATGTATGAAAACAAGCTTAGATGGTGCGGATGAAGTTCAAAATTATTGGCCTCTTTGAACACGTGCGGGACATGGGACGCGTGCGTGGTGAGCGCCGTCATGGGCGCTAGCACTGCTGGCTGTTAGCCGGCGTCAAAGCGAATAAAAGATATGCAAAGCAGGAAAGCAATGCAATGAGTACGAAATGTTATACTTACAAAGCCATTATTACATTTACATTCAAACATTTTCCTGGGGGTAGTCCATATCCTCAAATCTTCTGACAACTTCCTTCCCTATTTCCTACCCAAAAAAAAAAATACTGACATCTGGTTCCACCAATGTTTCCAACAGACCCCCCACTCCTACTGATCTACAGTCTGTCCAAAACAAACTCTCATTTAAATGACAGTGTATACACAAAAAACCTCAGAATGCAGTAGTTAAGAGAGAGGTTTAAGGAGTAGACATATATTTTTTTTTTGTCAGGGATGCTGACCTCAATGCCAAATAGTCACCAATCATAAAGCAGCACAGTCTATTATCAAAAACTCAGAATTGAAATGCAGCACAAGAATGAAAGCCGAAACAGGCTGACAAATCTTGCAACAGCTCTATAGATGTCTTCACAGAAACTCCAGTGTGCCTGTACTACGGCTAATTAATGTACGCAATTTTTTTTTTATTTCAGTCCGATGACAATTAAATATTAACACACTTTGTTTTTACTTTCAAGAAAACATGTTTATAATTTTCTGGTTACTTGGCAATCATTTTTGTGAGTACAACGTACCTCATTTTCAGAGTAGTCGCAGGACAAACAGAACATTTGATTTTCGCACAGAGTAATGCAACCCAGTTGTTATGCCACTCCCACAGATGTCACTATTAATGCTAAGTAAGTTGGTGAGTAAGTGAGTAAGTGAAGAGATCTGGATGGCTCTCAACAGCGAGGTCTTGAGAGACGATGAGGGTGATTGAGGTGAATACGGAGCAGAGCCGGAATGAAAGGGTGGGGGAAATGGAAGATCCCACGAAAACACACTGACCAATGGCATCATCCGGCATGATTCCACATGCGAAGATCTGGGGGGCAACCCTGCCGGGAATAGAACCTGGCGGGAGGCTAGTAGTCTAACCACAACACCACCGTGGCCCCCATATTGGATAAACATTGATCACTTATTATTTTTTTCAAACAATTTCAACCAATTTGGTATACAGCTACTTCAAAAGTAATCAACTCCAGAGTTTGCAATGCCAGACTTAAGATTTCTTCCAGCAATAACTTGTAAATAAACCAACAAAACTCTGGCACGTTAGTAATCTCACAGTTACAGTGAAGAAGGGACGGCCAGTCTTATCTAACAAGGAGACTCTGAATTTGTAATTTCAGTGCCACGATAAGACACATGCTTACAGTGATCACATTTAAACCTTGTGACATGTTAAAATCTGAGGCAAAACTTTGGTTCAAGAAACCAACAAGATGCCCCTCCAAACCAAAAGTCAAGCCAGCCATACAGAAAAGGTGATGTTTGAAAATAAATTATATTACAGTGAATGTGACATTTGATCTTTCTTGACCTCTTAGCACATTCACTGGACTTGTGTGTATGTCTATATATACATATTATCCATATGTGTAGTGTTCCTGCATGCAAGGACATATGATATGGACGTGAGTGACCTTTAGATAACACTTCAGACCAAATAAATTCTGTAATTAATTATGCTTTTCTCTCTCATATCCCAAATGTTTCACTTTAAGCAAAATTATACATATATTTTTTAAAGTGTGTGTAAAATTGGGCGGCAGGGGAGGGGGAGGGGGACAAAGTCATTACAATAAAAAAGAAAAAGGGAAGAAGAGATGTTACAATATAATGACAATAAAACTGTATCACAAATGTAATAAAAATTAAAATAGATTAATAAACGAGCACATGATTTTGTAGGCTTAGCTACTGGAAACTTGAGTAAACAAAGTATTATCTGGCATACTCGGATGTGTGTTTTAGCCATCTCTATCTCCAAGATAAGATAATTATTTGACATCAGCGCACAGTTATTAATTTCTCATTTTTTTTAAAAATACACAGAGAAATTATTTTTCATCAAGTCTTATAAACTGTAATATTCTGTTTGACAAAAATTATTTACATGAAAAAAAAGGGCAACTTTGTAACTATACTACTACAGTATAGAACAACATTTCAACATGTTTAACATATTAAGTTTAATGTACTCTATGAACACAGTTTACAAATGAAACAGTTCATCATTAGGCAGTAATAATATTCACATTTCCAGTGAGTTTCTTACCATGACCACTGTGATGTTTATTACTGGCCGCAGGTACACTAGAGTTTGACACTTCCTCGATGTACGAGTAGTTGTAGTGCACGAAAAGCAGCAGAAGACCCAAGGTATAGATGCATGGTCCCATTATGAAATGCCCCAGAGCTGGAGACAATACACCAGCTAGCAGAAAAATTGATTACATCACACACATGTGCTCACCTACATGCATCCACACACACTACTCAGATACACCATACACACACAGGAGACACTTTCCCATAGGATCAGTTCAAAATACTGATGGAGATTGTCTGATAAGATACTGTCCTTCCTAAGTAAATATGACTTCATCTTCTATAAGCTGGTTCATCGGGATAGCATGCCTTTGTCACACCTCTGATACATAAGTTATGCAGAGAATACTGACTAAAGAGATGCAACTATCATGATAAAATTAACATTCACAATTTTTCCTAAACACAAATTGATATGATAAAAGTGATTTATTTAATAACACCCATAGTAAATATATACATATTTTCTCATTCCTTTGTTATAAAATGCTGAAATTCAAATAATGGTAATAACACTCTTTATTCCTTTTTAATGAGTGAGTTACTAATCAAAATTTTAATCTAATGAGTTAAATACTGCAAAGGTTTATATTACTGAGTGGCAAAGCATTCACCATGAATGGAGATGGAAAACCATGCAGTGCAGCCAGACTGGACTAAACTCATGACCTTCGTAATGTGAGTTAGATACATCACATCATGACTAAACACTATAGGTTGGGGCTATAAAGTTAATTTTCTCATTGGATCACTTACAAATAAATGCGTTTGACACATTTATTACAAAGCATTGACTCTCTTATACATACACAGTTGGATCACATTGTTATGACCACCTGCTAGAAGTCCATCTGCAACGTGTAGCCCATGACGTTGATGCCGGCTAACAATCAGCAATGCTAGAGCCCATGACGGCACTCACCACGCACATGGCACGTGTACATGCACGTGCACAAAGAGGCTCAAATCTGAACTTTCCTAACAAAATATCATTTTTGCAGTGTACAATATGTCTCTTGTTATTTAATTTTCAGGGTTTGAAATGTCTTAAAATGATTTAAAGTGTTTGTTGTCAATTTGCAAATGTTTGATTATGAATTGAAAGTGCGCGCTGCATAGCGATTAAGAACAGTAATATTCTGGCGTGAATGCCATCATAAAGAGACACTAAAATAATACAGAAAATTAACAAGAAAATTCTAAAATGTAAAACAATATTTAAATTATTTGTACCACTTTTATTTTCAATATATAAAAGTTTTACTCTGCATGAATAGCACTTCCGCATATGTGAACCCCATGCAGGTAGGTCCGTGTGACGCTTGGCTCTGGACAGTCTGTCTAGGAGAGCTGGTGAGGTAAGATGCTGTCACGTATGCACTACAACTTTTGAGCACTGATGTAGATTTCAATAGCACTTTTAGTATACTGGTTAACGTTTGTTTGTGTACGTTTTGCCAGACATTTCCCCCCCTTTATGCTTCTGCTTAACTAATTTATTTTTCAACTTAATCGAGGGGAAGGAGGCAAAAGATGTTAGAGAGGTCGTGGGACTCACAAAACTTGAATCAGGTGCCATCCGCTTCTGCTAAAGGCGCTCCATCATAATTTCTGTATTATTGCTGCATACAATTTCTAGGGCTTTGATTTCATGTATGTATTTAAGGGTATTTTTCATGTTTGAGTATTTTACAGCCATATCATGTACAACCATGTAGTTAACTGCAGCCAAGTCTATATCCGCACCATGCTTGTGCTTTGAGAGTTTATTTGTGTAACATCATGTGTGAAATAATTTATTTCAGGGTTCTATGTACAGTCGACTCTCGATTATCCACGAGCGGATTATCCGCTTTGCGGCTTAAGTGCGGCATATTCAGAAAAACAAAAATAAATTTTGGAAATTAACTCAAACACTGCCAGAACGAAGTTATTTAATAAAGCGCCCATCTTAACTAATGAAATTCGTAACAGATACTCTCTGAAAATAAACTGTGGAATGAAATATGTTTGTTTACCGATTCAAATGCACATCAAAATGTGTTCCCAATGGCGCGATGAGCTTAGTTACATCGCAAGACAGCGAGCTGACAACACTGCACAACTCGCTAGCCTAGCTGCCGCCTGCCAGATATAGCCGGTCCCGGCACGACCACCGCATTCCTCCAGCGTATCACATTCCCATGGTCAGTTTCAGTTTTATCTCACCAGTCTATAGTTGCGTTTGATTTTGTTTTTGCTCATTTTCAGCCAAAAAATGTCTGCAAAACGTAAACGTGTGGTTTTAAATTTACAGCAGAAGCTGGAAATTATTAATAAACTTGAAGGAGGAAGTGCAATAAAACAGCTTTCATTTATGTATGCAGTGGAAGAAACAACAATTCGGGATATACGAAACAATAATTCCAAACTAATTGAGTTTGCAAGCAGTGCGGACTCGACAAGTGGATTGGCAAATAGGAAAACAATGAAACTATCGACGAACGTGAAACTAGATCAGGCTATGCTGGAGTGGTTTAACCAGAAACGTGCTGTGGGGACGCTAGTGTCGGGCTTATTGTATGCCAAATAAGCCCAATATTTTTTTTAATAACTGGGAATGGAAGGCGAAACTTGTTCCCTACATTAAACACCGTTTTCCACATGATGAAACATCCCGCTGTATGCCGCACACACTGGACAGTGTGGGAGGTGTGTGTGTGACACGGGGGACATGCAGTTCACTTTGCATGTCTTTGTTTCCCTTCTCCAGGAAGGGGAAGTGGCCTGTTGCCTAGCAACCGAGTGGCGTCAGCCTGCCTTCCCTCTTATGCAACTTCAGATTCCAGTATCACTCTGCTGTACATTTCTTGTAATGATCGAGAGAGAACTACCGTGATTACATGCATATTTTACACACTTTAAATACTGTTTTGAAAGTTAGAAATCAGGGGTGCATAAATTACACATTTTTTAAAATTTCTTGGTTTGTTGATAAATAATAGGGTATGGAAAATATACGAAGCTGTAAAATATGTGGGTAAATACAGTAGTGTGTCAAGGATAGGCTAGGTTTCACACTCAAACACCCAGTATTCAGTTATGACCATATGAAACTTAGTGTTGGAAAAACTGTATTTTTCTCTTAGTATGCAGATTATCCATGATTATGGGTTATCTGCGGCAATCATCCCCTCCATTATCGCGGATAATTGAGAGTCGACTGTATTGTCATTCAGGGTTCAGTGTAATAATTTTCAAGTAAATTGATACTTTTGTGTTTGACCACGCGGTCACATCAATGTTTGCTTTTGCAGCCAACTGCTTTAATCGTAAAGAGGATCATTTTCTCTACAAGAATAACAATTTGTCAGAGTTAAATTTGCAGTTTCCACAAAGAAATATTGCATTTCCACCTGTACCACATGGTCCGCTACGAACGTTACCAGTGGCATCCGCGCCATATAAACTTGTTTTCACGCGTATGTGCGTGTTAATTGTGAATACTCATCTTGTGCCCCATTCTTCTAAGGGTATTTATGTAATTTTGTATTTTTGTACGGTGATATTACTTCTGCCCTAGCCGGCTATGTGTATAGGCCGTCACCACACTACCAATGTGCTAGAGGGCGAGCCCCGACGAGTTTGCGCTAGTGATGCCAAGTAATCACATGTGTTTATATATCATCAGTTGGTTCATTGTGTAATTCACAGTGTCCTGTCTTCAGGGAAAAATCGTCAGTCCACTCTAGTGGCTATCGACTCTCTTCCCTTGTGAAGATTGTGTTTTCATACACCACGGTGAGATCATCCATCTAGGCATGCGCTAGAGTAATTGTTAGCTGGGAAGCACCCAAGCGGAGTTAGCTAGACACGACCGAGTTGTTTCATTAAATTTCATGGCACATGATTTGTACGCACGGTACAAATAAAACAAGTCTCACAGTGAATCATTCTTTTATTTTGTAGTAACAGTGTCCTTGCCACCTGTGTTTTTCAAGTGTTAAAAATGTTTAGTATTGAAGTTTAGTATTGCAAACGTGAATCGTAAGTATGCTCGGGTAAGACTGACACACAGAACCCATAGCATCCCTGAGAACACTAAGTCTCAACAGTGTGGTGATTGGGAAGCACCGCTGGTGCTGGTACCCATATCATCAGTAAGTAATTGTGTCATCGTTCGTCTTATGTCTCACCCGACGGTGTCAATGTATGGTCCATGACGTGGGCTGGTGAAGCTGATATATAATTGTGACGGACAGGCTGGCTATACACAGTGCACTTTCTGCTTTCATGGATAAAGGAAGTAATTTAACAGAGTTGCAAAAAGGGATGATTATCGGCTATCAGGCCAAGGGAGGCAGCATTTCAGGAATAGCTACGTTTGTGAACTGTTCACATGCCTTTATGGTACAGGTGTATCGTGAGTGGATGAATGACACCATTGGGAATAACTTGTCGTCGAAACTGTGGAGCTCCACCTATCTTTGATGTCCGAGGTGAACGTCGACTACGACGGTGTGTGAAGGCCAACCGACAGGCTACAGTGAAACATCTCACTGTCCAAATGAACCAGGAGGCATCCAGATATGTGTCTACCATAACAGTTCAGCAAACCCTTCTGCGAATGGGGCTCCACAATAGATGGAAGGTGACTACACCTATGCTAACACAGGTGCATCGACAAAAACTACTGGAATTTGCTCGACAGTATGGCGACTGGACCACTGCTGATTGGTGATGGGTAGCCTTCTCCAACGAGTCATGGTTTCAGCTGCATAGAACAGATGGACGCCAGCGTGTCCGGTGAGAAACTTCGGAGAACCGACACCCTGCATCCATTGCTGGATGAACACAAGGCAGTGGGGGCAGTGTTATGGTCTGGGGAATGTTGGGGAATGTTCTCGTGGTATTCTCTAGACCCCATTATCCATGTGGAAGACACCCTTGATCGATTTGGTTACGAATCCATCCTCTGCAATCACGTCCACCCATACATGATGATTGTATTTTCCTTGGGAGGATGGGATCTTCCAGCACGATAATGCGCCTTGCCACACGGCTAGAAGTGTCCACACGTGGCTGGAAGAGCACAATCAAGACTTAAAAGTTTTTCTCTGGCCCCCAAACAACCCCAATCTCAATCCAATTGAACATATGTGGGACCACCTCGACCGCTGTGTTCGCTGTCTGTCTCCTCCGCCAAGCATCCTTCAACAGTTGCGGGACGCACTGCAGACAGCATGGCTCCAGATATCTGTGGAGACCAATCATCACCTGACTGAGTCATTGCCAGCTCGTCTAGTTGCTGTTCCTGCTGTGAAGGGCGGTTACTCTGGATACTAGCACGTGATCATAATAATGTGATTCAACTGTGTAGCCTGTGTATTTGTGTGAAGATTAAATTAATTAATGATAAATGCTATTATCTTCCTTTTTAATAAATGTTAGTTTAATTATTGGACTAGTAAGTTTCCTTTAATTAATCATAAGTTCATAAGTCATTGTGTTTTCTTTTTTTAATTGGTACAATATTTGTTAAGCCTCTCGATGCAAAGCAAAGTGCACCGGAAATTTTGATAGAAGACCCTTAATTAATGAAAATGGTTTTTATTTTAATAGTTGGGTTTAAGTCGTAGGGGGCCTTCCTGAGACTGGGAGGGTTGCAGTGAACACTGGAAACTGTCTGTGTAACAGCCAGCTACTACCCCGTTTTCCTCCCAGTTGTCACACATTTCATTTGGTGATGAATGAAATATAAATTAATAATTTTATTACAAGTTTTATGCTAACAATAAATGCATTTAAAAAATGTAAACTTATGGAATGGAAGAAACAGTTTTCACTATAGGCATCTAGTAATCATATAATGAATTCCAACAATAATTTTTATTCCTTTTCTTTACAGAACACAAATGTCATAGCATTTAGGGAAATCAAGCTTACAATGTTTTTAGTCATAGTTTAGTCTCTTATGTCCTTATATTGTGATATTAAACAATTTAAGAATTCCATAAGAAATCTTAATTTTTTTTCATGCAATTTATTATAACAAATTCATTAGAACAGTCCAAAATTCTGCCACAAAATGCACATGAGCAATTTTTTTTAAATATGCAAGTGTTTATAGTCCCATATAATATTACATGTGTTATACCTGATAACACAACAGTACTTGTTTACATAATTGAAGAACACAAATGTATTTGTTAGTAGTTAGCGGTGCAAGGACAATGAGGTTATTAGCACTTCAAGATTTATCTCATCAAAGACTTGAAATATAAGGAAAATAACAAAACATCACAGGAAACCTAAAAATAACTCCAGTGGAAGGGCCATACAAAAACTACATAACTGAGTTGAAGGAAAATGAGAAGGTATATGTTTATGGGGTTAAACTGAGTCACATGCCATTCTGGTACCTAATACTGTTGTCCAGATATTTTGTAATACATGGTCAGATATAATGACTGTCAAATAACCTTGAGTTAACAGATAAAGATTAATATGAAAGATAACTACAGCAACACCATTTTGTATGTGACATGTAAAACAACACAAATTAAATAAAGAAATTGTTTTATTAAAAAGGTACATAGTATTTTAGAAAAAGTATTCTTGGCACTGATTACAAGGAGAGTATTTGGTTGGATAAGTATGAAAACTTCTTACACAAGTAATTAGGTATTTTAACAGTATTTTATAACTTATTCTTGATGTCAAATATAATTATAAAACTCACAACTGAATATTTTTACATTTTTAATTTCTCTCACTTCCATTCCTCGATGAAAACAATAATGGAATATACTCTCACATAATAAGGTCATGTGTCATCTAAACAGAATCAATATTAACCAGATTAACCAGGACAAAAATTATTCTGGGTAAAACAGAGAGAAGCTTCTTCATTTTTGAATGATCAGGTAACTTGTTCCATTTGTCAGTGTGACCACATTCCACTGTTTCGGTGATGGACAATTACCATACAGCATAGTACTTTGTAATGGGCTTACATTTTATGTGCGGTACCAATTCTGTTGTAGTCTATTCGTGGTGGTGGTTGTTGTTGTTGGTTTTCAGTTGGTGAGCGATGTGTTCCATTGCACAACGGTCAGTGTTGACATCAGGATAAATTGTTTCACAGTTATACCAACAGATAGCAGTACATTTTTAAGAAAGGCAAATCAATTGTTTTAACTGCCTACTGTTTTGTGAGAAGTGTGGTGCAGAAATTTAAATATGAAACTTGCAAAGTTTTGTGTTGAGCATTTTGTCAAGATTAGTATAATACTTTTGATACAAAACAGTACCTTCAACGTAGAACTGCATGCGACATAAACATACACATCTACACAATTCTAACATCCAAGCATACTATATTACAAATCACTGACAGTGACAACTTGTACTGACAACCAACATACGGAACTGTTTTTTTAATCAAACACCTTACAAAACAATCTTTAAAAAAAAAACATTGTAACCTATAAGTGTGGTGGTGAATTAGAAACAGTAATTCCACATCTTCACATTTAATAAAAAGTTTTGTGTTATAGTACGTGGCAAATGAAATTGGTTTCCTCGTGTTTTGTAAATACTGATGAGGAACGGACATAACAGATACATGTTGTGCTGGTACTTATGCTTGCAGTAATTACAACATGTTACTTGAATGAAGTATGGAAGGGCAAACCAGACAGAAATGTCAAAAGTGCCCACATAACTATCACGGTTTGTCAATACTCCGTAGTATTATGAAGTGTGTGCTGTGGCCAGTTTAGTGCCACACGTATCATACAAACAGATATAACTGAGTGCGCAAGTTGACGAGGTACTCACCACTGGCTGATAAATGAGCTGGTTAGATGAAGAGCTGATCATCAGTTCTCTCTGCTGGCTGTCCCGAACATGTTGATAAAGCAGCACACCACATGCAGGGACACAGAGGCCAAAGGGCAGAAGCAGCGATGCGCCCATGGCTATAGCTCTTGTGCTATCATTGCCAAGTCACGTGGATACCTGCAAAGGCACAACTTGGATGTCTCATAAGTCACCTGCTGGGTGTGATTTACTGTTGCAGAACTCACGTAAAATAACTAAACAGCTTCAAATATAGCAACTAGCTTGGTACACATCTAAAACACTACAGGATAGGTGATGTAAATCCACATGGTGTTCCTGACTTTGGATGAAGCTGGCGCCAAGGGAGAACCGGCGACCCTACAAAGGAGCATGACTGTTGTTCCGGCCAGAATAATGGATGAGATGAGAAATAATACGAGGGTAGAGCAGTGACGAATTGAAGATGAGGATAAAATGGGAGCACCTTAAGAAACCCTTCACACCATGACAAAGTCACAATCCTTCACGGGAGAATCCTCAGCCAAATATTTCCCGCACACCAGGACCTGGTATTGAATTGGGTACCTCAGCAATGAGAGGCCAGAGCTGTAACAGCTGAGCCAACTGCACGATTATAGGGTAGGTATTACAACAAAATATTCACTGCACATAGCTATTAACAGAGCATGCAAATTACTAAGGAAACTCATTCTTCTATTATTAATTTTTTGTCTAAACATGAGATACAAGAGTACTCATAACTAAACACTAAAACTTTTAAAGGCAAAAAATACTGCTATAAAATTTTTAGATATCCTGAATCAGAGGGTAAACTCCAGCTCTGCAGTTATACAATGTTACTGCTCTACATCATGAGGAGTATTATACAGCAACATACTGCAAGTGAATTAATAAATCTTTACAAGCTCATTTATGTGATGCATTAATGTCCCTCTACTCCTATGAGTCTACACATCTGAGAACACACAAAAGTGTTGTGGTGCAGATAAATAGCTTAGCTGATATGAAACAAGCATCCACTTGTGCTCTTGTGACCACTTGCACCTCCGCAGTCACTTACACCACCTAGCCGACACTGGGCTAAGGTAAAAACCTGGCCACGAGCATGATAGAATGTGCCAGTGAGAACAGAACACATCTGCCTCGTCGTCATGTACTACGTGACTCAAGTGAGCGTCTTGCTTTATTTACATCAAGAGGTAACTTTTGGGGTGAATAACAAGCGGTCCAACACAGTGTCCCACTGAATGCCATAGCCTTCAGGTGCACCATCCATTAGAGGGAACGTTAGGGCAGCTCACGCAGCGACACCCAATATCTTCCTCAGTGACACGACATTGACCGGCCTACTGCTATGTGACCCCGAATGCAGTGAAATTGTGGGGAAATAAATCCTGAATGCATTGAAAGGGCTTTAAACCCCATAGCGATTAAATTCAGTGGATTTGCTTAATTAAATATCAAATTGAGCATGGCTACCCACAGCCCTTTTCAGGGATGGACTCATCTAACCCTCCCTGGTTGAGACATTTGGACTCGCCCATCGAAGACTACCGGAAGTGGTATGGCCGTTTTTCATCCACTTATCTTGTTCATTTTAATTATTTATTTTATTTAACTGTATAAAAGTAAATTTATCTTTTCTGTTTCAGCAGACTGCCTACTCTGGCCTTAATTTACATTTCTTTAGTGCAGTGACATAACCCGTGATGTCACAATGTCACATTTACAAACATATTTAACAGTTAATTAAAGTCGGGTACGTCACCAATGTGTATTTCTGCCATGTAATTTCACTGTGTATCATTTTGATTACACATAAGATCGATCAATATATTTTCCATGCATTTTTGGCACTGGCTTCAGCCATTCTTAGTGGAAGCCGACACCATGAAGCCAGTCTGACTCGAGCACTCAGACCGGCTGGCAAAACACGAGCTTTGCTCCACACGGACACCCTCAAACTTGGCTCTTCTCATTTCACTGCAATAGTAACGTAAATCACCGGAACATTTTATTTCTTATCATGCGGGGGGGGGGGGAGTGACAGCCTGTCACTCGTGCCACACCACACGTATTTTCAACCTAAATCATCCATGGCCTCAGCCATTTTCATTCCGCATTGGTCACTCGCAGATTGAGTGCCGGCCCGCATAACTCGTATATGGTAGCGTAAGTGCATATGTACGCCAAGGAAACCATTAAAAATTAAACATCTTGAAGCCCTTGCTAGCGTTTCATTTGTTTTAACCCCTCTGGGTATTTAGGGTGCTACACCCACTTGCAGCACAACAAAAATGTATGTAAAAGCGTGTGAGGTGGCTTACAATCTCATCAACGTTGAAGTGTGACATATTTTCTACTTATTTAATTTATTTCTACTCATCAGTGCAAACCACTCAGCTGCACACTCCAACGGAGTTTGATTACCAGTACAATCTTCCTGACATCAAGAACTTGTACTGTCTACCCAACGATAAAGATACATGCTCCTTACCCGAATAAATTGTACTGTTCATCGGCCAAGCCACCAAGATACTGCTTCAAAGTCACCTAGTACTATGCGCGCCGAGGGATGGCACCACTAGTATGAATCGCAGACACATGCAGCAGCTGGAACCTCGGCCGGCCGGTGATGTCACACGTCCAGAGGCTCTAACGCCAATGCCGCCAGCCCCCCCCGATAAAGGGCGAGCCAGAAGAGTATAAATACCTGGCACGTCTCTTGGAATGCCAGTTTGTCCTGTTCCTTCACCGCACTACTGGTGCCGAAGAAACCATTGGCTCTGCCTGGTCTTCACCGTGATCTTGGTGCAGAAGCCCAGGTCTTGAGATCCCTCTTTTCCTTCGAAGATTACTGCCAGTTTAAGTCGTCGAACAGTTACACATTTTCTGATTCCTTCAGGACATACAGCATAGCATTAGTTAAAGTTAAGTTATTTTCATAGCCACTTTGCCTAACTACCACATTATCTTAGAAACAGGTCGCCTTCACCTGTCTAGCGTAGCAAGCTTCCGCCAAACTCTTGTTGCTAGAAGGTAGTACAAACTAGTTTGTTAATTTTCTTACAGAAATGAACATAATTTTAGCCCACTTAGAATATAATTCCATTTGTAGTAGAACCCTACTCTGTAAACATCAGGTCCGTTGAGGGACAGCAGGTGACGGGGAATTTTATTATAACCAAGTCACCGAACTCACACGTAGACACATACACACCTATGTTGGACGGCCACACTTTCTATGCATCCAGGTGTATACAGCGGTAGAGCCGCGACACTAGGTATTCATCCTATTGAGGTTGGACTGTCAGTCTGGGGTGTGCTCTTTCCACTGCGCCTCTGGTGCCGGATGTTGGGAAAGGAGGTGACCTTGGCCTGGCGATTGCAGTACGTGGAAGTACACCTGAGTAGGGACCAAACGTTACCTGCTCCACCTTCACGGGTCTGGTATTACAGAATCTTTCCTCATGCCCTTCTCCTGTCGGGGTGATATTCATAAGAGGGTTAAAAGCTCTGTCACTATCTCTAAATACCAACCAAACTTGAGAACCTGAGTCCCCGGGAGAAAGCACAAGCCATCCACAATCTGAGAGGCTAGCCTCACCAGCATCTGTACCAGATCTCTTCACGCCACCAATCAAACTGGAAGGAGTTACTCACCCCACGTTACTAGCCAATCTGAGTGGTGAAGTTACCTCATATGGTATAGCCAACCCATGGTTTTAGGGGTTCCTGTTCACTGAGTCAACCCAGACAACAACTAACGCAGACGATCACCTGCCCACCTCCGTTGTGATTTAGGCTTTTCTGGGCAAAAAATTCTTGGTTCTGGGTGGGGGTGTTGTAGAACTCAAGAAAACTGGTTTAGCTTCTGTGGTGCGCTCTCCTCTCTGTGCTGGGCTCTGGGATGCGATACGATGCGCTGCACCCTGTGAGTCACTGTCTCTATCAGTGGGTGACGTATTGATGTCTCTCTCTAGTGCTGCCAATATGACCGGGCGAGCGCTGTCTCTCTTCCACTCGGGCATGTTTGGCACTGTCTTTCTCTAGCACATGCAGCTGGCTGGGTGGAACGACCAGCTAATCGCTTCTTCCCCCAAGGAGAGAACAAGGTCGTGGTGAGATAATGGTCCGGTGTTGGGTGCTTGTGAATGCACACCCTTCTTTCTTAAATTTGTCGCTGTACAATGGTCAGCTGAAGGCTGTGGTTACTCAAATTACAGGAATCATTTACAGATTGCAACCTGTGGGAAAGAATAAAAAGACACAAGAAAGACATATAAAAAATAGAACATAGTAGTTTGTACAAGGGCTCACTTGTGAGAGGCATGTGAGTTACTGGCTCCTACGTGTTGTGATGCTGAAGGCAAGGAAAAGCGACTCTACCTTGTAGCCATCCTATAGTATCGCACGGTAGGCAGCAGTTGCGTATGACACAGTTGCTCGGAGATTGCCGGTGGTAGGCCTTCCATTACCTAGAATGGCAGAATGGACTAATATTTACACAGCAATACGAGTACACTGAATAAATTAAAGCTAATAAACAATGATGTATGGAACCACCTACAATAATAAAAAAACATGAATCCTCAAGGATAAACCAATAAACCTGTAAAGATTATTTACACTTTTCTTCGCTCTCTTGGCAAGAGTCCTGGGTTTAATGCAGGCACGGGCCTGGTCACATTTCTTCTCGTCACAGGGAAGTTTTTTTTCACTGGTACTCTTAATTACATTGGTACTAATTAGTGTCCTTGGTGCCACAAAACTTCTTGAGGGGTGTATGTGTCACTTAGTACAAAGTCCTTTTATTGGCTACAGGATAATTTATGTAGTTCTGTTTTCACTTTCACTGGTTTGTAGCAGCTATTTATGGCTGCTTGCTGTAAGTGTTTTTACCTGAGTTGTCGGTGCTATTTTACAAGCATTTTAAACTCTTACTTGACTGGTTTACTAAACATGTCACAACAATTTTCGGCTGCACAAACAAATTGTGTGTCCTTTTTCAAAGTTTCACTAAACAGCAATTTACAGCTGTTAACTGTTCGCTGAACACTTTACTACTCACTGCATATGCGGTTGAATATTCGTTGGATACAGCCACGTGAATAGGGACGTTGGTTGCCAGGGCGACTCTTTATACCTGCCGGGCTGGGGATTGCCGCGGCAGACGCAGGCTGGCATCTCCCTGTTCGGCTGGTGTGGGGTTGTCGTCTCCGGTAGTGGCCAGCTGGGGACCACAAGGCACCTGGGTGGTGGGCTGGTTCTGGGTGCCACAACCCCTCTCCGGATTGGTTACAGGGCACATCCTCCCGTTCGGGCGGCTGCGTCCGGGGTTCGATCTCGGCGACGTCCGACGTCAGAGGTAGCGGTTCTGCTGGTGCTCCTACCTCCTCGACCGCCTGTTCGACCATGCTCTCCTGGACTGGTGTGATCTGGACAGGCGCCGGAGGCAGAGGTTCTTGAGTGTCCTCTGCCTTGACGGCGGGGTTGCTGTGCTCATCCTATTGTGCGGAAGGCGGGGTTGGGATGTTGGTCTCCGCATCATCCAATGTCAGGACATGGGTAGCCATCAGAGGGAGCTGTCCTGGGGGTTCTTCTACCTCCTTGGTTGATGGTTTGACCATGCCTTCCAGGGCTGGTGTGATCTGGGTGGCCAACTGATGTAGAGGCTCTTGATGCTCCTCTACCTCATCGGTATGGCATGTTTAATTTTGTTCAGAGATTGGGCTTGGTGGTGGATGTCTATGGCGGGTTCTCTGTCCAGAGGACTCTGCCTTGGGATCTCTGTTGTGGTGACATCAGGCTGCATCTGGTTGCGACCTTGCGGCTGTAGTCAGTGGGTGTCGAGGGCAGGGTTATGACGGAGGCTGCTCCTCGACGCACTGGAAATTCCGCCTTGGTCAGGATAGATTGGTGACTCCCTGTGGTGTCAACCCTCACCTCTGGTTCTCTGGGTGGTGACTCAACATTGGGAGGAGCTGGGGCACTGGGTCATCTTTATCTGAGTGCCACGAAAACTCTTGTTTCCAATGTGTGAACCTCCTGTTCTGTGACTTCTCCGGAGAAGAGACGTATTTGACACCTAGCCGCCTTCCGGGCAGACATTTGTACGTCTTTGACCCATGCTGGCATCTCGGTTGGTATGTAAAATAATTTCTTCCTCTGACATATTAGCTATGGTTGAGTTGGGTGCCATAGGGTTATTACTGACTCCCCGAAAAGCATTTTAATTACATTTAATATCCAGCTAGGTTCAATAGGTCTCAGGGTCGTGCTGGCCTAGTTATGCTCCCTAGTTTGTACTAGCGAAAAGTGTGGGCCCCACATTAGGCGCCACGAAAACTCTTGATGCATGACTGAAGGTTGAAGGTGACATCACGGTCGGCACTGTTTTGTTTTGTGCCAGTTAGGGACACGGCGGTATATAATATTCATCACTAGTGCTGGTGGACCGGAGCACTGTCAGTATACAGTGCATGGCGTATGGCCTGCCAGCTTGGCACGAAGTTTAGTGTTGGTTTTACCATCTGGCAGATAGGTGGGCACACTGCCACAGGATTACCTACCTGGATGGTGGCTCGGGGTGGCTGCCGACCCAACCCAGTTGCAGCGACTGTTGCCGGTGCTGCAACTGCTGAAGCTGGTCAGGGCCCAGATAGGGCTGTCTTCCAGTATCCCCCGAACCAGGGCTTGGCGATGCCGTAGGGAATGATCTCATTCAGTCGGATGGCAGCAACTATCGTGTGTGGATATCCGGCTGTCTTGATGGGAGCTGTAAACAAGGAGTGGGAGGGAGCTAGGAGATGAGGTCTCTCCAGCTGGTGAGCAGTCTGAGCTCATTCCTACAGAGTTAAGCTGCAGAGGGCAATTGGAGTTGGGTTGCAACTCTTGATAGCTTTAGAGGCTGCAGCTGCCTTTCTATCCCGTATCTAAGCACCACTCCTCAGGGTTTATGGCATACAGGAAGGCAGACCCACCAAGAGAAACTCTGGGCTCCTGAGCAATGTGCTGTGGGCCTTCCTACCACCCCCTCCAAAAATTGACCCTTTACAGCAACATAGTCATAAATGTAAAAAAAGTTAATAAATTTTGAGTGTCAAAATCAGATTTCCGGGCCCCTTCCGGGACCCGGGCCCTTGAGCATTGCACCCCCTTGCCCTCCTCTCTTGGCGGGCTTGCAGGAAGGGTCCAATACTGGTGTGCCTCCCTAGCTATGTGCATTTCCAAAGATCGAATCAGAACAGGCAAAAGTCATACCCAGTGCTCCTTAGTCTGGCACAGTCGAGAGTAGTGTCTAATGGTTATTAGCATAATTACCCTGAGGAAATAATACACAGTAGTGAGCAAGAATACATATATATTATGGAAGAATAAATACGATGGCCCGAACTACCTCCGAACTAGCAAAGAGTTGAACAGAAGTAACTCTATATCAGCCAAGTGAAAGGGATCTGGGGCTATCCTGAACAAGGTAGAATCAGCTAGGTGGCTATGAAAACCACTCAACCTAACTATCATAAAACAGTTGTCCAGAAGGGACTTGCAGGGGCCACGTACCAGAGGGGCAGTGGGGTGTATTTATCACTACCAGAGGGCAGTGATGATTTCTGTGACCAGAAGTGTACGCAAGGCAACGGAGGGTCGATGACTTCTTCAGGGGTTGCTCGTGAAGAGCTTCTGGAAGGTCTGAAAGATGTTAACAAAGTTGCTGAACAGCTTCTGATAGGTCGTGAACACCTGGTTTTCAGTAGAGAGCTCCAGCACATTAGGTGGTGGAGCAAGATAGTGAATAAGACGAACTAAGGATTCTTAGCAGTACTCTGACATATATCCTACCGCCCCGCTCTCGTCTGAGGGAGCGAGGTGCGGGCGGTAGTGTCGTCTGCTAGTGGGCGGAGGCAGATGGTGTCTGCTGGTGACCGGAGCGATAGAGGTGCCATCCCTCTACATGCACTTGAACTTCTTGACCTTGGCTCATGGGGCCGGTGCTTTATTTACACTTCAGGGAGACGAACATGTTTCCTGACGGCAAGCGAACAGTAAAATCTGACATGTTTGTAATAGCCCCTGCGACAAGGGGTGTTTCCTGCTGACACTCTGGTAGACGTAGTTCAGTGGTTGGACCTTGCCTGGGATGACATGAAGGCACGTGTTGAGGAGACGAATTCGTTCAGTAATTTCAGAAAAAAAGTCACGCGTCAAAGTTTAGAAAATTTCACTAACGGGACAAAGCACCATATTTGTGAGCACTCAGTTTAATAATGTTGACGCGTGCCGCTTATGGCACTATTAAATATGATTACGACTCATAGCTCATCACGTCAAGTATTTCTACTTGAACCCAAATGAGAGTGTATACCGCAAACCAATACATGGACGTTGCACGCCGCCTAAATCGTATCGGGCAGCTGAACACATGGTTTCAAGGTTGTATGACCCAACGAGCATGCCGCCTCCCCCCTCTCCAACGCTGAGTGCCTACAAGCTGTCAGACACCTCGGGGTGCGGCCGAACGCCACTGAAGATCCACGAAGCAGAGTGCTGACGAGAGTGTTCTCACCTCCCACGCCGGCCTCACAGCAGAGGGACATCACACGCCCTCCCCGCAACCAGTCGCCACACCCTACAGTTCTGACTATATAAGTCAGTGCGCGGCAAGGCTCCGGAGTCATTCATCTTGCAATCGCCTCGAGTTCACCCCGAGCACTCTCTAGTATTGGGGCCTCCAGCGAAACACAAGTCTTCAGCAACCCCCAGTGGCTGCTCTCTGTGACGACAACAGTCTTCAACAAACCACCAGTAGCTTCTACCATTGTCATCACCAGAGGCTTCAAGTGACAGCAACAGCTACCAGCTACCGGAAGCTTCATCTGCAACAGCAGTTAAACACGAACACACCTTGCTACTACAGCAAAGGAAATTTAACTTCTTTTTGTCTCTTCCAGACACCCGTTATTTAGACAGTTTTAGTTCAGTATTAATTTATTCAGTTTTCTAGTTCATCCTTCCCTCTAGCCTACTACCAGGTCGCCTACACCTGGCTAATGTAGGTTACTTTCAATACTCTGTCTACTTGGTAGGAGATAGCATCGGTCACTATGTTTATTGAGTCTTCAATAAATACAGCTTTGTTCTCTAGCCACACATTTTTATTTCTTGAGTAATATCTACTTCGCCAGCTAGGAACAATTCACACTGTGCACTACTGACACGAACCAGGAACGTTTAAATCCAAACTAGATTTGACTGAAGACCCCCTTCTGGAGTCCTCCAGTCGTGTAACACACCCATTAGACGGCCGCCTGTTGTTACCTCATCAGAGCACCTAGGTGCTGGAGGGAGTATCTACTTGGGTGCTGCAGACTGGCCTTGGCTGGATATTATATCCAGTACAAGCAGTGGTGGCCCACAAAGCTCAACATCTCTGATCTGCCCGCTAAAGTGGGGGATCTTCTGAGGCACCAAGCTCGTGCTGCCAAGCAGCTACTGGACACACTATTATAGGAAATAGTTTCTCGTCCGTAGTGCACGGCGTGTATTGTTCAGCGGCGAACCACGCTCTATGTCTTATAAGATAAGGCATGGCCGATAGCGTAGGGAGCAAAAGATAGCTCATCTTGCTGTGAAGCAGCAGTTTAGCCCCTCCTATGAAGGAAAGACAGGCGGAATGGGACAGTGCCGCCTCACTAAGACTACGAGCAATCCCGACTGCTCCCATGGTGTGCTACATATCTTATCCACCAAACATCCGTACAAGCCTAGACTACCATCCTGTTCTGAGGGGTATAGTGTATGGAACGGAAACTAGGTACGGAATTGCCAACGCTAGGTTTTGGAGCCAAGAGTCAGTGGCCTCGAACCAACAGTACTGTCTGAGCCGGCACAGTACAACCCAACCGAAACCCGAGGACTGCAGCACCAGCTTCGCTCAGCCGCCAGCCCAACTTCACCAAACGGCCGAATATATTACGAGTAAGTCAGGTAAAACTAACACCTCCCATTAGCTACTGATATGACGACCCTCCACAGGGAATACTGTAACAACTCCAGACTTCATGCCAACTCGTAAACCAACACGACCCAGCAAACTTTCTAGCTGGAAACGTTAAAACGCACACTTGGTCTAGCACATTAAAACCATGACAATCACGCCAAGCAGTCAGTAACCGGGCACGCATCAATTTTTTGCATGTGAACTATTTCTTACTAGGTATTGCCAACACATATTTTCTCTTTGTTTTATTTATATTAACTATAAGCAAAATATAAATCTTAAATAAAAATATAAATAAAAGTCCAGTTTAACTAAAAATAAGATGTTTTTATGTCAACAGAAGTATAAAATGAATATTTAGGAAACAACCAAAACACATCACAGGTGGGGTGATTTTTCAGAGATTTGATATAGAAAAGTGTGAAAATACTAGGGATGGGCTGATGCCGATACCGATTAACCGGCAGATTCCATGACCATCGGCATCTGTGGCACTGGAACATTATTTGCCGATTATCGTTCACAGATTAGAAGCATTAATTTATTTAACACAATGGTAAATACATCAGCATGCTACATCTTGTAAAGTATTAATTTACCGCATCCATAAATCAGATATCCTGTCCAAAACCCAAAACACATTCGGAGCAATTGTTTTCCGATGATTTGCTCCCCTTGTTTACATTATACTGTATTTCGTGTTGGTACACTCGCCAAAGATTGTGTGCATTATTCGCTTTTGGACAACATTTGAATGTAAAACAACATGACTTTAGGGTTGCTGAAAAATTGTGAAGCGCGAAAAATGACAAAATTTGCCATTTTTAACAGTTTTATGTAAATTTTCACAATTAGTGTTCAAAACACAAAGTTTTACATGAAAAAAAATCTATCTTCCCGTTTGTTTATATCACATTTGAGATGTCGCCTCACTATTGAATGTTGTTACAATCACTAGTATGTAACTTTAATCGACAGTACATGTTATTTTCTCAAAGATCTAAGAGAGGGCAGTAAATTCGATAAATTAATGTTTGTACGACATACATTGACAGTTATTTGGATTTATTGTGAACCGAAAGAGAGCAGCACAAGCAATTTGTACGGCATTGCATTCCATCGTGGTGTTTTGATTTGGGTTGACTTCAGATTCTCGAATCTCAGTAATGTTTTTTGAAATTAAATTGTGCGTTGCCTAAAGCCCACAAAATGCCGATGATTTTGTCAATTAAAAATCGTGAAAGGGAGTACAAAAGTGATGGATTTTAAATTTTTTTAAATAAAAAACAAGAAATAATGATGTGTAGGTTTTGCAATATGCACGTGGACTGGAAGTGCAAAAACACATGCACAAGACACGTGTCCATCTGTCCAACAAAACAATGATTGTCAATCTGCATCATCTACAAAAGAAGTTTCTATTGGTGAATCGTTTCAAAACGTAATCTGTTTGCAGAAAAACAAATAAAAATCAGTGTGTGAATTTGTGGAAATGATAGTAGCATCCACCATTCCCCTGGAAAAAGCAGACAATCCCAGCATTACAAATGGCTAGAAAAATATGTTCAAACTGAGTTTGCATAAAATTCCATGCACATTTTCTGCGGCTGTAAGAATTTTGCTTTACAGTGTAGTAGCCCTTGTGAATAAACAAACTGCATTGAACCTAACCTCAAATAGGAGAAACGAACCTAGCAACTTTTAATTTTCCTTAGTTTTTTGGCTTTTAGACCTATGTTGCACAACATGTCTGTATTCCACTACTTGTGTACCATGACTAGGACTGAGTTGTAATTATATGCAAGATGCATTTATATAATACAGCAAGGATATAATTATTTCCTAAGGGACAGAGAAAAATAAACCATTGAGGGAGGGGTAGTAAAAGAGAATTAAATTATTTCAAATAATAAATGAGAATTGTGTATTATATTTCACAGATCTAAAATCTAAGTCTCTAATGAACTAAGTTTGTAATTAACGCTGTATTGTCTGGTAACAATTTTTTCCTTGACTGTTAAGTTTCTTATCTGCCCAGTTAAATTGTATATCATCTCATTTTACTAAAATTAATGTTGTAGTATTTCATTTCTATGCTGTATACACCTAATACAAAGTGCTTAAAGTGTTCATAAAACTGAATACTTAAATTTAAGTACTAAAAGTATTTCCCAATTTTCGGAATTGGGAATTATGATTTTGCTTATCAAAACTGGCATTGGTGTAATCAGCGGCATCGGCAGGTGAGAATCGATATTGCTGGTATAGGCAAAATGTGGTATCGGGCCATCCCTAGAAAATACTGCGATTTGACATGCATAAAACTTGAAGCACGGTTAACACGTGACAGGCATGCCAAGAAACTTTACAGAAGAGACATATAACACATGACAGAGTTTGGGAGAGCTCAGATAACAGGGCTGAGAGAGTCAGGGTGTATGGTGTGCTGAGATGCCTGTTGTTTGGGCCAACTGGTTTTTACAATCACATTGTGTTGGGAGCAATGTACATGAGAAGCTACTCATACATGGTGGTCTGATTCTGGATGACCTCAACAGACCACTGTGAACCATCTTATTTAGTCAGAAAGGCATGAACAAGGCCAGCTACTCTTTCGTACACCATCCAACACGTGGCACCTTCACTAATGGACTGCACCTCTGCTTAAGTCGGTTCGCGTTCAAGTGAGCGCTTTTGAAATAAACCTTAGAAAAAAGTACTGCTCCTACCTGCATATATTTTAATGGATGTACGGAATGATGTGCTCCCTGTAAAGTTGGTAATGATAGAGGAAAACTAGTTCCATTTCTTAATATTGAATAAAAAGTGTTAGGTAACCATTTGTAATAACTTAAATAATTTATTTCATTTCCTGTTTTCTTGTAATGCATCAAAGTGCAAAAATGAGCAGATTTGTAATATATATTTACTTTTCTAATAATTTCACAGTTTTACTTGACAGATGCATGAATAAAGTGATGAGGCCCATGACAATGTTAATTTTACATAAGGCAGAAGAATACACAACGTGCATAAAATTACACCTAAGGCAGGGCTTACAAAAGTTGTCAGTTTATCATGAATATCCTTCATAAGACATGCCAGATTTCTGGCAATTGGAAATCTGCAACTCCAGTAACATCTTAGAGTTTTGACATGAATTCCTCAAGACTTCTCACCTGCACTCAAGTTAGTAGAGAGAAACATTGAATGCTACACACTGGTTACATGTTATCTTTGATGAAAATCAAACTCATCAAGTCTTAGTTCCAAGAAATGCAGTTTCTCAATACAAAAAAAAAATCAGAAGGTTTATTACATACAAAGATTTAATCGGCCTACCACGGGTGACAAAACTAATAAATAAATAACATATTGCAAAACATTAACGTAAGTGTCCATGTTTCAGTGGTGCAAAAAAGTGTTTCTCCTCAAAACGTGTTGATGCTGGCGATCAGTGATTGATGATTCAACTGACATGCACTACAGATTCATCAGGCGTGAATGCAGAATTTTCTACTCCATGGACTGGGTTAGATGATTCTGGCACACTTGGTGTGATTGTTGTGACCTGAAACATAGTGAATATTAGTTAATGTATTTACTTGCATACTCGTCATCACTGCATATTACTTGCACCCTTGTATTTAGAGTACTGAAAAGGTTTGTAAAAAATCTGCATTGTCCCTGCAGTGGACTTTCCAGTAAAAGATGCAATACTGTACACCTCTGGAGAAACTGAGATAAACTGGCTGTCCCCATCAATACATCAACAATAAAAGTTATTGACCTTAAACAATCAGTTTAAATTGGTTACTGTGTGAGGTTGAATAATGTGAAGGTAACATCACTTGGTACGAAGTTCATATTTGTAAACTCAGTGGTCACACATTGTTTTTAGGAGTCATTTCAGACGTATGCCAAAGTTGGGAATTCACAAAGTGATGAGTATGGTTCACAAAACAGGGCTGCTGAATGTTAATTTTCAGGATATGTGATGTGTGTGCAGGAGTGGCAGAAGGATGAACACTAATACAACATGACATGCGTACCGCGGTCATAAAGATGGGAAATATCATTAGCAAACTAAGAAAAAATGTGTGCACAGCATCGTAAGAAATGGTACAAATGAATCTATAATCTGAGTTTCCTGTATGCACACGTGTTTCCACAGTTCCCAATCACTGAGCATTTATGAAAGATGCAATAGCTAAGTTTTGTTATGTTTTATTAAAATTCTCATGGGGTTGGATGAGTGAATAAAATGCTGGGAGGGGGAGGGGATGAAGGGACTGTCTGCCCGCAGTAGTGGTAAACAAATATTGTTACTGCGCCACTGCCAGATCAAGATCATTAAATGTCTCTGTTGCTAGTTTAATGTGCCAACTATCTAACTACCTGCTGCTGCTTGACTTACGCATGCTGGTTGGGTGTTTCACTGCAATTTGTTTCACAACAATATTAACTTTTATATTAAGTACATAATCTTCTGACATCTTTTTGGCTGCATTATTTAAATACGTCCGAAACTAACCTATAGCCTAGTTACAATCACTTTTTCTCAGTCTTCACCACATGTGGTCATTTAGTGTGGGTATTATGCAAGTCAGCAACGGAAGTGCCCTGCTAAAGTTAATGATCAAACTGGCAGTCACCTAGTTCAGCTATGCTTTCAGACAAAACTCACCCCACTTGCAACACATTCGTCATACGGAGGGGGTCTCTCGAGATGTATATGTCGAGTGTCGTCATAGCTGGGAGGCTGCCAGCGCAGTCTGGCCATTATGTACTGCTGCATGGAAGAAAGACTGCATCTTGAATCTGCATCATACTCGTAATGTGAATGATTGAGCGCGCTCTCCTCAGTTCTGTGACACACTGTCACACACCTGAAGCGCCTAGCGAAAAACACAAACAACAACTTCTGTTCACATAACTTCCTGATGAGCAAATTAGAAAATAAATTTTTGAGCATTGAAAAAACAAAAATCTTGCAGATTTACAGTTATGCACATAAAGAATAAAGATCAGCAAACTAGATAATATGTGTGGAATTTGAGCCACTTGGATATCGACTCAGTGATTCCTAAATTGTGTGAAGTCTGGAACTGGATACAAACCATCACTACACTGATATGGCTTTTTTTTTTTTTTTTTAAAAAAGAGCATGAGATTTTAGCGAAAACATTGAATAAGGACCTGACCAGTAGAAAATTAGGTAACCATAACTACAGGTGTGTTAATTTTCTCATAAAAATTACAATACTGCTACACATTACTGTTACTACCCTCAAACATGGAGTCTGTGCACTTTCTCCATTCTGGCATAAGCTTGAAAAGAGGGGAAAATGTATGAAAATAACATCACGTTAAGTGGCACCAAGTTTTTCTTATTGAACAATGGTGATTCTGGAAAGTCTGTTTACTCAAGCGTTAACACCAACAGAGACCAGGATCCTGACGTTATCAATGTCAAACTAAGTTCAGTTAAGTCGCCAGTCCACTCAGATACTTCTACTTCTAGCAACACTAGATACCTGGATGGGAATACCACGAGTGGACACTGTCTTGTTAACCAATCAACCATTGTAAAGGGGTGTTAGAGGCAAGCATCATCACCATCACAACAAATCTGCAGTTGACAGGTTGGCCACACCACCTAGCCACCATTTTGTTTCCAGTATCATCCGTTACGAGGCACAGCAGACGACTGTTAGGTACAATGGTATCTTGCTTCACCAAGGTCCAGGTGTAATTTACTGTACACGAGCACAGCATTTCACTTCACCTCTAGAAATATTTAATAAAAAAAAATAAATAAAAAAAAAAAAACATTTTCATATATGAGATGTTTTAACCTGACAACCCTCAGCTGGGGAAAATTCATCAGAATGGATTTACCTACAGAACCATATGTTGAAAATGCTTTCAAATGTTGTATACAGTAGTTCATTACCTCGCATGTGTTTAACTGTCATGAAACATTTGCACACCACCTTATAAATAAAGATAAACAGAATCACAATTTTTTTTTGCAGAATGCCATTAATACATATATGGACTTTCCCCATTCCTTAATGTAAATGCTAGAAAAGCATTTATGTTATGTAAAATAAACCATGAGATCACAATCAATTCCAATCACTGTCTTGGTAGACAACTTAACTTGTATGTTATTAAAACTAAATAGCCAATCCGTTCAAATGTATTGTGAAACAGTCACATACACAATGTGTTTCAGCCCACAGAATAGGCTTACCCAGACATTTTTTAGTGACATACATACAACAGCATACACAATAATTGACCTTTAACATACTGGAACCCAATTAAATAGTGACAAATATTTACCTATAATAACCATGCCAGAACAGCATCACGGATGTTAACATGGCAACAGCAGCAGCAGCAGTTAGCATTACTTTAGATTCAATGAATTGGTTATTCACGACTGGAAACTGCTGGTTTCTGTGAATAAAAATATTTATGGTGAAATACGACAATTATAAAAGCACCAAACATTAATGAGATTTTTGTAGATGAACTTGTGCTGCCAGTAAAAGCTACTGCAGAAAGATTAATTATTTTTTCCATGCTAAATGCAATTGTAAGTAAATTACACATAATTTTTACAGTTGCATTTTAATAGAAGTTGCTAGTCTGTAAATTTAAGTGTCATAATGGTTTTACTATGCGAGTAAAAATTTAGCAATTCTTCAGTTTAGGCATTTTCTTAATAGTACATATAAATAACTCACAAATATAATCTTCTCTGTCTACCATATTCAAATTTTCCTCTCTTTGTGCATATAATTATATTTTATATTACTAAAATTTATATTTTATGACACATGTGTTTGATGGGATGGACGCTTGATAAATGTAGCAACAGCGCTTGGTACTGCATGTGGATAGGCTGACATTGAGCAGGCAAGAAATTCTGTGCTGGATATAAGTCAGTCATAGTGTCAAACATATGGGACGATACAGGGTAAGTGGATTTAATAATGTACACTGTACACAGTTGAAAACAAGTCCAATTTGAGAAGTCCCTCTCATACGAGACAAATAATATGCTGTCGACCTTAGTTTCGAAAACAGCTACTGCCAATAACATAAATCACAAACATGTTTTTATTAATTAAGATACATGACAGCATGTTATACAAGTACAGTTCTAAACTAAAAATTTGTTCCCGGCAACAGTTAAAATTAGATATTTTAATGTGACTAGAAGGGCTGAATTTTGGACTTGCATTCGGAATGACCTGGGTTCGAATCCTGGCCCGGCCATCCTGATTTCTGTTTTCCATGGTTTCCCGAAATCACTCCAGGGGATAGTACCTTACTGCATGCAGTGGACAATTCTCTCTCGTACCAGTTTCTCTGAGTTAACAGCTCCATGTAGAAAGACTTATTTATTCTCCTTGTGCATTCTTTCTACATTTCCCTTGAACAGCTTAATTTCTTCTACACTCACTAAGACTTGTACATCAAAACAGCTTCCATTACTACACCTCTCTCTCTGGTCTCAGGATTGCCAACTCACAACCTCACTGTCAACGAAAATTTAACCCCCACTTACCTTAGGAAGTGCTGACAATGAGACCACATCATAATCTAAAATATGAAATGTGCACTGCTGTAAAACATCAATGAAAGATGAAAAAAGTCAACAAAAACCAGGATACTCGAGTAGCTAACCTTGCATACAAGACTTGCCCTGTCCTTCTTTCTGCTATTGTGAATACCAGGTGTCGCAATCAGATGTAAAGAGTATCAGAAACAGTTGGTACTATAGGACAAACTTGTTTGGTTCAGGAAGCTACCTTCCAAGGTGTCCAAGATTACTCTGGGAGAGCAGTTTGAAGACTTATCAGAGCTGCCAGCCAATTACATTTTACCTCATCACTTACATTAATTGCAACAAACACACGTGCCTACAATTAGTCATTATCTAAGCCCGTATTCTATATTTACTGTCATAGTTTCTTCCAGCACCCCAATTCAGAATGCTGGTTTTTCTGCCCCTACAGCAAATGGTCTGTTTACTCAAGGACTGTGGTGGTATAGTGGTCATTACTTGCCTCCCACTCAGGGCAAACCAGGTTCGATTACCAGCAGGGCCACTCCCGAATTTTCGCATGTGGGAATTACGCCGCTTGTCAGCAGGTCTGCTCGGGGGATCTCCTGTTTCCCCACCCTTGCACTCCAGCACTGATCCATATTCACCTCACTTCGTCCTCATCTGCTTTCAAGACCTCAATGTTAAGATCTGTAAGGTGAGTATGGAGTTGCATTGGAATGAGAGGGTGGTGTAAACGGGACATCCCCGAGAAAACCCACCGACAAGCAGCATCGTCTGGTACAATTCCCACATTCGAAAATCCTGGTGCGACCCTGCTGGGGATCGAACCCAATTCGCCTAGGTGGGAAGCGAGTATTCTAACCACTATACCACCACGGCCTGCTGGGTATAGAAAATTTCACCAGAGACAACAGGTTACATTTGTGTGCACTTAGTGTAATAACATTTTGCACACAAACTGTTTCTTACTCGGCATCACCAACCCACCTATTTTCTCTCTATTTTTATTTAGGTATATTAATTATAAAACAAGTATTTTAGATTCTTAGATAGCATATAAGTAAAAGTTCAATTTAACCAAAAATATGGTACTCTTACTTTAACACAAGTACAAAATGCTTGTGATACATGACATATTTAGGAAACCATCAAATGCATAATAGTACATGGGATGATTTTTCAAAGGTTTGATAAAAAAAAAAGGGAAGATAAGCAAATAGACTATAACCCTTTCAGACACAGTGTCCTATATCTGGGACATTGCACAGGTCTCAACTGTACACTGCATCAAACAACGTCCAATGAGGGAATTCCCTTCCATATGTGAGGTATCACTCATTGTCGAGACTTATCCTGTACACTCATAAACAACTGCTGCCATTAACATGAAGCACAAACAAATTTTTATTGGTCCTGACATGACAAAGCGTAATACAGACAGCAGTATAGACAGAAAAAAAAAATTTGTTTCTTGCAACATCTAAAATGTTAATAAAGGCTGTTTACGATAAAGAGAGCTCTTTCAAAATTAACCGTTTAAAAATATCACTTCTCCCACCTACAAATATTTAACGGGCTCTTTGAGAGTTGTCGGGTGGGTGCAGTAAAGTTGGTAATAAAGGAAGGAAAGAAAAAAAATTTGTTTCTTGCAACATCTAAAATGTTAATAAAGGCTGTTTACGATAAAGAGAGCTCTTTCAAAATTAACCGTTTAAAAATATCACTTCTCCCACCTACAAATATTTAACGGGCTCTTTGAGAGTTGTCGGGTGGGTGCAGTAAAGTTGGTAATAAAGGAAGGAAAGAAGTTCCTTGTCTTAATGTTGAATTAAAAGTATTAGGTTAACATTTGTGAATACTTCATGTAATTTAGTTTGGTGTGTTTTTTTTTTTTTTTAATAAACGTGATTGTAAGAATTAGCAGAATTTTAAGATATTTACTTTTCAAATAACTTTGCAATTTCACTTGACCGCCATACGAATAATGTTATAAGGTCTATGGCAGTGTTAATTTTACATATGGCGGAAGAATACACAATTTGCATACAAGCAGATCCTCAGCAGGGCTTTCAAAAGTACTCAGTTGACTGTGAACAGCCTATACGTATCTGTAACTGAAACGGCTATACGCATGTCAGCTGTACCTCAGATTACCTGCATTTCGCGATACATTCGCAGCGCTCACTGATATTAGAGTGCAAGTGGTCACCATTGCACGAAGCTGTGTGGTTGCAAATACTCTGGAATGCTGCAAACACAAAAAAATATACTTTTAAGGATCCCATTTGTAAGTAGCTAAATTATGAAACTTAATTCTGCACGTGATTTAACTGACTTTTATATAAAATAGACGACACTATTCACCCCAGTAACTACGAGCGATAAAATAAATATTATAGTCCATTCACGACTAGAGGAGACTTGTGAAAATCAATCTTTGGAAAAACACCCTAGCCATTAGCTGAATGCATAGCTAGCATACCCACACCCGCCAATTTATTACTAGCTATGCATCCAGCTAATGGCTAGGGTGTTTTTTCACAGATTGATTTACATAAGTCTGTTCTAGTCGTGAATGGACTATAGAAATAAAGATAATACAACTGTTGAGTAGCCTGCAGTGCCTAATCTCTGATGTATACATTTGCATATCATATATCTGCAAGTAATTTCTGGTTCTCCCATAACTATGCCCTGTTATATTACAATCACTTCAATATGTACTGTTGGTTTAACACTATTTTTTTTCTTTTCAAACTATTTATGTATTAATTTTTTTTTTAAATAACAACTTAAGTCAATTGGGTTTGACATGTACAGTTTGCTGTCTGTCTACAGTATAAATGCAATTTCACCATCTACTTGAATGTCCTATCCATGTGCCACATGTATTATTCAGGACACACCATTAGTGCAGTTGCACTAGCCTGGAGAGATGTAGAATAGGGAGAGAGAAAGTGGAGAGATTCTGGTGGCTCTTAACATCGAGGTCTTGGGCGCTGATGAGGGTGAAGCGAGGTGAGTATGGAGCAGCACCAGAAGGCAAGGACAGGGGAAATAGGAGATCCCAGAGGAAAACCTGCCGACCAGCCGCATTGTCTGGCACAATTCCCACATGCGAAAATACGGGAAGTGTTCACCTAGGTGAGAGGCAAGTAATCTAACCACTATACCACCACGGCCCCTGTGGGTGGAGAGAGAAAGAGAAGAACTCACTCAGACACGTTCTGCAACTGTGCCAATAGACCTGCATCGCCTTCAGGTCCCCACACGGTCTGCACACACACGTCCTGGAGTGGGCCTTGCACACCAAGTCTAGAGTGTCACACATCTGTTGCGTGGCATTGCAGCGCGACCCCTCATGCGTTGACCTTGCTTCTTTGTTGCAGAACAATCACACCACATTTCAACATAACACACTGTTATTAAATTATTTCATTAGCATTACAGCAATGTATGGTTCTCATAAATGTCAGGAAACTCACAGATGTTATATTTGATGGAAGACATAAATAATGTTCATGGTAGGCAATTTTGAATTCTGTATGTTAGTTAACACCTTAAGTTAAAGTATGTGTTGCTTATTCCCTTAGCTGCTATAGTACTTTGGGTGAGTCGGACCGCTTAGCAAGAAATAGTTAGATGAAGAATGTAAACCCCTGATAGTACAGATGTTGATACCTGAAAAATACATCAATTTTATTTATACTGGTTATTTATAAAAGTATCACATTCCTAAATTATACATAGAAAGTAAATAAAGTACTACCTCAATGATCACAACTTTACAACCGATTTGATGACTTATACAAAACACTAAATAACTCCAGTTGTCATGATGCCCGTTTCCAGAAGGTCATACATGCTCGTAATGTTCAGGTTAGAACGGTAGACATAGTAAGGGATGCCACAATGATAGATCTTGCTCTGCTAGTAGCCTGGATATGGTAATGGTGGACACAGTATATAACAAAGTGAAACAGTCCTCCTTGCTGGGGTGACCTGAACCCTCCTGTTCTCACTACATTCAATAACAACTCACGGTGTAGGCAGAACAGTTCAAGTGGCGAGCAACGTGCCGAATGGGCAAAGGTTTGTCGAATGCACTGTTGGGGTATGCTGTGTTTTCACTGCTCTACAATGAGGCTAGGATCACAGCATTGGCCAGGACATCTCCAGAATCAAATTTGGCGGACATATGTATCCAGACAGAACCATGATTTGTCGCTGAACACCACTCGTCACCAATCCGCAAGCTGCCATACTGCTCTGCGATGATCAGATCACAATGGTAGATGTTGTATCCCACTCTGCTAGCCACCTGGATATGGCACTGGTGGACACAGGTGTATCCCCAGCTGCCGTCACGTCTCTGGATGGTGCACAGCAATTCCCATGCAGGGCTTACAGTCTGTCGCATGACGAAATTATCCTTCTTGCTGGTGGACTACTGAGGTCAATCCAAGCATTCTCAATGGGTGTGTGTACACTCCTGTTCTCACTGCATCCAACATTGATTCACAATCTAAGTAAAAAGGTTCAGGTGGTGAGCAATATGCCGAAACATCCAACCTGTCTCTGAAAGGCCGACGATGCGGCCTCTCACAAACTCATTCCGCTTGGTAAAGGCTTGCCGAATGTGCAGTTGGGGGCATGCTGAGTGTTCACTGAACTTGGATCTGTGGCTCACACTAATAATAAGGTCTTATTCGGTGTCTTGCAACTATGAATGAAAGAGGGTCATGTAAGCCCCCAGTGGCATATTCATGCAAGCAAACCGCATTAAATGCAAATGAGACACATGTCAGGCTATAGCAGTGCTGTGTGGCATCCTTCAATGAACTTGAGAAACTTATTTGTGGTGATCAATATTTTTGCAAATGAGTAAACATCAATAAATTATCAAAAATTACAATACTCCATTCAAAAATTAAAATGCAAACATCTATGGTAGAAAAGAGTTACCAGGTATATAAATTCTACAAAGCCATACATGAAACATGAGTAAAATGCACTAGATTTGCATCAGAGTTATGTACTTGTTATGAACTAGAGAAACCAATTTTTTTTATAAACTTGGGCTGGAAAAAAGTGCACGAAGAATACACAAAAAAAAAAAAAGTTTCTCTTGAAAGGATTCGAGAAAAAAAGTTTATGGAAATACACAAAGCTCTAAGAATTTATACATGCATAAAATGTGTTTAAAATCATTTTATACTCCACTCATTCTCAAATCACAATTATGAATTTTAAATGGCTTTATGAAACACATGTAAAATTTAATCATAAACTATACTACTTATAAACACAATTCTTCATGGTTTTTACAACAAATAACATGAAGAGCATTTATTTCTTTGCTTACCGGTACAAGCATAGCCACACAATAAGCCCATAACAGTTGCTAATGTCAGTGGAAACCACAAAATTCTCATTCTTCTGCTGACTGTTAGGATAAAACTACTACAGTACTCCAACAAAAATTGAAGGAAGAAACAGATTTGATGGCCATTGATAAGATAACATACAGCAACTAGTCTGTACAAATTTTATCAACAAATAAAATCTTGGAAAAAAAATTATAAAAAAAAAAAAGAGTACAAACACAAATTGCAAATACTTTGATCACTGCATTGCGCAATGCATCCAATATTTAATTACAACTCTATTTAAAGGTAAAATATAGACAGATTTGAATGTACCCAAGTGGCCAACAATTTAACTACTCTAATCAATTTTTCTTACTGAAAAACACAGATAATATGGACGGACACTTTGCTGCTCATTCAAATGAAAACATGAAAGTAAACATGCAAATAGTTAATAAAAATATGATAAAGATTAAGGGAAAAAGTATAAGCAGCATGCAGATAGCTTGATATTCTCTCACTGATTTACAGAAAATGGAAAAATTGAGAAAAAAATTAAAATATAACACACAAGAAATATACATACATGTGTGTGTACATTACTATCAATACCGTAAATCGGGGTGAATAGGGACATAAGATTTCAAAAATGTTTAATGTATTTCAAAATATATGAAATCATAGTTTCAGCTGAATTGCAGAGAATTATAATGATTTAATATCTTTTTATCAAAAAAAATGTAACAATATATTACAAAATTTGAAATATTTTGTCCCTATTCACCCCATTTTACGGTAATATAAATAACAATATTTTCGTACAATAATCAGTACACAGAATAAGAAACACAATATAGAATTAAAGCATGATAATGAAAAGCTTATGAATGCAAAATCTACAAAACAACATAATTTCGAAGCCTTCAGAGCAAGTAAGCACATAAGAACTTTGGATTTCTGTTTTACTACCTAATAAAAATAATAATAATGGCTTAATGCAAAACCAGCAATAAAGCACATGATGTTTTACACCCAAGACTATACATGGGTCCCAACTGTATAATTTATAGCACTGGTCCATATCATACAACATGTACCGTAATTTTGAAATATTCTTCCTCTCAGATACAGTAAGTGCTTGGAATCATAGCAAACAAATAAAAGTTAATAAAAAGCACTTTATAGCTACAGTAAAGGTTGAAAAACGTTATTAAGTGGTTAGAAAAAAGCCAAGGGAGTCACAAATATAAACATTTAACAGACAAGGGAAAGTGGAGATGGATTGTTTAATTATTTTACTTATTCTGTTGATCTATATGTTAGCTATGGCATGTTAAATAAAGTTATGTATGTCATAATGGTGTAGGCAATATTATGAATGTTTGCGATATAATGGCATTTGTTGGAAGGTGGAACTGCATGTTTTATGCTCTGTTTGTACTTTCTATCATTCTATCACAACCACATAAAGATATTCTGGAAATAAATATGTATGTAATAAGGACACTATGATAATGACAGCAAACAAGCAGCAGTGAGAACGAAAAGCACAGTGGAGCAAGAAAAAACATAAAGAATACAAAAACACACAAAAAAAAAGAGAAAAACAATGATAAAATATTACAACATAAATTAAAGTTTATTCCTACAACGGATGGAGAGATTTGGGGGGTTATTCCAAGTTATTCGTTAATTTTTCGTATTCGTTTTGTTCCGAAAGCTCTCGAAACGAAGAAAATCTTCGAGAAAGGCAATTTGGTATTCTAAGTCATAATTCGGTACAGCCCTACGAGACTTCGGCAATGTTCGGGTTTTCGTTAGCGAATGCAGGGCGGCAACACTATGCACATTAACTTTAACTGTTTTATGTGATTTTGTTTGCAAATTATGAATAATTAAGATTGAAAACATTAATAATACAAAGTAGTTAAGCGCTTAAAATATTTTGTTTGCTTTCCGCGTGTTTTAAATATTAGTATAAAATACATCATGTGTTATAGGAAAAAGGTATATTTCGTTCGTCAAGTGTGTCAAATTTGCCGACAATATTGTACCTACTATTTTGTAACTCGGCTTGACGTGTGATGTATTACACATATGTATGCTTTAATTTAGTTTGCACTGAGTTGAAATAGACTCGCAGGTACGCCTGTAAGAGAGAGCAGATAGAACTTCAATTGTTACATGCCCAAAGTTTTATCACAATCAATCACCATTTTGCTGTTTGACTGCAAGCTATTTACGAATAACCATTTTCCTCTGTTATTTATAATACCAAGATTATAAATTAAGCGATGAACACACTAGACACTATTGTGTTTCTTGTGGATTGTATTAATATCAATATATTAATTTTCACTCAATTATTTTCAAGAGAAAGTATTTTGGTGGCAAACCACTAAAAATTATTTATAGTTTAGCGCTACCTATCCTGTGATTTACGAACTACATTGTTCGAAGCAATTTTTTAAAATAAAATCAGGGTGTATGATCTCGTATTTCATTATAAATAACTGTAATAATCTAATTAATTCCCTCACAATAGCTAGCCTACACTGCTGCTTAGATATTTCACAAATGAAAACAGAAAGGTTAATTGGTGCTTTTAAAATATTTTTTCTGAAATATATTTTTATGTTCCTGTATTTATAAAGGTACATTACATCAAATTATCTTCTTTCACAGTCCCAAAAAACAATCTGAAGGGCTTCATTTTCGTTTCGTTTCTCAATGAACATAGTGACGTCAAATGAACACTAGAATGCGCTTAGAATAGCTCCTTTCGTTAGTAAACAAAAATTCAAGTAATAATGAATATTTTTGTCGAGAGGAAACAAAACAACTTAGAATAAGCCCCTTGGACTGCTCTTAATGAGGTATTGAGAACCGATGAGGGTGAAGTGAGGTGAGTATGGAGCAGCGGTGGAATGCAAGGGTGGGGGATATGGGATATCCCCAAGAAAACCAGCCAACCAAAGGGATTATTCAGCACAATTCCCACATGTGAAAATTCAGGAATGGCCTTGCTGGGAATTAAACCCGAATTTGCCTTGGTGGGAGGCAAGCAGCCTAGCTGCCACACCACTGCGGCGCCGATCCTTCAACAGTAGGTGTATTGATATGCTTGTAGGTTGTAACTAGGGCATATTTAAACTCCGGAAGACTAAGAAACTGGCTATGGAGATGGACCTTCAGGTGCAGCAATGTATGCACAGTTAAAAGTACTGTAAAATTGGAACTAAAAGAAATAAAAAGAGTATTTTTCAGTAACTTAGGTTTAACAGGGTTACCACCTTTTTTCCATTTTAGAATTCCCAGACATACTGAGACTTCCTTGATTTCCAAACAAAAATCATTTTTTCCCTGACCTTTGTTTTTAGCACACATTTACACCAAACTGACTACTGGTATTCAAATCTTGCAACACAATGCACCCGACGATAAACTAAACATCTGGTCCACAGTAGAATGATTTAGATGAGTCAGGCACAAGAGGCTGCAGGAGTCATTCTATAGGAGTCAGTAGGCAGGAGAAGTGTATGAATTCATGTATGCTTGAAGATGCTACAAGCCACTGACAATGTGAAATCATGTATTTCATGTACGACTATATGCATACCTTCAAGGACTGCCCAAAAGTTACATGGAAAACACTGTTGTTACTGCGCCCTGTCCTTCAGTAAAATTTGCAATGCACTGCGACATGTGAAGAGAGACTGTATGAACTAATCTCGTCTGATTTTTAACTGCAAAAACTGTCCTAGGCAGTTAACTCAACGTGATGACTTATATAAAGGTATGTAAATACAGTATTCCTTCTACTACTGAGAAATGGCATGTGACGACATCACTTCCTCCTGTTAATAATATGCTGCATAATATGTTCACAGGAGGGGGAACTATGGCAAATACGAGCAATGAACATTGTGACATACAATCAGTTCATATGAAATATACACTTTCTAAACTGACACGTGAACACAATGAACATTGAAAAAATAATGTAGCACCACTAGCTGTGAAGATTAATGTTGCCAACGATACTGCTCCTTCAAAGGGCAGGATACTCATTATGTTTGTGCTGACAAAGAAGCGGGCAATACCTCTGCTGGAAAAGAGAATTGTCATGGATACAATGATGAGGACAGTGTTGACTGCAAAAACAGTGGTGATTTTTTCGACGTCCTCTCACAGAAGACAACAAGAATGCAGACTACATTTTTCCTAAAGACCCCAATGAACTTGTTGATAGAGTCAGACATTTGATTGGCTTGCACAGTAAGGAGATATCGTCAATCATCGGTGAACTTAAGGAAAGGGGGCTACATAAAATGAAACCATTGTATACTATCCATCATCTGCAAACATCAGAGAACTGCAAACATTGAATGTATGGAAAAAGTAGGATAATAAATTTATGTGCCTTTATTTTTAATTTCTTGAATCTTACCCTACTGCTTTTCTGAAAAACTTATTCAGTGGTATAAACAATCAATTGAGAGTCTGTTTTATATAAACTTTATGTGACTGCATGCAGGAGGAGGGCTATAGTTTGGTTTGAAGTGTTATGGCTTACTCGGACTGTTTGAAATCGACTGAGTTCTATATGATGAACGAATGAAATTATGGGAATATTCTTGAGGAATGTTTCACAACTAGTTGGTTGGCTTGGTAAGTTAGTATGACCCTTTAGTAGTAATGTTTTGTGAAGATCCTGTTTTGGCTGGAGTCAGTCTTGCGTAAAGTTAGTCTTGGGTGGAGTCGGTCATGGGTGGAGTCGGTCATGGGTGGAGCTGGTCTTGGGTGGAGTCGGTCATGGGTGGAGCTGGTCTTGGGTGAAGTCAACCTTACTGCTTTAATTAGTAATGTTAGTCAGTATGGTCCCTTCATGTGACCAGCTAGTAATTTTCAATTGTATGGGCTTCGAGTTCAATGTCATTGGGGTAAAGTCAATGTCAACAACAACCAGCATGGCAGCTGAATCAAAATAGTTCCTCTGGCGACAAAATTGACAATTAATATACTAGCTTCACCTGGGTGTTAAAAATTAAAACAAATGAGAAATGAAAAAATCAACATGGCTGCATAAGATGGAATGAGCAAAAGGGAGGGAGGTGGAGGCATGTTAACTAAGTAACCAATGAGAAACTGTACCCGACTCATCTCAATCATTCTACTGTCCACAATTGTCAAAACTGTATTTGATACAGTTATGGAACTATAGGTTATTCATGGTAAATAGAGCACTTTTTAATGCCTTTCCAGCAGGCATAACAACCCCAAAATTTATTTTGCTGGTTATTCCTCCGGATGTTTCTGTGATCGCACCTAGCATCAAAATTCCTGATGCAAGAGCAATTATCATAGAAACATTCATTAAAAATGTCAGCAGAAATGTGAAGTAAATAACAAGGAAAGCACTTAATTATTTATGTAGGTACTGGAAAGATTGTACTCTCACGAAAGAATAAAGTACACCTAATTACAGTTTTTATCACAAACAGAACGTACACCTTCCAAACACCACTCTTGTCTCAAGCACTGTCAACAGAAATGAGATGAGATGAGAGACGGCCTGCCCACTGGACAGACCTCTCTCCCACACAAACATGAGGAATAACTGATGTAGAGCACGAAATGAAACATCAGTAGAAAGACAACATAAGTGTAGTGAAAATACTTTCAAACAATAAGGTACTGTCTACTAGACAAGAATTCCTGTCAGCGTAATTCCCATCCCACCTCCGACTAAAATTACTCTGTTTTCAACTATCCCTGCAATATCTAAAAAGTTAGTATTTGAGTGATGTGAATACAAATCAAATGTAAATATATGGTCCTCAGAGTCAACTTGGACACAACGGCATAACAATAAAGGAGGGCAGAGTATACTTACATTGCCTCATCCCTAACTTTTGTAATGGGTGTCAGAATGAGAGTAAACGGGCATCAAAACTTGTTTTGTTTACCGAGATGCATTGATATACAGTATCGTATACAGTCTCAAATTATTTGTTATAATGTATGTCTGATACTTAATACACAGTATCTCTGTGTTTCTTTGTCATGGACTTTTTTAAAAATCTTTTATGCAGCATGCAAATTAGGTTTCGATAGCACCACAATTAAATTTATAACAGAAGCAAAAATGTTTTAAGGGGAGTGCTTAAGAGAATGTATCACACCTTATACAGAAATTGTTTGTCGAAGAGTTAGGGTATAACTGAAAATGTTTCATTATAGATGCATTATATTTCATAGTTCTGTGCAAATTTCTGCACTCGATTAATAGGCATCTCCTAGTTGTCCCTAAAAGGTGAGAATGAATTAATAAATAAAATTACGTATTAATTTAATTGTTGCACAAATATCCATTAGTAGTTCCTATAAACACCCTCACTAAACGTTTGCAATATTGTGAGCTATGGCAGTTTCGGTGTGGTTGGAGTTATGTAGTTCTTTTGTGATCAACAGAGTGTACTAATGCAGAGAACATGCCTGCGAGAAGCTGATAACAGCAGTTTATAATTGTCCACAACCTCCAGAAACACTTCCAGATATCATAATAGCTGCCCAGATGTAATGGGACCTTTGTCAGGAAGATGACATCAACACATTGATTACAAGCATGCCACGGCGTGTTAGGAACCTGTACAATGCACATGGAGGCCATACACGGTACTAAGCTGCAATGGGGAGAAAGGAACCTTCACTAGTCAGACACACCCATTAAGTTAATTTGGTTGTTTATGTTAGAAACACTTTTACAAAATGGCAGACACGTGTCAATAATTCATTTCACTGAGGAGACTTCTAAAAAGGCACCTACGATGAACTACACATAATGAAATACATAATTACAAAAATAATTAACTGCATATATAATATTCCGACATCACCTGGCCAGTAGCACTCAGCCCATGACGGCACTAGCCGCTGAGAATACGTGCTACACCAACACGTGGCTAATTACAGCCACAGGCCACAGACTTCCCATATAAAAGTTGCTACTTAATTTCTTTGACATAGTGTGTCATATGTTTGTAGGGTACCACGTTTGTTTCAAAGTTATGTATATTTGAGTGCTATTCTGTTCTTTTCAACTGGACATTTTGAAATGTGTGCGGCGCTAAAAATGATGAACACATCTCAGGCAAAAGGCAGTACAAAAACATTAAAAAATATTACCAGTCAACTATAACATAAATTCTGTATTTAAAATATGCATTTATTTTACTATATGCCATTTGAATTTGCTATTGCTAATTTTCATGAAGCGTGCTCGCAACTATTGCTTGTGTAGACCCCGTCGGGTGCCGTGATAGGTTCGCAGCGTCCCTGCCTCTGGGCAGTCGTTCCCGAGAAGCTGGCCAGGTAAGACACTCCCCGTACGCACCTCAAAATTTTGCACTGACGTAAATTTCAATAACTTACTTTAGTATACCGGTTAATCATTGCTTGCATACGTTGCCAGAATCGTCCCCACCACAATGCTATATGCTTAAATAATTTAATTGCAGTCCTTGTTGGCTTTTTATCATGTAAACAATGAGAGGAGTTGTGTTGTATCTACGGGACCACGTGTCTGCGCGAAGCTGGTATCGGAATTCATCTGCCCACGAGATGAGACTTTGAGCACTTTACTTGTGTTATTCTTATGTAATTGATTATGGGCAATATTTCTATGTGTGTACTTTGCGGCTTTTATGAGGCCATCATGTACAATTTCCACTTAGTATATGACCATATGGTCATCCATCGTAACTTCTGTATCATTGCCATCACTGCATTTTAAGGGTCTGTTGTACTACGTTTTGTAAACTTTCATCTTATCAGGGTTCGTGTATGATTCATTAGGGTTCCATGTAATTTTTGTAATGTTGTAGTGTTTGTTCTTTGACAACGCTGTCATTCAGGGCATTTATATTTTACCGCCATCCATGTGGCATCCAGGATCTATCACTAGTGGAAAAGTTATATTAAAATCACGGCGCTGTAATTTGTAGCACAATACTGGCCGTCATACGGAATTTACACTGTACTTTATGTCTGACCACGTGGCCGCTGCCGCACATATCCGGAGCTATCCACACCGCCTCAAGTTCTTCCGCACTGAATGTGCTGGTATTTATTCTTCCATGCCATGTCCTGTTATTTGCATCATGTCGTTTCACATAAATTTCTTTGAGACGTGTAAGTGTTCCCACCACGAGGCCTAACCGCCGACTACGTATCTGTGTAAACCAACCCTCCATTGTTCTTGATCACCGCCACACCTCGTGTGGTTAGAGGGACGTATCCTGATGGGTAGGCATTGGAAATTGCATTGTACCGTAGTGTTCATTTCATCTCCATGTCCTGTTCCCGGGTAAACCTGAGGTCCACCCCAGTGGCCGTAGATCTCTTACCTTGTGGGGACTGTGTCTTCAGGCACCGCGGAGTGTCATCCCGCATTGTAGGTGTTATGTTAAGTGTGCAGAGGGTCAACCAAAACGGACTTGTGAATCATGCAGTAAATCTTAAATTCTAATAAACTTGGCACTGTATGTAACATTCAGTAAAATAGACTTCTTCAGTGCAGAAGTGGAGTGTTTCAATGTGGTCTTAACCATGGTCCAGATTACAGTGTTGAGTACAATATGTAAAAGTGTTATGCATACTCACAAAATGCACGGGTGAGACGAGCACACAATACACACGGAAACCCCTGAGATCACCCTGAGTGTCAAAAGTGCGGTGCATAGGGAGCATCGCTGGCGCCCACCTCCATGAAGTAAATAGTGCATTTGTTCGTCTCCCTGTCTCACCCGTTGGCGTTAAGATAAATTATGAAGGAAGAGAGCACAATGACAACAGCATTTCACAAGGTGGGTGGAGACCATAGCCAACAGACTTAACAGAGATTGGTGGAGACCTTTCACATAACCGTTATAATCGCATGCTCTAGCATAATATTTCTACATATTTTTAAAGTCCTTGCTCTATAACTCAGAAAAATTATATATTAGTCTATGAGCGTAATGTTAACCATAAAGGTTGTAATTATCATTAACTTCTCACATTATAATTTTTAATTCCGAGTACTGATATTATTTTATTTTACAATCATCGCAAAGAGCGTTAACATAATAACATGCATCCTTCAACAACCATCAGCTGACACCGTACTTTGCAAATGGGGGCGTTTACTGTTTACATGCTGTGCGGGTTGGTCACAATGTTTGTCCAATTTTATTGAAGTTATATGAAAGAGAGTGTAATGTCTAATTGCTATGCTTATTTTCCATATGTTTATGCATTTAGTATGTATATTCTTAACTTGATGTGAGATGTTTATTATGTTAGTAATAATAGTTTAGGTAATTACCTAAGCTTCTATTGTTACATTTTTCAATAAATCTGCCTAAATTTTAATTAGAAACAAATAAATAAAAAATTCAGTATGATGGGTGATGCAGGCTCTTAAAGGCAGGTCCGTGGGTAAGTTGGAGATGCTTCGCCACTGCTTGGATACTTGGGTGCTATTCACTACCAGGTGGGTCCTCCATTAGTTCAGTCTGAAAACATAAGTTTGTAATCTTATCAGACAATGCCACAAGGTGAATGCTACGCAAACTTTATGTAGAGGAAGATTACGTTTATCATGAGTGCTTGATAATCCTGACCTCTACAACAAAATTCAGCACATTAGGTTCTAGGTATATAATTGTTCAGTTATTTGAGTGATTCTTGGCAAATCTTTGCTGTGCATGCAAATATTTTATCGTGAAAAATGAACGGCATATCTTACAGCAATACTGACAACAAATTATGAAAGTAGTTCTTCGTGTTTCGTTTTTGAATACGAGGTAACAGTAATAGTTTTGCTTTGTGAAAATTACACCAAAGGAAAAACAGCAACATATCAATGTTTATAACAATTTCATGCTATCTGATAGGTGAATTGACACAAGATATTTCAAAACTTTGCTTCGATATTCTTTTAAATAGTACTGAAAAACTCTGCTCTTCTTTTGATGATGGCTAAAATATATCTGCTATTATGACTGGCTAAATAAGTACTACTTCACTTCTACAAGCACACTGTAAATAGAATACACTATAATAGGCAAAAATTTAATCCATGCTTGCTTTTCAATACAGAAATCTCTTACATGACCATCTCAACCAAATGAATAACCAATGAAATATTTTTATTGTAACATAATGTGGTTAGAACTCAAAACAGCAGCACCATAGTGCTTTACAGTGGATTCTGTACCCATCATTTTTCACGGGATATGCAAAAAATATTAATATATGTGGACTTTCAATGCAGATAAGTAAAAATGGGACCACAGAATATGTTCCATGGATGCGGTCTTTCATTTCATAGTTTCCACTGTATACAAATTAAATTCTCTAATAAATATCAATCAATATTAACAAACCAATATCATTTCAAGATACAATTTATTCACACTACCCATGAGGGCTCTGAGTAGTCAACTGAAGAGCTGACAACTACGCATTAGATTAGCACGGATTCCAGAGGTGTTTCAAGTTTACCTACACATCCCACAAACACAAGCTGCCTTCTGACCAATTAAAGCAGGGCTGATCACACATGCAAGCTCACCATTCTTACCACGCCAAGACTCCCAGTGGGCAGAGACAGACACTCTAGTGGATAGCTACTGGAGTGTAACTGAGAAAGAACCACATCTATGATTAGCAGGGAAAAGTCTTCTTCACATCCAATCTGACAGTGGAGAGGATTTGGTCCTCATGACAACACCCAGCCCAGTTAAGAGGATCCAGTAGGATACGAGTAAGAAATGAGAAGCTGGCTTTGTGGTTATCACTCATGCCCTGCGAAACCTGGTTGAAGGTGGTGGAAACAACTGGAGTATCTGACACCTAATTCAAGGTCACAACCTTGTACACAAGTTGCCATGCTCCCAACCAGCGCACCAAAGTTCCCGCTTGCCCAGTTGAAGCTATTACCAAGGCTCCTATGCGGACAGACAAGACAACAGCGAGAAGATGGCTATTCCTGTCACAAGAGAACCACACATTATTTACCAAACTGAAGGTCAACTTCACAACCGTGTGGCAAGACACACCCACCTACCTAACAAGGACCTGGGCAAGCTCTTTAGGAACAGTGCTCCTCAGTTGGGTATTCCAACAGAGTACGTGTGCATCCCTGGGGAAATGAGGACCTCATTTTTCATGTAAGGTTCATGTTTCTTCCTTGTTTTATACGGCTTACGTTTCTCCATCTCCTGTAAAATGATTTATTACTTTTTTCTCACATTCACAAAATAATAAGGCAAACTTTTAAATCCAGGAAACCATGGTTACATCTACATCGCATTGACTGTGTGTTGTCTGATTTTAACTGTGTTAAATACAGTAATTCATATAGTTTAAAGTGATACGCAAGTCTGAGATATTACACAATCTTTAACCGTCACTGTTTAAAAATGGTTTAAACGATGTAGGTTGGTACCTATAGTTAGTTGAAGACATGAGTTTATAGGCTTTTTATTAAATTGTATATAGAACAATAGCTCAATAAATGTTATAATCCATGTAATACCTCGTTCAATGAGTGACCAAGTAGCAGAGACATGACACGTATGCATGACGTGTTCTACCATAATACAGAGTGAATTTTGTGTGAAAAATGGTTTTTTTTCCCTGACAAAAAAACCTGGCAACCCTGGACTCAAGCCAGATTACCTCCCAGCACAGGGTGTAGCAGGAAGTTGCAGAACAGGAGGTGTAAATGTATCCACCCCGCATCTGTGCTGGTTTATAGCTTCGGACTTCAGAGCCCACAGTCTGTGGGCGAGATCACCATGAGGCTAGCTTTTGCAAGTATCCCATCACCCTATTGAAACAAGACTGTGTACAGATACATGAACAGGCCCATTCATCACTACCCAGAGCCTTTACAAATACTGCACCCAACATGGAGTACCAATACTGCTAGGGATGCACACAATAACTTGGAAAGTACAAAAAAAAAAAAAAAAAAAATTGCATAAATCCGCTACACAGCACCCTTAAAAAGGTTTGATGCCTATTGCTCACCATCTATGTCCGGCCATAGACTGACATCCTCAGTTAACCTTTAACAGTAAAGACTACCAAGTACCATCCAGAAGCTCCTGGTGTCAGTGTACTTACAATGTACAGGTTAGTTAATAAGAGGCTCACGGGTATTGGTGGACTTGTGTGCCTCAGGACCAATCCAGATGTGTTATTCTGCACATTAGTAGGTGATTCAAACAGGCCTTTGGAGAACAATGTCACTCTGCCATTCTAGCTGTGCCCTAACTTTCTCCTGGGATTGTCCATCTAGGACACTGATTTTCAAAGTGGGGGGGCTGCACCCTTCAAGGGAGGCATGACGACATGCTACAAGGACGGGGGGGGGGGGGGGGGGCACGGGCACCAAGCTGTTCATTTTTACAGTTAGTAAACATAATTCAAACTTTTTTAATTAGACTGTAGTGTAGGTACCTATAACTACTACCATACGACAAAAGCAAGTGTAACCCTTCAAGAGCCGGCGTTGGAAATAAAAAATGATTCTGCTGCGAAATACAATTTTGAGAAAATTGCAAAACATTGTTTTGGGCCAAGTACTTCAAAGTTTATTCCGACATAGCAGAGCAAGTGCTGCGATTGTATTTACCTTTTTCAAGCACTTATTTGTGTGAAAGTGTTTTCAGCAGTAGTAGCAATAAAAACAAAGTATAGAAGCAAACTCGATATTGCCACCAGTGATTTACGTTGTACAATGTCTTCTATTAAACCCAGAATTGGGAATATTGTTAAAAATATGAAAGCTCATCCATCTCATTCATTGATTTGTTCACCAACATGTGTTCAATAAGCATTAAAATCTAATGATTAAATAAAACCTTTGAGACTTTCAATTTGATTTTGTTTTCCCTTATAATAATGAAGTTGCGACACAGGGGAGTAGTTATATTTTTTGCAGAAGGGAGGCGTGATAAACTAAAGTTTGGGAACCCCTGGTAGATGGGTGTATTAGTTCTGTCAAGGTCTCATCAGATTGGTGCTGTTCCCATTTCTGGAAGCAATCCGAGGGTTCTGGTTATCAGATGTTTCAGCTGGATGTGGGAGCAACCCTCGTGGGTAACATGGAGACCCAGCTACCAGCTTCCGTCTCATTTGTGCCTATTCTCTCAACAGGTTCCTGATGAACAGGGATGTATGGCCCTTTTCCTGCTGCTCTCTGGATTCTGGTGGGTTGTATCCGTCTCACCCTTGTCTGAGGTGAGGCATCTTGGAGGGGGGGGGGGGGGGGTGTAAAGGTTAATGGGGCAGATACACAGGGTTAGTAAAAGAAAGGGAGTAAACAAGTGGGAAGTCAAGGACATACCCCCAAAAACATAGCGCAGCTTCTCCTACTCTATTCCTGGCAGGTAGAACACAGTGGAATGAACAGAGGGTAGGGACTAGGTTTGACTTGCTCTGTGCCAGAGGTTATCGTTACACTTCTCCCATTCTCTGTCCCCGGTAGGTATTACACAGTTGAATGAACAGACTGGTTGAACACTGTTCCCACATAGTGTAACCTGATGTTGGCCAAATGTCTTGTCTCTATAATCAGAGTAGTGGCCTGTTCCATCCCTGTTGGGAGCCCCTCCGTGGGTAATGAACAAGATGGGGAAGAGTTCTATTAGTAAAAGACAAAGAAAAACGGTAGTTGGCTGGTTAGTTGTAATATGGCAGCAAGTCCGTTTACACATTATTTGCAATTTATTTTCCAAGATAAAAGCAGTACCTGGGTGCAAGCTGTATTAGACTGGTCTAATTTATTTTTCTGACTCTTGTTTATCACAATGATAGCCAGTCCACATAAACAATGTGGCTTTATGAGTGCTTGGGCTGTGCAGCAAACACAACGTCACAGGATGAACAGATAAGTGCTATGGCTGGCTCAGCATGCTGGCAGGTCTTCTGTAGGCCACTGGTGCTCGACAGGTTGCTTCCAAGGTGGCTAGTTGAAAATGGGACGTACACAGAGCATCAAAAGAGGAATAACAGTCATTTTGCTGGCATGCAATCACCTTCACACCCCCATGGTGGCGGTGAGCTAGGGTGGGGTGTACAAGAGATGAAAAGTATGGTCATGTCCCCACTTTGCTGCAGCTGCAAAAGTGACACGCACGAGAGAGCAGGGTAGCAAGTGGTAGGACTATACAGGAAGTATCGATGTGGTGTTAAGGATATCACACAACCTAAATAATAATCCTTGTTGTCCTTAGGTCTACTTGGTGTCGAAAATGATGTGGGTTGTAAGGCCATCTCACTAGTACATACTGTACATCATGCATCCAGGTACTCAGAATTACTTACACACCAAGATTTCTATTGAGTATACTAGCTATTTCCAATTTTTTTTATATACCTACTAACAGTATATGTATATTCATCTTTTTAAAAACACACAGCTCTGCTATGCCCTTGACCCCAAGGAAATGGCCAAGTGAACTTTCAAAAGAAATAAACCTCACTGAACAAGGCACTGATGACATAATGAAAATTACCTAGCATCACTGACATGCTGAAACATGGACTCTGTAGTAGGCAACGGAAAAGGATCTACGTAAATCTTTTTACTAACTTTCCCACAGATAACCCTAAATTCTCGTGGAACATTTTTAGGCAACAGAAATGCAGGACTTGAGTAATTACTATTTGATGACTCTACCACATCTTCCTCTTGCAAATCTCTAACTATTTTTCGAAACACCTTTAATTTTGGAGGGAACACTCTATAAGGAACAGAGGACACTGGATCCTTATCTTTTGGTTTAACACCATAGGCTGTTTACTATAATGTCCCAACTTATAGGGGTTATGACGTCAGAAAATTCCTGCTGCAACTGTAACAAACAATTATCCTGACTATTATCTTGAGATTGAACAGAAATATTATAATAAACAAAACGTTTTGAAGTTACAATTACCGGTTGTAATTTACAAAAAGGAAAACTCAATTTTTTACGACTTATATCAAGAGTAGCCTGAGTTTTTCCCAAAAAATCTACTCCTAATAACAAATCATGACTAAGTTCAAGCAAAATCAAAAATTAAAACTTCCAGGTAAAATTAACAATTTTAATTTTAAAATGGCTACCCTTTTCAAACTGATCATTTCCCCATTCGCCGAAGAGAAACCTAACTCTTCTCCTTTCTTTACCTTAATGAATCCTTTGGGCATAACAAGCAAGAAATTGCAAAATCCCTGATTAAATAATAAGGGAGCATGTGGCCCCAAGAGTCCAACAGGGCAGCAACCAGCACATGATCTATAACTACTGGGATATTTAGTAGCCCAAACCTGTGTTCATAACTCAACATATTCACAGAGGATTCCCCCACAACCTTCTCCTTAAAAGGGCATTCAGATTTTGTGTCCCTTCTGTTTACGAAGAAAACAAGTATAATCCTGAAACTTATCTTATTTTCTCAGAATTTTCCTTTGTATCCTGGGTTTGAGAATACCAAGAGTGAGTTGTGACTTTATTTTTGGGAGTATCTATACTGGGTGTAACAGAACAAATAAACTTATGGTGATAACAGTCTTTAGCCAAGTGATTATTTTAACCAAAGATCAAACAAAACTTAGGTGAGCTGGATTTACCTAATCCCTTTACCGGGAATTTCACGTAAGCACTCTCCACCTCCACTGAATTACCCAGCAAAGTTTGCGCTACCTCTATAACTTAATCCAGATGTTTTAACAAAGTTTGTTGCAAAACAGAAAGATCTACTACACTGAGGATGAAGATTATGGAAAATAACTCGAGTGAAGTACTCTTCACTACATGGGATTAACAACACCTAGTATTACTTTTATGAACTTCTCCATGGACTGCCCTGGCATTTGCTTGCGTTCCAGAAGTTTAAATCGAAAGTTGGTAACTGCCACCTCACTGGAAACTGCCCGAAGGCATTTCTTTATAAGCTGTTCACATTCTCAGTTTCCCTCGTGAGCCTTACTAAACAATGGCTGCAATATTTCTGGATCCCTAAATGTAGCTATGGTGTTGATAATCTATCACAGAAATTCAAAGTTATATAAGCTTTTAATTGAACAAAATGTTGAACGAATGCTTCAAGTGTAGTCTTAATTAACTTTGACATCCTTTCTGTAAGCTCGATAGGTACATCTTTTAAAATGTTAAATAAATGATGGAGCTCACCCTTAGATGCAGTAGCTCCCACACCTCTAGTCCCTACATTCCGCCGCACAAGGTCCCGGACCTTTACACATAGCTCATGAAAACTCTCTGTGTCAGTAGCCTCTACTCCAGCCTACTTAAGGAGTTGATATAGCGAAGGCTTGAACAATTTCTGCACCCACGCTGTGATCATCATAAAAGTTAGCAACCACAAAAACCCTACGATGAATATTGTGTTTTTCCACCACTGAAAGATTATACCTTTTACTTTATATTCAAATATTATGACTCATGTGTTTTCTTTTTATATGCACCAATCACCCTGCCCAACGAGAGAAGAATGCACAGATTCCTTTTTGTTACGCCCTTGACCTCAAGGATGCGGCAAAGTGGACTTCCAAACGTCTAACACTGGCTAATACTGACCACTTACATTTGTGTTATACATTCTTACTTGGCCAATATTTACGGAAATAACTTTGATTTTGTTTTATTAATTTTACCAAAACTTCCAAACTAGTACTCGTAAATCATTTTACTTTAGTAAGATATAAAAAGCGATACTTTAAATATTTCTAATACTTTGATACATAAATGATTTCCTCAATTTGGCATTAACACAAACTGTCATTTTCAGTAACCTTAAGATTAAATTTTCCAGAAGGTACTCTAACATGAGAGCAACACATGGAAAATTATACCTGTAACCAAACTCACAATATCCTGACAGTGTTGATATTTAAATTTATTGTTCCAGTTCTTTTGGCCACTCACTACTTAGAAAGGCCACTTCAGATATTACATATTTTAGTTTCCCAATGGTAGAACAGAAGTACTGGCTGTGCCTATCACCAAGGCCACCACACTAACAAAACATTACAGATATTTCTCTTAGTTTTAGTCAGCCACAAAAACTTATTATTCATACAAATTTTTCATAAAATTTATATTTTTGGCTGTTTAAAACCAGAAGGGCATATTCTGAAATAACAGAAAACTGTACACTAGTTTATTGTATTTCTTTACAAAATTTGCCTGTTTCCTTTAAAAATTCTCATCTTTTAATTTCTTTCATCACGGATATTATATTTAAAATTTTCGGCATTTTTCAATTTATATTTTGAGTTACGTCTTAGACGTGACTTTACTTCAGCCATCATGGCAACTATTCTTATTATCACGACACCAAGTGTGTGAGACCTAGACATGCCACATGGGCCTGAAACTTTTTATTTACAATTTGATACATATTTACGTATATTTGGTGCTGTAGTGCTGCTCTGGCTGCTAATAGATCCCCACTGAGCCAAAGAGACAGCTTAAATAGCACTTCATACCCTAATAACCCCTAGAGGGGTACCAGAATTCCATGAGCCAATCAACACACACTTGACCATATATGGATTAACTGTTCAATTTGGGCCTAGAGGGGTCAGACTATTAACGCCCTATACCCTTGTTCATGTCCATATTTGGAGGCTCACATCTGCCACGTCTACAAACTTCCAGCCCACTCACCTGTAAACAGAAAGTGACGTAATCCGCCAGCTCTTCTGCGCAGGCAGTAACCTCTTTCCACTCCAGTAGCAAGGCACCAGGTGAGCAAGGTGACATTAGCGGCGGCCAAATTCCAAGCATTAGCAGGCTGGCCAGCCGGCCCCCGACTGTGGATTCTGCAGCTAGCTGTCACTTGTGAAGGAATTGTGTTATGAGCAAGACCGCCGTAAGTTGCCGCTCGTTCCAGCCTGCTACGCCGGGTGTGCACCCTTGCTGAAGTAAATGTTCCACGTGAATCTTCGAGAGCTCGGCACACAGGTTAGATGATAGTAGACAGTAACCATTGATGCATGCTGCGCTACAGAGAGGTGCACTCTACGGCCGACTTCGCCCCATCCGAGCGCTCCAAGCGCGGGGCAAAAACAAATTCATTGGCCCCTGAGACTTGGTAATGGTAAAATTAAAAATACTTCATGGATTGGTTAGTCCTATGTAATTGAAATTCACATCTGAAATTATGATCTTCAACGCCTAATCAAGAATGAGTATGCAAACGCCTTCCAGATGAAGAAAGTATAATATTTATTTAAATTACACTATGCTACCCTGCCTGGCCAAGAAGTTTCAAACAACTCTCAAGATAGCAGCACCCCCCGTGACCTTCTGACATCACGGCTCTCCGGCCTCAGTCTTGGGCACAAGAAAACATCTACACCTCCACCAGGGGCGATAATAAATTGAACGGCACTCCTGCAGCAGATAAACCAGCCCGTGTGTGGAAAGGCTACACTACCCCACGCCCCCGGAGAACTGCTGATTCTGGGCAATTTTTATATAAATAGAAGTCTAGCACCATGGTCTCACAGACACTGGGCTCGCCGGCCAACAAGGTTCGCAAGCTCTCCTACAGTCTGCAGAAGACTTTCTCCTCTGCAGCCCGCACCAGGGTTCGAACTCCACCTCAGCAGCCTGTGCCAAGGCTCGAACCTTCCTGGCACCTTCGATATACAGCAGCGCTACCTCCAAGCCCAGCTGATTGGCCCAGGGACACCTCTTCACGTCCACAGTAAATCCCAAACCAGTACCTTATACCCTGACCTAAGTCAATTTCCCTGACTCCAGTGGTAACAGGTTGTTGTGCGATACAGTCCCCCTGGATAGCGCCTCGTTAAAGCTCACGCTGTAAATAGCATATATATTTTCAGTTTAAATAATCTCTAACTATTTTAATTAAATTTTTATTAATTTCCCCAGACTCGCCTTCGCCTGTAATCATATTTGAGATTTCCAACATATTCTGTTCTAACATTGTATTTTGCTGATTAATAGTGTTTTTATTAGCTGCCAGTTTGTACCTGGGACTTCCCTCAGTCTTGCTTTATATAATAATAGATATTACATATTATTCTGAAATAGTGATTGTCGCCAACATCAGTTGTACTGTAGATCCCCTTTATTACTATTTCAGTGTGGTGTTTTATATTAATCCATTTACAGTGTGCAGCAATTAAAATTACTTGTTTCTTACTCGGCAGTGTAGTGGACTGAATACCTCAGGAGAGACCTAAGACGACCCTTCGCTGAGATTTTGGGACACCCACCGCCTACAAGGGGGGGACAGTCTCGTTACGTGGTTCACCTATCTTGTGGCAAGTCTGCGGGAGCGACTACAAATTTCGCCCCGCTCCAGACTGCTCGTCTCTAAACCAAGTAGTAGTCTTTTTTTTTTCTTTTTGCTTTGAACTTGTCTTATTATCAATGCACAAGCAGCACAATGGTTTAGGAAGCCGCCAGAGGCGATGTGAGACACGTGCCGCTATTAATCAGACATTACTCAACCAATTAATCCAGGACTCTAACCCCAGTACACTTGTCCCACGAGAACTGGATTATGAACCCATAGACTGTAGTATAGTCATACCTCTCACTTGTGAGACACCATTAAAGCAGTGGTAACGTTGGTGCCCTCCGGATGAGGACTCTTGACCCGGAGGAAACCCCTTCTAACCTAACCATAACACAACCTGCCAGTTCTAGTGTCGAGCACACAAGCAGCCCTCATCTAAAACCTCTGAACAAACCAGTACTCTTTGATTATCTGGCAAGGTAATTCAGGCTTGACACCAAAGACAGACACACTCCCAGTTTCCTGCGTGGTGAAATTGGCTTCCGGGAAATCCATAAGAGTTTGAATCCCAGTTAAACCAAGTTCCAGAATATCTGCTAAAAGTTCTCTGGCTAATTTCGTCCCTGCCCGACAGCCAACGAAGCCGCTGCGGATAAACCTGGTAAGCCCTTGCCAGATCACCCATCATCACATCCACTTATAAATCATGACTCCGAGCATTCGAGACAACTGGCATCTCGTCTAGTGACGATAGTGGTCAGAAAAACAAGGCTATCCGGAAGGGATAGCCTGATACTCCCAGATACCCTGGGGTTGGACTCCCCTCCACCTGGTAAACCCCAAGAGGGCAGATAGCACTCTAACCATTTGCCTATCAGACAGCAGCGGCAAATGAGGATAAAACCCCCACTCCATTCAAAACCCCTTGAGACACGTCACCACGTTAAGTAAAGTTGCAATAGTTTCGTATAGGCATGTCATTTTTGAAAAAGGAAGGATAAAGAGCAGCCAGGCTCGTTCATGTAGCAGTAGACGCGACGGTCAAGATATATGCGACACTGTCACAGCTCTTTCAAATATATATTCAATTAGTTTTTTGTGGTTGCATGGTGATTTCCTAAACCCTTGGGAAAGCATTTCTATTCCAAACTGTCATTCCCTTGAAAATATAATAAAATCAATTTGTTATTAGTAGTCATTCATTAATTTCAGGATTATCATTTAACTTGTATTAAGGTCAAATTCTAATGCAATTATTTTTAATTTTCGGTTCAGGTTTACAATATTCAATAAGTTTATCTTCAATTTTTAAAAATAAAAGGCCAGTTTTGCACAACCCTAAAAATTTGAGTATTTGTAAAATGACTAGCTTCTTGACAACAATCTCTTCACACTATTTGTGAAGATATGAAAGCCATAAGTCACGAAACAATGTTCATGGATAACCAGGGCAGTCAAACTTCTCTGTTAACAAAATTGCAAGTTAAAAATACTCTGTCGCCTGTGTTCTAGACGATGCAGATGATTTGTGGAAAACCAGTTATGAGGGGAGCGACACTTGTAAAAAATGTAGCTGCCCTAATATAGATGCACCAAGAGAAACGACAAAACAATATACACAGAGATATATGTACTTTCAAGAAGCCAAACAATTGTATCCCACTGTCAACCTGTCTCAAGAAGAAATATCCAGGCCTGCTGAGTAAACGTAATTCAGACTTTTAAATTTTAAAGTTTAGGAAAAATTTAAATTGGAATTAGGTAATTTTGAACATTTAAATTAATTTTAAAGAAATGTTTACAAGCAACAGCATTCAGCAACGTGATAAGCTTAAAAACTACAATTTACTGAAATGAACTGCAATATGAAAATATATTTAGCTTCCCTTGCCCTTCCTTTTGAAGAAAATTATGTAAGGATGGGGTAATAAGTTCATTAATTGTCTAAACATACACAGGTATAATTTAACTGTTTTGATAATTGTTCCTAGTAAAAAAAGCAAATATTTTTCCAGTACAACCATAAATTTTGACACTTACTGAGTAACATATTAAATTATTACATCCAGACCAATGGAACATACTCAAAATGCTGAGCAAATTAATTAGAGTAAACGTCAATCTGGATGGAAGGACCCCACATGTCAAATAATTCTTTTTGGAGTGATTTACACTCCATTTATCACAGCCTGGCTAGTCATCCATAGACTAACCATAAAAAAAAATTCTACGAAACCCGTAGTGCTTCAAAGAATCTACAGCAAAAGACCTAACAGCAAAATAAATAACTTGCAACAATTTGCTAACTGATGTACTGAACTTCTTTGAACTTGAAAATACCCTCTTTTCATAATTTTATTTCTCAGACGTCTCGAGCGACGAGAGAAAAATAATGCAAACTACAATACAGCAAATGAAAAGGAAAACGCTTACGAAAAAAAAAAAAAAAAAAAAAAGGGGGGGGGGGAGAGGTTAAACATTACACTAAGCACATAGTATTTCTGTTCAACAACCATGAAATCTCAAAACACAATTAACATTTATTTTCGATTTCTGGCAGGTACAAACTATGAAACAATAATTACTCTATATTCTATACGGAAAAAAAAAAAAAAAAAAAAAAACCAACAAATTCCAGCGCCGATGAGAGGTACAAAAGTCAGTGGCACGCGCCAGTGCAGGAACAAGTGGAGAGAGGACGGGCCTCCAGCTGGTACAGATCAGACCCATCCACAATAGTCAGTCAGTCAGGGAGATCAGCGCTTCCACAATGTTCCCGTGGTGCTCCCTGAGTGTCCGCTCCGCTTTGTTTCTCGATATCTCCATTTCCCGCACCTGCAGCATAATACACGGTGGTGACATTCACACAATTGAGCTACCCCTTCAAGTACCATAATTTTTGATAGAACTGAAAAGTCACAATTGCGAAGAGGACCATTTACCAGGCATCAAGACTTACAATTAAATCCACATCTTCTTTCTTAATGGATACTTTCAACAGCTCACGTTCTTTGGCCATTTTTTCTGCCGCTTCCTTGTTTCTCCTGTCTCCAATAATGGTCATGGCCTGCCATAAAAGAATCACAAGTTTCACCACACAGCCAACTACACAATCTATGTGCAACTCTGCAAATGACAATCTGGTAGCAGTGCTGACACACATAAGATAAGGGATCACCCTGGTTGTAACATCGGAATAGTCAGCAGTTACGACTATGCTCGTTTCTAAAAACCCATGGAATATTTCAACTTAAATATTTCTTCTGGGCAGAAATGAAAGCCAATAATTTGGTTATTGAAACATCTGTAGAAATATTATTTACTGTTCACACAGGTCTTAGTGCCAGCGATGACATGTGAAATTGGGCACTTCCATTTGATACTAAATGATAACTTATGTTTCTATAGTTGACTTGGTCAAAAAAAGTAAGCAGGTGGCGGGGGGGAGGAGGAGGGGGGGTTGTAACTGAACAAGCTGGCTGAAATAAGACTACAAATGGTTTTGACATTTTTTTCTGATTCGATAAATACATCATGCTGTATTATGGAAAATAATACCCATTAAAACTGTATTCATAATAGGCCTAAGTGTAAATAAATTATGGCAATATGTATGTGTAAAGAGTGTGCCCTGCCCAAAATTACATTTACACTGTCCCGTAACACAAAACATGTGAAGATATGCAGAACAGTGTCCAACAGTTAGTCAAAGAATTGAAACAAGACTTCCCATTCAACGGGAGCATTAAAAACCCGCCAAATTGGAACAGCGCATTTAAGAGAAATCACTCATTTTAAATGCCTCAAGGTTACATATGGGTAGAAGTAAATATGGCATCGGGCCTTTTCCAAGCCTGCAATATACGCTCCCAAGAAGCTGATCTTCTCGCCAGATCTGTACAGTAGGATAGTACACGTGACATACACCATTGGATTAAATTACAGATGCCACTTCATACTTTTAAGTCTTTTCACTTAAACAAAATGCACAGGAAAACAATTTTTTTATATTTTTTGACAATTTTTACAACTTTTTGGTCTTTAAATATATTTGAAAAAATAAAAAGAGTAGCTGTAGTAAATTGTTTTTACCTTTCCTTTAAAAAAAAAAAAATTGTAAATGTAATCTAACAAAAGAACCTGCAGAAAATAAATATCACTATAACAAACTGTTAACACAAATGTCACTCCAAAACTTAACTGTAAATAAATGAGAGAAAATTCATTTAAACTATTACAACAGGCAGCATTTCCACAGACTGTTCCGGGAGGGGGTCTAAAGGCCCAACTACAATCACTGTAAGAAATAACAATAAAAATTGAATCCACACTTGTATATGGGACCAGCTACAACATAACAGCGTAAGATGGCGGCCTGTTCACGGAAACGGCATAAAGAGGATTGAATATTGTCTATTCTCTTATGTTGAGTTCTACGCCAAACAATCACGAGACAACATTTCCAATCATGAGTATCAGTGCAGTACAAGATTATAACGCGAACATAGTTATTAAATGAACTTTGCCGCACAGTTCCGATTTTTGTTTATTTAAGCAATGCAAGTATTAACATGTATACCAAAATTTAAATATGATTCCCGCGAAACTATCACATGTAGATACACAAAAATAAATATCAGGTTAGCCAACACACTGTTTGTAAATATCCGTGATAGTCTTTTTTTTTGTGCTCGTTTATCATTGGCCACGTAACAGTTTTATTACTGCGGTTGTAGCCGGTACATTTTCATACTTACACGGTAACGCTGTTATTTTGTTACGGGAAAGCGATGGCAATTGTAGCCGGGGTTTAACCTAACAGAACCTAACCTAGACAGTGTACATATCCCAGAGAGCTTTTATTGTATTTGGGCCCAATATCTCTATACCGCTTAGTGAATTCAAAAAAGGTTCCAACATAATAAAAATATACTATTCGGATTTCACTTTGAGGATTACTAAAATACCTGCTACATTACGCTTAAAAATACACGTGAGGGTTTAGCTGGCCAATTTATATTTACCCCCGAAAAATCAGCTGAACATATTTCCTTTTCTTCGGCATAATCCGTAACTCTTTCCAGATCGGCTGCGCCGCTATCATACTTTGCACTCTTCTTTTGGGCTTTTTCTTGTTGAATTTCGTCGGAATCTCCACCAATGTCGCCATTTGTCTCCTCGTCAGCCATGTTTTGTTTGGTAAGCATAGATTATGACACGATAAAGGGGGGATAAACTGGTATAAGGCTTAATTCAGTTCGGTGATTTTTTTTCTATTAGTTACAATAGTAGACACGTCGAGAATAGCTGCGCTACCTAGCAGTCAGTGAATTTGTTTGTTATTTTAGTCGACTTTTTTATATTTACTTATTGCATCCATTTTGTCTTTTTTCGAGTACGAGTTTATAGAAAGACCACGGACAAGTCAGAACATGAACACATTATGTACAGAACATTAACACATTATTTACAGAACAACATAAAAATATAATAATATAATCGAATTCTAAAACAAATATATAATAAAATACAAATAGTCTTCGGTTTTCAATTTATTAATGTTCATTCTGCAATTTCTTCTACACATCTGTACTGCGTCCCGGGCCACTCCAATCTATAACGAAATAAAAACCATAACAGAGAATCAAAATCCAAACAGACTGTCGGATGGCTCCTGTATCAATTTTTGTTTTATTCTGGTAAAATTTTTATTTCACTTTATTTTATTTCGCATAATAAAATTTTGCTATACGACATTGTAGACGTTGGCGAAACTGTATGTCACTGTTTTTGTGTGTGGTCTGCGGTTTGAAAATAAAAAATACGGCTTAGAGAATTAAGGTAAAAACAATTGTGTTAGTTATCATATTTTATGTATTCTACTGTTATTAGGAGAATTTTAGTGTTTTGTTGTTATTTAAATTTTTCGAATAAATCTCAAGGGGTTCAACAGGGAAGCGTGCTGAGCCCTTCGTTATATACAATAATGGTAAGTTACATATGTTTGGGAATAAGGGGAAAATCAGATTGTTTGCAGACAATTGTGTTGTGTATGCTGAAGTGGGATAGGGGGGCGTAAAGTTGCAGGCGGACATTGATAAGATATTGTTGTGGACCAGGAAAAATAAAATGAAAATAAATGTAAGATTTTATGTTTTATATACTTACATACACTCACAATTAGGCTACCGCCCGGTGGCGAGCTTTCTCACCTCTCCTTCACCCAACCAACTCCTTTTCCACTCCCTTCCTGAATTTACCAACCTCTCTCACTGATACCAATTCCTCACTCAACACATTCCACTCCCTCACAGACCTCACAAGCATGGACTGCCTACATCGCTCCGTTCTCCTCCACACCCTCTGAAGTTTCTCACTGTTGTTTCCTCTTCCTTTAAACACCCCCTTACTTAGCTTGCAATGTAGCCCTCCCCATCCTCCCTCTTCATTCACCATCCTGTACATCCTGACTAACCGTTCAACTTTCCTCTTGTCCTTGAATGAGCTCCATCCCATTTCTTTCCTCATTACTGATGGCCTATAGTTCCCTTCTTCCTCTCCATCTTGCCCCTGCCTTCTCCACCTACCCTTCACCCATCTTTCTGCCTTTTTCTGCAGCTTTTCCAGTTCTTGCACCTCCACCTCCACATACAGGTCCCATACTGCTGCAGCATATTCTAACATTGGCCGTACCATTGTGCCATATGTCTTCTCCTTCACCTCACAGCTGACTCCATTCAGCACCCTTCCCAGCATACCCAGATCCCTTCTTCCCTTTGCAACCACCCTCTCTACCTGTTTTTTCCACCTGAAGTCTCCCTGCAGTACAATCCCTAGATACTTATATTCTGCTGCTTCTTCTATCTCTTGTCCCTCCCATCTGTATGTGTACCTGCTTATCATCTTCTTCCTTGTGAACCCCACTACCTTAGTTTTTCTTACATTTATCTTCATTTTATTTTTTTTGGTCCACAACCATATCTTATCAGTGTCCGCCTGCAAATTTCCGCCCCCCTCTCCCACCTCAGCATATATAACACAATTGTCTGCAAACAATCTAATTTTTCCCCGAATCCCTAAACCCATGTCATTTACCATTATGGTAAATAACAAAGGACCCAGCATGCTTCCCTGTGGTACCCTTGACGTAACCTCCTCTTCCTCCGATATTGTCTCCCCCACTTTCACCCTCTGCCTTCGCCCCCTGAGAAAGTCCCCTATCTATTCCACTACTCTCCTGTCTGGTATCAGCGCCTCCACTTTCCTCATCAATGTCCTGTGGGGCACCTTATCAAATGCCTTCTCAAAATCTATGAAGCAGGCATCCACCTGCTTCCCCTCATCAACTACCTGCACCAGATCCTCTAATAACCCAGTCAGCTGAGTTTCACATGAGTAACCCCTCCTGAAACCATACTGGGACTACTCTAACCAATTCCTATTGTTCATAACCCTCATCACATACTGCACCACCAGCCTCTCCATTACTTTTCCTGTACTTGATGTGAGACTCACCTGTCTGTAGCTGCCAGCCCTCCCCCTATCCTCTGCTTTACCATCCTACATTGCTTACCTCCTATCTCCACCCCTGTGGCCTCGTGAATGCTATCCTCTCCATTTCTCTCCCCTTCTGTTTCCTTGCTTCTAACTGATTGCTATTTCAACAACTGCTGCTCTGCCTTGACTCTCTCCATGCAGCCAGCTACTTCTCTACCTAGCAGATCACCTAGAATCCTCTTTCCGTGTTCTGTCAGGAGAACCTGGTCCCTCCCTACACTTTCCCAGCCTACCCATTTCCTACTATCTATAAATGTAGCCCCCAAATCCCTACACACCCTCTCATATACCTCATGCGCAGCCACTGCCTTCCTGTAGGATACTCCTTTCCTAACCAGCATGCCGCTGACTACTGCCCTAGCTCCAGGGAACTTCTCCTGCACTTTCCTCAACAATCCCCTGAGGTCCCGCTCTACCTCCTGCCCCACCTCCCTATAAGCCAGGTAATTTCCCCCTACATGAATGAGAACAACCTTTGCCACCCTGCTACCTCTCATACCACTAACCCTTTCCTCCAAATCCCGGGTATTTGCCCCCCCCCCCCCCCAAATGATGCTTTATACGTAATTTTCTTCCTGATATTCCTCAGCTCCACCCCCTTTACAATAGAGCTACCTAGAAAAACTACCTCTGGCTCCCTTACTACAACCTGTTCCTGCTTTGTGGCTGTTCCTGATTGCATCCTGCCTACTACTATCACCTTATCCCTTGCTACCATTTCTTGCTCCTCTAACCTTATTTGCTGTCTTATGTCTCCTACTGCCTTATCCCTTTCTACTGCCTCCAACTCATCTATCCTCCTCCTTAATCTTACCACCTCTATCTCTGCCTCCCTCCTCCTCTGCCTTTCCTCCTGCAGTTCCTTCTGCAGCCCTACTTGCATTCTGCCTAACTCTTCCTCTCTACTCAGCTTTTCCTCCTGTGGAATGGCTTTCATTTTCCTTAGCACCCTCTTTACATCTTCCAACTCTTCCTCTAACTTATCCACCCTCATTTCTACTCTACTCATACCCATCTCATTCCTGACCTTTTCCTACATTCTCTCAATCCTATGCATCATTTCCCTCTCTTTCCTGCCCATCAAATCTACCATCTCCCCTTTCCACCTCTCCTCAGCCACTTCCATTGGCACTGGCACATCCTCTACAAAGCTTCCCCTCAGCATATTCCAAATCCAGTTTCCACCTTCTCCACTTATTTGTGTTTCCTTCTCTACCGTCAATTTGTTCCCTACCACTGCCACTAAACCCTTTCCCTCAGCACATTCCTCACACTTCCTCACATGTTCCTGTAGTGATCCCAGTTCCTCCTCCCTGATCCCTATACAGCCAACATAGTACCAGCCGTCACACTGATTGCACTGCACACCACAAAAATTACCCCATTGTATTAGTGCTGTCAGTTATTTTATCTTTATCCTCTGACGGATAATCACAGACACCTAAGTACTAAAATCCACGACACTTGCTGGTAGGTGGGCGCAAACCATGGTCTTCTACTACGATAGGCCGATGTGCTATCTATTACACCAAAACTAAGGTAGTGAGGTTCACAAGGAAGAAGATAATGAGGGACATGTACAGATGGGAGGGACAAGAGATAGAAGAAGCAGCAGAATATACGTATTTAGGGATTGTACTGCAAGGAGACCTCAGGTGGAAAAAACAGGTAGAGACTGTGGTTCCAAAGGGAAGAAAGGCTGGGAATGGTGCTGAATGGAGTCAGCTGTGAGGTGAAGGAGAAGGTGTATGGCACAATGGTACGGCCAATGTTAGAATATGCTGCAGCAGTATAGGACTCCTATGTGGAGGTGGAGGTGCGAGAACTGGAAAAGGTGCAAAGAAAGGCAGTATGATGTGTGAAGGGTAGATGGAGAAGGCAGGGGCAAGATGGTGAGGAAGAAGGGAACTATAGGCCATCAGTGATAATGAAATTAATGAGGTGGAGCTTACTGAAGGACAGGAGGAAAGTTGAACGGTTAGTCAGGATGTACAGGATGGTGAATGAAGAGGGAGGATGGGGAGGGCTACACTGCAAGCTAAGTAAGGGGGTGTTTAGAGGAAGCGGAAACAACAGTGAGAAGCTTCAGAGGGTGTGGAGGAGAACGGAGCGGGGTAGGCAGTCCATGCTTGTGAGGTCTGTGAGGGAGTGGAATGTGTTGAGGGAGGAATTGGTATCTGTGAGAGGGGTTTGTGAGTTCAGGAAGGGAATGGAAAAGGAGTTGGTTGGGTGATGGAGAGGTGAGAGAGCTCGCCACGGGGATGTAGCCTAATTGCGAGTGTATGTATGTATAAAAAGCTCAAATCTTCATAATGCGAAATATCGAAAGTTCGAAAGTCCATTAAATTTGGTCCGAGAGCTGCGTATGTAAAATAAATACATACACTCGCAATTAGTTGGTAAATATGTGTATAAATGATTGGCCAGTGAGCAATTGTGGGGAAAGCGGACCCTTGAACATACGAAAATCTCTAAATTCCTCTGTGTTATTGCTAAGCAACCCAAACAGACGTTGACAGATTTATATTGACCATTTATAATAGCGTTATGCAACATACCATTTTATCAAAAAGTAAATTAACAAAGACATTAATTCTCTCCAACAGATAAGTGAAATAAATTTACCTTTTTCTCCTGGTGTAGGAGTATGCTGAGACAGAACATCAGAGAAACAACACAAATTGTATCCTTTTAGTATGATTTAAAATTCTATTACTACACAAATCACACATATATACCGTGATATGAAGAATTGCAACACACATTAGCATTTACTGAAGGTTTATGTGATTCATATAATAAAATTTCTTAGAGGTTATGTGTGTGTGTGTGTGTGTGTGAGCAAGATATATATATATATATATATATTGAGAGAGAGAGAGAGAGAGATATAGAGTGCGTGTGTGTGTGTGTGCACGCGCGTGCGCATGTGTGAGCAAGAGAGATATATATATATAGAGAGAGAGAGATAGAGTGAGTGTGTGTGCGTGCGTGCGTGTGCGTGCGTGCGCGCACGCACATGTAGTGCTTGTCTCTCCCATCTCTTTCCCCCTTCTCTTTGTCCTCCTTTCTTTCCCCCCTGTTCTCTTTCTCTCTCCCTCTGCATAATGTGCATTTTAGTTTGTTCTGATTAATGCACTTCTAAAATAAAATATTTAAAAGTTCCTCTTCGACTTTAAGCAATTAATGAGATGATTTCAACATTTGGAAATTAAGTGGACCTCTGGATCAGAGTATTCAGTACAGCCTTACTCTTCAGCAGTGGAGTCTCAAGTGTCATCTCGGAAACCAGCCTGGTGATTTGAAAATCCACTAATTAAATTAACTGGTACATTTTAGGCCTCTTCCTATGCCTGCGCAAATTTATTGCATTGATGATTGCTCTCCTCCATCGCGCCCTGCCTTATGATGGGCCGTCTAACAAAAATTAAAAAAAATTTGCAGGAGTTAGTCCTACATGACCTGACCGCTAGGCCTACCAAGTCTAGAGAGAGAGTCCCTGGGTTTACAAAAGGTTAACCATATCCTGCGTAGCAAAACCAAGGAATAAAAAGCTTCTTGATAAGCAAATCTTATCTAAAATAAATTAACATATGTAACCTCTTAGAAATTAGGCTTATATGAATACAATTGTATGGTTTGACAAGGAGAAATTACACAAATTAAACAGTAATTAGACCCTATATAAAACTGTAATTTTTAAGCATTCCAAAATTACCCAAAATAATTCAGACGTTGAGTTTTACAAATATCCTATGAAAACTTTATAATTTGAGTGAAATGGTATTAATGTGTATCTGACTGCACACGAAAACACAGCTAAAAATCAACCTGATGTTCGAAAAATGCCTCAACTGGTGAACAGTGGTGAATCAACCTCGGGTGGATTCATACATGAATTTTCGAATAGGTGGAATTAAAAAGAAAATTGTGATACATATTCTACTATCATTCTGAATGTAAACAATCAAGATAAATATTAAACTTATAAATGTGAACATTGAAATATAATCATAATATTTACCAATAGAAGTTAGAACTTCAAAATTTAAACAAATGGCAATTCTTGTTTTCGTATTACAAGTTGTGCTGCAGTATAAATTTCATGATTTAAAAAGATTGAAAACTCATGTCAACTGGTATTACAGGATCTCAACTCGCAAAATGTTCTTAAATTTTTGTCTCTACTAGTTGAGTAAAATTGTAGTTCTACAATAAATTATTACGTATACTTTCATTCTGTATAATACCGAAAGAATATATAAGTTATGAAGCCACTAGCAGTTTGAGTTATCGTGCAGTATTTTCAGGTGTGACAATGTCTCGGGGTAAGTTTGAGACGGAGAAGCTCATAGAGAACATGAAGAGTCAGTTGCAGAGGCTGGTTCAGCAGTTGGCAGACCTGGAAGAGTGCAAGTGAGTGAGTGCATTTTGTTTATTAATTTTTGTACTTTTTTTTTTTATTTTGTGCTTAGCAAGTTTACTGATAATATTAATAGTAAAAATAATTTATCACCAAAGCTAGTGAGAAATCCAAAAATCATGTATTTTTATGTTGTCTTTTTCAAGTGTAAACCCATCAAACTGCAAAAAGAAATCTTATTTTTTTATGACGTGCAGTTATACGACCAATCATAAAATTTCTTTGAAGTTTAGGTATGACCTTAAAGTTATCATAATACTAATTTCTTATAATCTTGGTGAAGTAGTGGCATCGTGCAGTTTAAAAATAAAATGCAAATCATGTAAAAGCCATTTAAGAAGAGGAAAATAATTAATATTTTAACTGAAATTTTTATTGTTGTGCCAAAAGAGTTTCATAGAATGGTTCCAGTAATAAGAAAAGTATTGCTAATGATTGCAATGCATTATCTCTTAATTCACTCATCTTATTAAAGATGGGAAAATGGAGGTGGCGTTTTTCAACATACTTTTTTTTTTTTTTTTGGATAGAAAATGTGGTCAAAGGAAAAAGAGCAGGTGTATTCTGTGATAACAACACTAGAAAAATATTTAAATTACGACAACTATTTTTACAGTGGAGTCCCTGTTTTACACTCCTGATTTTACACTTTCCTGCATGTTACACATACTTTTTATAGCCCCAATGCCTGTTTATACAGCATAGGTTTCCCTCCAACTTGATGTCAGAGCTCAACGGAATTTCATATTATATATTATTCAGTATTCACAATAACCCGACGAAATTCTAAAATGGCAAGTTATCCTTATAATAGCTATCTAATATTTACTTTTTGAAACTCACTATAATTATTTGCTTTTGACAGTATTTTAATTTATACACGAGATAAAAAGTATTTTTAATAATCCAGAACATTATTTTGGCAGCAAGTAAATTTATTATTTATAACAGTAGGGAAATACGCGCAAAATTTTGTTTCTAAATGTTCTATTTACATTTTTGTGTGCTCTGGCAAGTCCGACATGATGGAAAGTAGAAATAGAATCTACTTTTGTTGTGCTGTCGGGGCTTGCTTTTCTTAGGTTGCTACTGAGATTTTGTCGTGTTCAAGTTAGTCTGGGTATTTTGACTCCATCTGTATTTCCTTTTCTGCACTGAGGCTCACCAGGATCTTAATTTAACAGACAAGGTAATATAACCTCGGCAAGGAAGACTCAAGCTAGTACACGTGCATATAAAATTGATAACATTGTATATTTAACTTTAAAACCTGGAACTATGCGGTTACACTGTTGCTGTTTTACACTCCAACTTATTAGCCATCTCCTTACACACAGGAATGCTTCCTTTTACTGCATTAGCGCCACACGGCTCCAACACAACTAGTTACACATCACACATTACAACACAAGGTACATATCAAGAACTGTGCTAGCATTTGCACAGGATATGATAGGAAACTATTTGGGGAACAATCCCAGCCAAGAAATTCAGGGCCTAAGGTGCAGTTGCTGCCGTCTTCCTAAAATTAACGTTTTTTTTTTTAAATTTTAAATTTAATTTTTAAATCAAAGTTGAATATCGTCAATAATGGTGCATAACCTTGTATGTCAATTTTTGGCCATTTCTGCTGTTTACACAGAACATTGAACACAAATTCTTCATCTGATGTCATAAACACTAATTACCGTAGTTGTTTAGCAACAATTTTGTGCGATAGGATAAAGGTATAAATTTTATGTCTGCACAAAATGTGATTCATCTTGTATAACCATCTTTCCCTCAAAGTTTTTATGCAAATTACGTTATTTGAATTTATTTATATATGTATTGCCACAAACAGCACCTGATCTGTATACGTTGTACTTACCACACTAATTGTGAGAGAAGATTCAAATCCTGTATATAAAAAAATGGTTTTCGACTGAATGATAAACTATATCATTGGTTTTTCATTCAGTTGAAAACCATTTTTCGATATACAGGTTTTGAATCTTCTCTGACAATATGTGTAGTAAGTACAATATATACAGATCAAGCGCTGTTTGTGGCACAACTATATCACTGACATTTTGGTAATTACATTTCTGTGTAAACACATTATTAAATCCAGTTACAAGGTTCCTCACCCAGGTAGTGTGGAAGCAGTCTTATTCTGCTTGCCTGGGACTGGACTCTATGCTGATAAGAAAAATTGTTTCTTGGCCTATACTTTTTAACTTTGTGAAAACTGTCAATAAAAATAAAAATTGCATTGAGTATAGATTCAAAAAAATAAACATTTGTAATTATAACTAACTGAACTCTATGCTTTCGTTTGAAAAATTATTACAATGCATAAATTTAAGTTTGGATGAGTAAGATGTACTTTTTAATGCCTTGTGATTAGTGGTAAATTACCTAATTAACAGAGAACATTTTAAAAAGAAATGCTACAAAAAAAATGATGGTCTATTGTGAAAGGAAAAAGTATATAATTGTTCATATGTTTATAACCTGTTGTAGCCTCTTTTAGATATTAAATTCACAATTTTCTATTGTTCCAGAGAGGACGTTGACAAAAGTGAATATGAAGAGACTAAACAAGATACGCTTGATCAGTTGCAGGAGTTTAACAACAGCATGTCGAGAATGATATCTGGTGACATGACGTTGGTTGACCATTTAGGATCTGTTCAGCTGGTACATACATTAAACAAATCACTGCATTACAATGTTGTAGTAGAGCAATTAAAGTATGAACTAGTACTTTGCAGCTTACTTTTATTAGAAATTCTTCAAGTTACGTATATACAAGTGTAATCAAGCTATATTCAACAGGTTCATTTGTCATAGAATATTTAGTACTTTATGTAGTTTATTCACTCTTGTTGGATCAAATATTTGAAAAATCACTTCATTTATATGTTTGGTTGGTTACTAAATATCATATGCTATGTGTCAAAGCATTTTATGTGTTTGTTAACATTAAATAAAAGGAAAGCAATTCGAGTACTCACACTTTAGTACTTGTCAACAGGCACTCACTCAAATAATGACACATTCTTCACATTGTTGCACGATTGCATGAAAATTGTGTCATCCTTATTTGTGTGTGTGTCTGTTGACAAGTCTTTTATGGTTAATTCACAGTTACTACCAACTTTTCTGAAGGCTTACTAAAGTTCTACTTTCACGATCTTCCTCAGCCTTACGCAAGCAAAGCTTGACCAGGTCTTGAAAATTACACCAGAGAGACAACACACAGCATTTGTGTGCACTCACTTCAATAATATTTTGCATGAGTACTATTTCTTACCGAGGGTTAACTACACACCTCTTTTCTCTTGGTTTTTTAATTGTGTAAATTATAAATTGCAAAATTATGGCTGGTTTATAAAATATATGTAAAATTCACTTTAACCAAAAATGAGGTAGGTACTTTTATGTTAATGAAAGTGTAAGACATTTGTGATACTCAGAACAATTAAGAAACGAGCAAATACATCACACATGGGGCAGTTTTTCTGAGGTTTAATTCAAAAAGAGTTAATATAATGTGAATATATTATCTCATGATAGTGTTTGCAGCTAGATTGATGTTTCTCTACTTATAGTGCAGTTTTTTATTTCTTCCGTATAATGTTTCGAGTTGCACCCCAAGATGACTGCCAGTAGTAAAGTTGTGGCTTAGAACCTGTTCAGGCTTCCCATCATGGGACTGAAATTAGGACTGCTGGGTTGTTAAATTACGTATGCTGTTAGGGAAAGCTGTATCACAAACTTAATGTATTCTAATTCTACCTAAGAAAATTATTTCCTTTCTCTTTACTTAAATTTATAAGATTTTTTAAATACAAATAATTGTGAACGTTGCAGCACATTACTAAATTTTTTTTTAACTCTCAAAAAATTGTTTTTATTAGATGCTTGTTGTACTTGTTCTTGGGTTCCAATGAACAAGTGTACAAAATTTAATTTCCACTATCTGGATAGAAGGTAACGTAATACAGGCAACTCATAATGCTAAGACCCCTGGAATAAGGACCCTTTTGAAATGACACTTTTCTCTAGAACCGTGAAGGGTTGTAGAATCAAGAGTTTACTGTATATTTGCCAATTTTTTTTTTAAGGTTTTTCTTTAACATTTTTGAGAATGTTTTGCACTAATGGAGATGTTTGTGACACGTTCAAGTGGGAAGTATAAAAAAAAAAATATTCACAGTTGTAAACTGCCAGGTATGTATTGTTTCAGGCCACGCAGGCAGCGATAAGTGCAGCATTTCACACTCCAGAAGTGATACGAATGTTCGCTCACAAGGAACCAGTCCAGCTACGAGAGAGGATGGCGGAAGTCGAGAACGACTTGAAACTTGGAAAGCTCTCTCAGGAAGCCAGCACTAGACAGAAGGTATCGCCAACTCTTTTTCAAAATACATCAGCCAGTGCCTTGTAGAAAATAATGATTATCCCAATTTTTGTGGTCACCACCTTTGGAGTAAAATTAATGGCTAAAGGCTGTTCACGATAAAGTAAGCATTTTTGAGATCAACCTTAGAGTAAAGTCACTGCTCCTACTTGCATATATTTTAATGGGCACACACACACTGAGAGACATGGACCCAGTAAAGTTGGTAACATTGGAGGGAAATTAGTTCCTTGTCTTAATGTTTAATTAAAATTGTTGGGTAACTATTTGCAATAACTTATATATGTTAACAAAACAGAAAGTGAAAGAAATAATTTAAGTGTAAAAATGAGCTGATTTGTAAAATATTTACTTTTATGCTAATGTTACAGTTTGACTTGACTGATGCATAAATAAAGTGATTAGATCCATGGCAGTGTTAATTTTACATAACGTGGAAGAATACGCAATGCGCATACCGGTAGATCTTAAGCCGGGCTTTCAAAAGTGTTCAGTTTACTGCAAAGGTGAAACAGTTGGAGGATTAGGCCTCCTGCCGCTACGTGTTGCTGACTCCTTGCACGTGTGGCAAATGTGTCTTTTAAAGTACAAATTAGATTTATTTCACTATAAAAAAAGTTTTGTAATTTTCAGACAGAAATGAATAAATAAGGCAATTATATTTAATTTCTTCACTGTCTTTAATAATTAATCATTCAAAACCACATCCTCTGATTTTTCCATGTTGCTAGTTACACTGCACTCATGCTCGGTGCGTAGCCCTGTATGTTAGATGACAAACGGTGTTTAATAGGCTCTTACATTTTATAAGTGTGTTCAAAAGACGTGTGTCTTTTGGAAAAAAAATATAAATCCGCAGATTTCTTTGCAGGAAGTTACTGAAAATGAAATTCACGCTCGACGTTCAAACCATTTTTGGCTACATGGGGAGGTCAAATATATGATTCTAGGCATACCATTTTATTTGCGAAGATGCTGTCCATTGAGTCACATTAATATTACATTTTAAAATCAAGCTGTATTGATTTTACGCTAGATGCAATGAAAACCAACTGTACGGGGAAAATAAACTATCTTTATTCACGACAGAAAACATCTGTGCAATTAATCATTTTTCGTTAAAATGTATTACTTAACATTTTCAGGCGAAACCATTTGCTTTGAAATAAAAGTGAGGATAGGTGCAAACATTTTGAGCGACAGATAATCTGAATAAAATTTCAACGTTCACCAGTAGCACTTTATTTGCTTTGTGGCTGGCATGTGAAAAGCAAGCACGCGGGGCTGTGAAAGAGAAAGGATGTGTTTTTTCTTTTGCTAGACTACAACTTCCCCTCTCGAAGGTAGGTAAGAGGAGGAAGGAAAGTGCATTGCTTAAGAAAGATGGGGGGAGGGGGGGGCGAGAGAGAGAGAGAGAGAGAGAGAGAGAGAGAGAGAGAGAGAGAGAGAGAGAGAGAGAGAGAGGATGCTAGATTGCCATGCTGGTTGCTAGGTAACCACTTCTTCCCCTCTCGTCAAGCATTCAGATGGAGGTAACGAGCTAGACTCTCTTGCCGCAGATGTGTTGGACTGTTGGGAAGACAGACAGACAACACGCTGCAGAGCTGTGATAAATAGCGGCATGTGACGTATTTCACATCCAGTTACTAGACCAGCTTAAAAAACTATTGTTGCTGGAAACCCTAGGTGACATGACCGAAATGTACTTTGATCGATGCAACATCCAATAAATGATATAAGCGGTTAGCTTTATCATTATTTATATAGTAGTTTTGCTGGGACCACTGAAAATTAACTGTGGATACATTTTATCAATAGATGCATTTACGATACGGGAGTCGACTGTACCTATTCATTTCTCCTCCTTTTTATTATGTGGTTTGTCGTTTCACTATGTGAAGCTAAAAATTTTTCTAAGTAATACGTATATGGATTTCTATGTTATATAAATAAGTAAAACAGAATTCTGCATGTACCTAGCTCTGAACTTAGTGCAGGTAAACTATGGATGTATGATAAGTATGTGTGTGTGTGTTGTGCAGATGGAGATCCTGAGTGCACTGCGGGAACTGGGGGAGAAACTGTCTGTCGCAGAGCTACAGTACGTGGAACAGCACTCTAACAACTTTACGGCAGCATCCCAACAGTTTGTCAAGCTGACAGACACCACAGGTTTGTTTTCTTTCTTTGCCGGGGCCACGCTGCAGTTTTGGTCTGACTACTCAACTCCAACCAAGTCAAACCTGGTTTGATTCCCAGCCTCCCCTTCCCCCCCCCTTTTTTTTTTTTCCAGATTTTGGCACATGGGAATCGTGCCGGACGATGCCGTTAGTCGGTTAGGTTTTTTCTGGAATCTCCCTTTTCCCCTGCCCCCTGCATTCTGGCACTGCTCCATACTCACTTTGCTTCTCCTTCATCAGCTCTCAAGAACCCGATGTTAAGAGCCGCCTAAATCTCCACTCCACTCCACTCCACTCTCTCCCTATTCAGAAATACATAATTAACATTTTTTTTAGATTTGCTGTATAAAAGAAGGTGTACAAGGGTTGTAATATGTAAATGCATAAGTAGTGATGGTTCAATATGGAAATCTTCCCAATATTTTCGATATCCGATACCTCACCTGAAAGTGGATTCAATTCCATTAACGGGTGCGGGCTGTAGCTACGTCATGGCAAGAAGGCTAGTTTTTATTGCGCAGGCCCATTGCATAAGGGATACTGGCTGTTTCTCGTGATTGCCAGTCGGGGCCCGACCTGTGTACGATATGGATTGAGTCGCCTGGTGGCTTGGTACAAAATCAAGTCTGGGCTTGGCTACGTGCCAGGTGGTGTGATGACGGTCACCTGTTTACCTGCACTGGTACTCATTCTGCTCTGTACAAAAGATATAATGTCACAGTCATTAATAAAAATGAGGTGTACCCACTGTCAGACTATTCGTCCAACTCCAGCACAGAAGCCAAGAGGGTCTGCCATACTGCACCCTGCTCCTCAACCGAAACCACTTTTCATATCAACATACTCCACTGTACCAGTATCTGCAGAACAATTCTACGCTTGGATGCCACTGGTTTCTTGGTGGAAATGTGTTGTTACTCTAAAGTGCCGACAACAGATATAATTAACGTTTATATTTACAATACAAACGTTTCCGATAACAGCAATATCGGCATATTAACTGATAACTGGCATCAGATCGGACCATCACTTTACATAAGTGGGAATTTGTGCTTAAATGTCTGCACCAGTGTTCTTTTGCCATGCCAATAATCTTTAACCAGGAATAAAGTGCTACCTCATCGTAATCAGCACGTACCTCTGTTATTACAACAGTTCTTGATGTAGTGTGACTTTGATTAAATTGACACATGCCGCTCATACAACTAATATAACACGATTACAACTCATCGCCTAGAGTACCTCTTCCACCATTACAGGTGTGAGCAACACGCTGCCTACCTTACAGGCAGCAGGAACTGTGAACGATTCCTTCTCACCTGGAAGATATGCAACCAGGCAGGCATGCCCCCACCCCCCTTTTCGTGCTCGGAGCCTACAAGCTGCCCAGACCTCGGGCAAGGCCACGAGGCACGAAGCAGAATTGCTGACCAGAGTATTCCCACGCCAACCAGGGCCGGAGGTTGTCACGCCTCCCCCACACCCCGTGCCGGCAGCCTACAAACTTCCACTATATAAGTCCGGTTGCTGCCGAGCTCGGGAGTCATTCCTTTGCATATCTAGCAACCTCCCACAGCACTACAAGTGCTCTGGATCTTCGGAGAAGTTTGTTACTTTAAAGTAAACCCCAACGGCTACTTAATACGTACGTTGACGACCAGTCAAATCGACGACCAGCAAATACGATCACATATATTTTAACTTCACTTTGTCTCCTTGAGACACCTTTTTCTTAGCAGTTTAACTTTAATTACTTTGCATTCGTCTTCAACCAGCTTTTCCCTTTTTACTTAGAACCAGGTCGCCTACATCTGGAACCGCAATTACCTTGAGCTATCCACGACTTGGTAGGAGTTAGCACAGGTCACGTGTTTATTGAACCTTCAATAAACGCACATTGCTGTCTACCTTTCTGTCTTTCATTTCCAGGGTATTTATTTGCATCAACAGTTGAGGATAGGATACACTGTGCACAACCAACAGGAACTGGGAGTTTTGTTTAACAGATTTAACCTGACTGTGGAGTCCTTTCCCGGTGTCCACACGTCAGTAGACATACATATTAGACAGCTACCTGTTTCTTCCCATTTACACATCAGCATTAAGTCAGTGCTCTTGGGGAGAAACAGCGACACCACAACCACTAGAAACACCTTCACACCGGGAAGCACGACAGACTCAGGTTGCTTCTCACCATCTGCATTAAATCAGTGCATGGTGACTGTTGCCTGAAGTCTTGCCATGCATCCTAGTGCGAACGCACAACCAGTAGAGGCTTGGTGGCCCACAGGGCTCCAGGTTCCTGATCAGTGCACATACTGTGGGGGATCAGTGTGGACTCTTATCGAGCTTGTGCCGGCAAGTCACTATTGGGATACACTGTTAACCTTCCTGTCTAAGTGCATCGCGTAGACTATAGAACTGTTTGCCCTATGCCTCACGGGAGGAGGAGTGGTGGAAAATGCATGGAACTATATCTGGCTCACTCTGCTCTTAGGCCGTTGATAGTATTACCCCGTCCTACGCAGGAGAGGCAGGTGGAACGGGACCGTGCCGCTGAACTGAAACGACAAGCAGTCATGCCTGCTCTGGGTCTGGTAATAGGCTTCCCACCGTTTATCCGCATACATCCTACGTGTCAACCAGTTGTCAAATGACTCCTGACCAGTACAGAAGTGCGCTTAGGCTGGGACAACCTCATCTTCTGGCCTAACGAAGCACACCTGTGGAACCTCAGCTGCGGCATAGATCAAATTCGTCGCACCTAAGCCAAACCTACTCGATCTACAACCTCAAGAAGCAGGCATAAATAAGTACTAGCCAACACCCCTCGCCTCGCACCAGCTATATAAACCAACCTACCTCGCTTTTGGTCTAGATGACAAAATCCTCGACTAACGTGCCAAGTCAGTCTAATCGAGCACGCGTCAAAATGAATATAATAATGTTTTGTATTTACAAGAGGTATTTCTGTTTGGTTTTTTGTAGACATGTTTTTGAAATCCAGTGCACTTCAAGCAACAAGTTGGTAAAAAAAAAAAAAAAAAAAAAAAAAAATACAGTTTACATGTATGATCTGCACACAAACACTAAAAGGAGAATGTGGCAGCTACAGTCTTTTCACCACTTCTGGTAATGATCTCTTTTTCTTTCTGCATTGTGTTTACCATCTTAGAGTGTATTTGGTGCAGGTTTTATGCGCTTGAGCTACGCATTGCTGTAAAATATTCAGTTTTATGTTTTGTCTGGGAAACAGGGAAAAGTCAGGGAATTCCAAAACATAATTTCAGTAGACAACCCGTATACGTATATACATAACCTAGCAGACAAAGAAATACGGACTGACACAGGCTATAACTGATGTTGGTGCAGCACAGTATTGGATATTAGCAACATTGCTTGTGCCTTTGAACACAATATTAAATCAACTGGAGGAGTCTTAGTGCTTCACATTATTTTGCTGTCATCTTGGATAAGAGTACTAACTTCAAAATGAAGACGTCCAAAGAGCTTCAAAATATGTCAAAGCATGCACAAGTTTATCATGTATTAAGAAAAATTTTACAATGTGTATTTGGTATGTAAATACAATTTTCCTGATGCATTAATTTTCAATTAATCATATATATTTGTAAACCCTGCTAGCAGAATAAACTAAATTTTATGTGTATGAAGACCCATCTCTGTTTCAAGTTTGTTCAAGACTGTAAAGTAATATCTTAGGATAGAGCAGTTTCTTCTCATTAGTGTTGTTATGAGTACTGATGCGTGCCGGTTAGTCTGACTGACGCAAATGTCGAGGATTTTTCTGCTAGACCAAAGGCGGGGTGGTTTACTCTGCTTGTATGGTACGAGGCGAGGAGTATTGGCTATTGCTTACTTATTCCATCTGCTTGGGTGTTGTGGTTGAAGAGGGTTTCACCCAATAGTGGCGAGTTTGGTCTACTCCAAAGCGGCGATTCCAGTCTTAGGCTTCACTGCTCCAGAAGTTGGGGTTCGCCCAGCCATATCTGGTCTCTGTTCGATCTAGCAACCCTCTTACTACCAGGTGGCAAGGGTGAAATGTGAATGCAGGGTGAAAAGAAGATTACTGTTACCGAAGCAGGCGCTACTGATTGTCATCTAAGTTGGGTGGCGCAGTTCCATTCCGCCTGCCTGTCCTGCATGGGACGAGGTAATACTATCCACGGTTTGATAGTAGTGTGAGCCAGGTATCACACTCTATGCCTCTTGCCACTCCATACCTTGTAAGGCATAGGGCACACCATAATTAAAGTAATTAAAGTGTAACCCAATAGTGACTTGCCAGCACAAGCTCAATAGGGGCCCCACTGATCCCCCACTCATGTGGGCTGATCAGGGACGTGGAACCATGTGGGCCACCAAGCCTCTACCGGTTGTGCGTTCACACCAGGTTGAGCGGCAACCCCCAGCCTAAGGTCACTTCAGCACTAACTTAGTGCTCTGAGTGAGAGATAACCTGAGCTTGTAGCCCCTCCCTGCAAGAAGGTGTTTCTAGTGGTTGGGGCATTGCTGTTTCTCCCCACCAGCACTGACTTAGTGCTCGGGGGTTGGGAAGAAACAGGTTCCTGTTGGTGGTGCACATCATATTCTGTCCCTGACCGTCACACAGACAAGTATCCTGTAAATGAAAAGCAGAAGGGTAGTGAACAATGGGTGTTTATTGGAGAAGCAATAAACACGTGAACTGTGCTACCTCCTATCAGCCCGTGGAGAGCTGAAGGTAACTGTGGTTCTTGGTGTAGGTGACCTGATTCTAGTAACAAGGGGAGTAACTGATTCTAGACGAATGCAAAAGTATTCAAAGAAAAACTGTCTAAGAAAAGGGTGTCTGGAGGAGACAAAGTGAAGTTAAGTATATGTGTACGTGTTCGATGGATATCGACACGTGGTGAGTAGCCACTGGAGGCGTACTCGAAGCTTCCAAAGTTCCCGCAGGTTCCAGCACTGCATTAGTACTCTGGGATGTCATATGAGAGTTTGCGAAGAATGAACTGCCCTAGCCCGGCAGCGTCCGGTCTTATATAGTTGAAGCTTGTAGGCTGCCGGCATGGGTTGCGGGGAGGGCGAGTCACCTGCCGTGGTTGGCGTGGGAGTCGAAAAACTGTGGTCAGCGTTTCAGCTTCGTACCTCGTTGGCGGCGCTCAGCCTTGCCCTGTGGCGGGCGGTTTATTAGCGCTCAGCGCAAGGTTATGAAGGGGGGGTGGGCAGAGGCATGCTGCCGGGTTGCGTAACCTTCAGATGAAGAAAATCTGATCATATGTTCCTGTTGCCTGTTAGAGTAGGCGACCGAAAATTCACGTAGAAAATTCTCTGCCTCCTGTAGCAGTGGAAGTAGGAACAATTGCCGATGAGTCATAATCGTTGTTAATTAGTTAGTTGAGCGCCACGCGTCAATTCTGTATTAAGAATGTACGTAATTGTAAGAATTGTTGTTTAAGGTGGATTCCCACCCACCATCTTGAATTTATCTATTTTTCACCGATACTTCTATTTCAGAAGGTTTATTGCAGTTTTCTGCACGACATATCCTAAATAAAAACTTCCCACACTTTATCGAAATGCCACAGCTTTGCTACATTTATTAATTTTTAGCTGGTAACAGTCGAGGCGAAACGCGAGATTATTTCGTGAGGGCGATTACAAAGGCTACAATATCAACAGTAATCAAGAAATATTGACCTCAGACAATGCATTAGGCAATGCTGTGTTCGCTGGCATTTCAAAAAGCGTAATACCAAACTGTATTTCCAGAGTATGGCCAAAATACCATAAATCCAAGATGGCGGGTGGGAATCTGCCTTAGATAAAAGTTTTGTCACCATGAATAGTGACTGGTAAGTGTTCAAATAATTATTCCGTAACTTTAGTGTTTTTTTTTTGTCAGTGGCATAAGCTCTATGAACTAGAAATCATACCTGCATAATTGCAACTTATGTTGTTGTGTTGTAGATTCCGGTGAGATAGCCCTGACAATGGCCAAGTCAGAAGCTCTTAAGATGTCCAAGACCTGATGAAATTAAAGCCGATGGAGACTCATTATTTGTATTTCTATAAGTTTGTTAGAGGTTGTGTAAAGTTTGGACATTCAATATGCTGAAGTTTGACTACATTTGTTGTTAAAACATTTTATATTTGTTGAGGGAGAAATGAACATTATAAATGTCATTGATAGTTACGACAAATTGAAACCATGTATTACATTATTGTATAATTGCTTTGTGCAGCTATAATGTCTGTTTTCTTACATGTGATTTTTTATGTGCTTTGATATGAATATGGTTTAAAATCTTATGATAAAATGTCAAAAGCACAATGTATTATTTCTTTTATAATAGAGTTTTGGATCTTGAGTAAAGTCCATGTCCGGGTATTTATCACCATTAAAATATTACGTAGAGAGCCATATTGTAGACCAGTGTTCATGATCTAATCTTTCAAAGTTAAGTGTGTCGTACTATGTACCTGGAACTCTTTCGGCTGTTCGATACACAGAAGTGAGGGAGCAATTAAGAAGACATTGACCTATGCACCTATCGCCCCGACACTTCTTCATGCAAGATTTTGAAACGGCATGCTGTGTTCCCGTTGTATCGCAGGAACTAGAGATGGGTACGTACATAGTTTTATTTCTAAAATTCTAAGCGTATTTTAAAAATTGAAGATACTATTTGGATTCCAACCATTGTGGTAGAGTTCTATCCTAGAAGCACCTTTAACCTAACCTAGGTACATATTTTGTTTAACTACAACCATTGTTAATTGACTAGGAGAAAAGTATTGCAATGTAATTTCACTTTTTAGAATATTATTTATTGCCAAATACTATGAGTTTTAACAAAGGAGGGCATACAGAACTGAAATCGAGGATTCTCCATTTTGAACTCTTCCAGGTCTAATAGTTGTAATATGCTGTGGGTAAAAATTTCAATTTTAAGTATACCCAGACCTTCAACTGAAGGACTGGCAGATGTAGGAGAGCCAACTGAGGCAAAAGGAAGAGGTGTAAAAGTTATTTTTTCTGTAGAATTTCTGAGTGTTTTTAGCGACTGGGCAACCAGAAGTGACTGGAACTTCACTGCAAGTTTCTGATCATACGTTAATATGCCATTTTATAGTTATTGTAAAATAACTTGACACAAAAGAAAAGTTTCAGTTTCAATCAAACTTTAGTTCCCTATGAACGATACTTAAGTATCTGTAAGCGTGGTAGCGCTATGTTAGTAATGGGTTCTCACTTGCCGTGGTAGCGCTATTTAGTAATGGGTTCTCACTTGCCCTGGTAGCTGAAACAAATTTGCAAAGATTGGCAACTTAAGAAGAAGTAAGAATATGTCTGAATGAACTTCCGTGTATTACTTCAAAGTGACACTATAACGGCATCTCGGAGCACGGGCCCTCCAAATTAAGGGCACCAGTGCTATGTCTTTTCAAGTGTTTTATGTGTCTTCTCAATCTGCAACGTGTGTGCTTTAATTAGTTTATTCTGGTAGGCGTGTGACCAGCCAGAATAGGTTCCAGTTTAGGAAACGTTTCAAGTATATCTTATCTTGATAAGTACATAATATCAATTCAATCATCAGGGTGTGTGACCAGACTGAGGTCACCATTTAGAAAACATTAAAACTGCTGAAATTTAATACTAGGGGCAACATTCGCCACTGAAGGAAAATCTACGTCTGGGTGAGCTGGTCCACCAGTTACTTCGAGGTTAACAGATTCTCCATCTCCAGAAATATGATGCTGCCTTCTGGCGATGCCTGGCGCCTACCACGTAAATGCATTCCAACATTCCGAACCTCAACCTACTAACGCCAAGTGGAGATGAGCGTGTATGAAATTCACGTGCGAACGTGCCAAATCAGCGTTATACGGGTTTGTTGCAGGCGCCTCGAATACAATTGGTAAAATTTTATGGACGCCAGCTAACGTCCGAGAGGAATTTGCTTGGGTTAACACAAGATTCTTGAGTTGGGCCTTGGTCGAAAAGCCTGGGCTGAAATGACCCTGTGCTCCCTAGTGTCTACTTTTGGTAGTAGTTGTTAGCGGTGAGAATAATGAAATAAAGTTACTCTTGGACTGGGATATTTTGGATCCCAAGCACACCTTCCCAATGTGGAACACGACATCGTATACATACATCAGAACACTAAGCATGTGGACTGCAACAACAATGTGGTGATTGAAAGAATAATGCGGGCAGTAAAATAAAAATAGGTCTCGTAAATGAGAATAACGCACTCCAAGTCAATTCAGTTAAAAGAAATTACGTAATTCTTGAATAATCAGCAAAGTGTTACAAGAGTCACAATTACATTTAGGTTAAGGAGGCATGCGGAATAAAGGCATGGGTTGAAACTGCCAAATGGTGTAATCATGAAAAATAATAAATGGTAGACTAAACCGGATGGGCAGTGAGTCTGCTCTGGGGGTTGGTTGGCTCGAGAGGTGCACGAAAGAAATTGAAAGCATTCCAGATATTTAAGTTATTGCAGTTATATGATAAGTACAAAGTTGTTTCACCTCAGAGTTGCACTGTAGTGACCTACCCTTATTCCCATTGAACCAATACTCACGATGGTGTAGCGTCGGTGATACCTTGTAACAGACCAGAGCTAAAATCCCTTGCGGGAAAAAGAAAATGAACGATTTGAAACATAGAACTCCACGAGATGCATATTAAATTGAACCTTAATCGTAACACTTGTACAGAGAAATAGCAAAGGCTGTAAAATTACGTGACAGTAATTTTTAGGAAGAATATTTATATAGCCAATTAATATGTGCGTTTAGAAAAGAATTTGAGGACATGAATACAGGTTATCTTTTATCAGAAATATAGTGTTAATTTGAGCCACACAGAATTAAAATTAATATTTAAATAAAATAGAGTCGTTTTGGTCTGTGCGGTTCTAGCGTGCTGCGCCACCAACGGTGTCAGCAGTTTAATGTAAGTAACTTGCACTTTCGTGATACTAAATTAGCTTATTTATGGCTTTTAACTAATTTTAATATGCTGCTCATGCTTTGCCAGTCCGTTTATAAAAATTACTAGGATGGCTGAGTTCTGAATATGTATGTATATCGCAACTTCAGGATACGAATGATTCTTCCACATTAATTCACAGACTGTTTCATTAATGCGGGGCTAATTTCAAACACAATACACTGTAGAAATGGCTTTGGTTTACAAAATACCTCTTGCAACATTAACAATCGCTGCACTGAATCATGCACTGTGGTTGGAGGTGATGGCCTGTGGTTTTCGTTGCAAGACCAGCACTATACTCTTCCATGTTGTTTACCACGTTCAGAAATGGCGCACGGGTCTATAAGTGCTCTATGTTGCTAAAGCTGTGGACGGCATCACACCACCACTCTTGAAAACCGCCTCACCATACGGTGTGATGTTGAGTGCCTCAGTAATTTTTGTGTTAGTCATGCATAGCAATATTCCCTGCTGTGAACATTTTTTAGTGTGTATTCTCCAAGACCTATTAACCCCAGAGTAGCTAGCAAATCCCAAACCTATTAGTTTATTCATGTTCAACTACATTATGCCACGTTAGATGCCTCAAGGGTTAAACTGAAAATCACCACATTGCCGACCGTCGAGCTGCAAGTCTCTTGTCCTGTTTCAGCTGGGGAATCATAATTGCTTAGCTGAATGGACTCCTCGCCACTGTAATCAGTGACCATTGCTGCGGACCCCCGATGGCAATGAAATAAAACTAAACCCTTCCAAACTAATAACTGATGGTATAAAATTATGTTTGACAGCATGAGGTGAACACAACACTTGACTTCGTACACGACTCCTCCTCCCTAGACTGTTTGCCTGCTGCAGTGAGGGACCTGCGCCGACGAGATGCGCGGTCTACGCAGACCGCCTAAGCGTGCAGTGTTTGTGTTGCGTACCAAGTACTGTTGGGTAGAGTAGTGCAAAGTATGTGTAGCAGGGGGGCAGTTTAGTGTTACATTGTGAGTCCGTGTGTTCATCCAGCCACCGACTCTGCGTGGCAGAGGCATATATAAGTAGTGTCAAATTATGTGGAAAACGTAATATAATTACTTATGGGTGTATGTAATATGCAAGCTTATTCCGAGACTGAGAAGGATGTGCAGATTATAGCCATTTTTAATGGATACCTGTTTTCATTAGTGGCCTCTCTGTTGTGTATTTGCATTTCACGTGTATCACCTTCACCTCATCCATTAACGTGTATTAAGAGTTTATTATGTTTCTTGGAGTTTATATGAATTTATTGTGTGCCTCCTACTCCTGTATTTGATCCAATGTAAGTTTTATAGTATTGTGTATCACAAAGTAGTGCTGTGTAGCGTGCAGGCCCACCAACGACGACCGTCGCGCTAAGTCGGTCAGCACTAGGCAACTGGAAGGGTGAGTCGTGTCTCGCATCGCGTGTGTCCAGGTGGTAGTCAATCTTTGTTAGTGATCATACTAACTACAATAGACTTTAAAATCTTGGAACCTTTTTTACATTTAACCACTCGGGACAACACCCCTCCTCTCACGGTTGGTTTGCATCACCCCTGGGAGTTTACTATTTCACACAACCATTGTGTAGCCAACATAGCTTTCGTCTGTTTACCATGACCGACGGGTGAAGTTCTGTGCCAAATGTAAATTACTTTCATTGAAAGTGTGCAGTCATGGACGAATAAATAACATCACTGGAACTTTGCGTGTTTAATTCTGTTTACGCCTTCCGGCGCATAAGTGCGATCTAATCCATTGCATAACTGTCCGTTATGATTATGGGTTATTAGCACAGAACTGTCCCCATTTCGGATTGTCTACACTTTTCACGCCCTTTTTCACCACTGTCACTTTTACCAAGGAGCCATCATGCGGGGCTGGTCTCGCGATGCGGTTGCAGTGCGCAATGTACCAGGATCATTGCAGCCCTCATCAGTTCTTCTACTCTGTTCTTTAGCAGGGATACTAGTGCTGTGTGGAACTCAGGCTATGCTGTTTCTGCCACAACTTCCAGCTGCTCTCTCCCCGGCAAGTGTGGATAGAACCGGTGAATGAGATGCAGTGTGCAGGTTATTGAGGCTGACAGTGACTCACCTTTGTGCTGCTCCTGTAGTGTTAGCTTGCTCTGAGCTTGTATAGAGCCGAACGTCCCTCTGAAGTGATAGGTACGCATACAGAAATTCCAACCATGTTAAGCCATAGTAGTTAACAGACTTCCACCATTTTCCAGCTGCCATCCAATACAACTAGGCCACTGGTCTTCGTGGACTCCGTACCTCTGTAGGCCCGACTGACAGTCTTGCAAAAAGGCTGGAGGGCCCTCGCTCGTGTCTACTGAGAATGTTGGTAAATTTTTTAATTTACTTTGAGTAAACATAGGTAGTATTCTATTGGACTGCAGCGCTATGATCGCTGTAACCTCTGGTGGTGGAGCACTGTAGCAGGGCCAACTTTAGGCCACATTCTATCCATACTGTTGTAGTTGTAGTGCTGCTGTTGATGGTGTGGTAACAGGAAAGGATATTGTGGGATGTAGTGTTGCAGGTAATTGGAATAATGTTTGTTGGGGGGGTTGGTGTTGGTAGGCCGGCCTGTGAAAGTTATTTTTGTCAGGTTAGGCAGGAATGGTGTTGACTGGATGATCGTCGCTGTCACACGGACAGGAAACACTTGCGTTGGTTCCTAGGCCTCCGTCTCCGTATGTGAACTGCCTCCCCCTGGTTGTTGAGGCTTTCTCATAATCCCTGCATTGTGCGCGAATTTTTACCCGACAGCTGTGGCACTGATACATCACTTCTCCTGCTGCTCCATCACACCCTGCTCGTTCGCACGGCACCACGATCAGTTGTATTTCCATAAAAACACTGTTCCAGTTATTCACTGTTTGGTTTGGTCGGCTGGCTGTTGTGCACATCTTACATTTTTACATGAACAATCACACAGCTGATAGCTTCCTTCCTGTTTCACACCTGTACCAAGTTGCATGGGGTGTAAGCATATTGGACACCATAGCACCATTGCGCTAGCGGGTGACCGGCCAGCCATGGCAGGTTTTGTTTGCAACAGAAGCGCACAGCATAGAAGTGCGGCTGTCTTGCACGGTGCGGGCAGAGCTCAATGGCTGTCGGGCGCTCAGCTGACCGCCGGTGGGTGTGGAGCAGCTTGTGCGGGAGGGAGCAGAGGCTGGTGTTTCTCCCTTCTATAGTCCATTCCTCCTCCCCTCCTCAAAGCATGATGCATCGCGGGCGGTGACGGTGGACGGTGCGCATGCAGCCTCTTTGACCTCCTGGCGTATCGGGGTTGCATGGCTGATGTTATGCCAGGCACAAGATAGCTGCATTCCTCCGAATCTTCACCCTTTGCACTATCCCTTGTCCACAATGGCCACTACTCCCTGGATTTGGCTCACACTCTGACTGGCACCACGTGGTTGTTCTTGAGCCCTTCTGTGTTTTTGTCCTGATGTTCCCATGTCGTTGGTTACAGGTTAGCTCTTAGGAAAACACATGGAATTGAATAAATTTGGAATTTAGAGGTTCGGGATAATTTTGCATAAGAAATTCAATGTTTGCCGAAAGTTGGCAGAATGGTATGGCAACTAAGTTGGGTGCCATTTTGACCCCAATTGATGTGTCTCCATGGTGTGGAGAAATGAAAAGGAGCATTTTAGTTGATAATGTGGTAAGTAGGTTAGGTATTGCCCGGCACCAGGCATCGCCAAAGGCAATGCCAAAGTAGGAGAGCTAACTCTTGTTGATGCTCCGGGACGTGCCATTGATGACCAATGCCTTCCTTTCCTGTTCTTCGTAGAATGATTAATAAAGTAACTACAGAAGCCTTCGTGGACTCTTTAGGCGTACCACACACCACCTGGATAAAATACGTTAACTTGGAAACATTGTTGTACAGAATACTATTGGAATAAACACATAAAATATACACTTTATAAATTGCAGGAAATGAGGGTCCCATGCCCTTGTGCGACCGAAGGCATAGACGGAATTAAACATGCATAGTTTCAGATACGTTATTTATTTGGCATGACTCTTCACACTTTCAATGAAAGTAACTGACATTTGGCACCGAACTTCACCGGTCGGTAGCAGTAAAACAAACAAACGGTACATGGGCTACACAATGATTACGTGAAAAGTAAGCTCCCAGCAGCAATGCTAAACCAACTGGGAGAGAAAGATTGAAGTCCTGGGGTTGTTAAATGTAAAAAGGTTCCGAGATATTAAAGTATATTGCAGTTAGAATGATCAGTAACAAAGATTGAATACCACCCAGGCATTCACGATGCGAGATTGGACGTTACGATTCAGCCCTTCAGTTACAGAGCACTGACTGACTTGGTGCAAGGGCCCGCGTTGGTGGGCCCGCGCATCACACTACACTACTTTGTGATACACAATACCATAAAACTTTCTTTGTGTCAAACACAGGGGCAGGATGCACACAGTAAATTCAAATAAATTACAAGAAACACAATAAATCCTTAATACACATTAATGGATGAGGTAAGGGTTATACACGAGAAATGTAAACAAACAACAATCATAGAGAACACTAATGGTTGCGGGTATACACCAATATTCGCTTTAATCTGCACATCCTTCTCAGTCTCGCAATAATCTTGCATATGTGTGAACCCATAAGTAATTATATTACGTTTTCCACATAAATTTGGTGCTACTTACTTATTCCTTCACCATGCAGATTCAGTGGCTGGCTGAACACACACACACACACGCTCAAATTACACTAAACTGCCCCCCTGCTACACATGATTTGCCATACTCTACCCAGCACTGCTCTACGCTACTTGGCACACATCGCCAACACTGACAACTGAGGCGCTCTGCGTAGAGCGCACATCTAGTTGTCTAAGGTCCCTCACAGCGGCGGGCAAATGGTCTAGGGAGGAGCCGTGGATGTCGTCAGTATGGGCGTGTTGTTTGGCTCTAACAATCCATGTATGCGCGTGTTAAGAATTAGACATTTCTCCGTCAACAATTGTGTATAGTCGGCTATCGCTTAACAAGCACCACTCATCTAGAGTAATTATCAACGGGGCAGAGGTCAACAGTCATCAGTCATCACCATCACTATCGGCAGGGGATTTGGTCCGGGTGGATGGCCCGTAACCCCGAGATCGAGGAAGACGGCTATCACTTTAATGTCGCCTCGCTGACGTCTGGCCCCACCAGGTAACTACCATTTAGAGCTCACTTTCACCGCCCTGGAAAATCTATTTCCATCATTTTGACTGTCCTACAGGCTCCAAAACGAACTTCCTCTATGACACAACAGAAAGTTGAGGCAGACCGAGTCATTTTTTACAGCTCATGTGCACATTATCGAGTTATCCCGTACTGCACCTCCAAAACTATACAGCTTACATAGTCACATGGTCTACACTGATAAACGATTAATTTATTTATTTGAAGTGGCATCTACCAGCCTAAGCTCACATAAGAGGCTGTATAAAAATACTTAGAGTGACCAAATCATTTGTACAAAATATAACTTACTTTACACAAACCTTCATTTTGAAAGTCAAGATTTTTTTGCAAATAAAATTCTTTTGCTAATTTTATTAATCAATGTGCATAACAAATTGATGATAGGATGTATACAACAAATTCAAACCATTAAAATATGACTAAAATAACAGCCAAGTTTTGTCTGAATGTCGTGTTGGTAGAGAAGAATTTTATTCTTACAACATAGTGAATATTGTTTTTCGCAGCTAGTGATATTACATAATCATTGTACGTTTCCAGTAGATTTTTGTATAGTCGGATATTATATTATTGTAACATATTATGTCTTGGGCCGTAATATAAAAGAAGAAGAAATTTATTTTCACATTTTGTATAATGGACCTCTATGGAAAGTTGTGTAGCCTTTGTTTGTTTATTTAAGTTATAGACTGTCTGTTTAGGGAAATTGGAGTCGTAATAAGTGAATTCAACTAAATTAATAATATATACTGTGTACTTATTCGCAATAGTCTTAAGTTTTTGGTAAAGTTTATTGACTAGCGATTAGGAACTGTTATTCCCAAAAACAGTTTTATTTCTGAAATTCTGGTTCGATTCCCGGCGGTGTTGCTCTCGGATTTTCGCATGTAGGAATCGTGCCGGAATATACCGTTTGTCGGCGGTTTTTCTCGGGGATCTCACGATGTCTGTTCCTGAAATAAATTCCTGTTAGCTATGGGCTGTAATAAAGTTCATTAATGTGCAGCTGTTTTTCTGTTGTAGAGACTGATTTGACATTTTGTAGGAGGCCCATGTGAGATTTAGGGGGTACTCTTTGTAGTGGTGGGGTTCCTGCTTGGACGATATTACTTCATACAATGTTACCAGATATCTATGAAGCAGGTGTGGGCAATTATCACTTCACAATTGTTCAATTACTGTTACAATTACTTGAAAAGGCATGGAGAAACATCTCGTGTAGCTTATAGGTCTAAATTGTATGCTTTCACACACAAATGTTACAATTCTCAACTTCCTACACTCTTGGACTTCCCAGGGAGTTGGCAAAATATTTAGAGGTGCTGTTTAAAAAGTCCTTAGGAGAGGGTAAGTTACCACAAGATTGGAAGGATGCTATGGTGGTACCTATACACAAGCAAGGAGGGATAGGGGGAGGCCTGGCAGCTACAGACCAGTGAGTCTCACATCAAGTACAGGAAAAGTAATGGAGAGGCTGGTGGTGCAGTATGTGGTGAGGGTTATGAACAATAGGAATTGGTTGGAGGAGTCCCAGCATGGTTTCAGGACCGGATACTCATGTGAGACTCAGCTGGCTGGGTTATTAGAGGATCTGGTGCAGGTAGTTGATGAGGGGAAGCAGGTGGATGCCTGCTTCATAGATTTTGAGAAGGCATTTGATAAGGTGCCCCACGGGATATTGATGAGGAAAGTGGAGGCGCTGATACCAGACAGGAGGGTAGTGGAATGGATAGGGGACTTTCTCAGGGGGCGACGGCAGAGGGTGAAAGTGGGGGAGACAATATCGGAGGAAGAGGAGGTTACGTCAAGGGTACCACAGGGAAGCATGCTGGGTCCTTTGTTATTTACCATAATGGTAAATGACATGGTTTAGGGATTAGGGGAAAAATTAGATTGTTTGCAGACAATTGTGTTATATATGCTGAGGTGGGAGAGGGGGGCGGAAATTTGCAGGCGGACATTGATAAGATAGTTGTGGACCAAAAAAAATAAAATGAAGATAAATGTAAGAAAAACTAAGGTAGTGGGGTTCACAAGGAAGAAGATGATAAGCAGGTACACATACAGATGGGAGGGACAAGAGATAGAAGAAGCAGCAGAATATAAGTATCTAGGGATTGTACTGCAGGGAGACTTCAGGTGGAAAAAACAGGTAGAGAGGGTGGTTGCAAAGGGAAGAAGGGATCTGGGTATGCTGGGAAGGGTGCTGAATGGAGTCAGCTGTGAGGTGAAGGAGAAGACATATGGCACAATGGTACGGCCAATGTTAGAATATGCTGCAGCAGTATGGGACCTGTATGTGGAGGTGGAGGTGCAAGAACTGGAAAAGCTGCAGAAAAAGGCAGAAAGATGGGTGAAGGGTAGGTGGAGAAGGCAGGGGCAAGATGGAGAGGAAGAAGGGAACTATAGGCCATCAGTAATGAGGAAAGAAATGGGATGGAGCTCATTCAAGGACAAGAGGAAAGTTGAACGGTTAGTCAGGATGTACAGGATGATGAATGAAGAGGGAGGATGGGGAGGGCTACTTTGCAAGCTAAGTAAGGGGGTGTTTAGAGGAAGAGGAAACAACAGTGAGAAGCTTCAGAGGGTGTGGGGGAGAACGGAACGGGGTAGGCAGTCCATGCTTGTGAGGTCTGTGAGGGAGTGGAATGTGTTGAGTGAGGAATTGGTATCGGTGAGAGAGGTTGGTAATTTCAGGAAGGGAGTGGAAAAAGGAGTTGGTTGGTTGAAAAAGAGTTGGGAGAGCTCGCCACCGGGCTGTAGCCTAATTGCGAGTATATGTATGTAATATTAAGTCTCTGTGTTAAGCCAAGAACAGCCAATAATCGACACTGTAGTTAGGGACTTTCATGTGTGCATCTCTCTCCCTTTATCCTTCTGGGTCGCCTGGCTTAGCAATACTGAATGGCAGCAAATTAATACCCACGCTAGCGGGCCCACTGTTGACTTTTTGATTCTCAGTACGTCTGGTGCATTTGCAGGTTGTCCACCCACAGGATGTTGAGAATTTCATTTGACAAGGGAGTGTCGGGGAATTCTTATTTGGGTCAGGGAAAATGTAAATAATTGCTGCTCTGCAAAAGTTGTTAGTTTTATTAATACAAGCTAATGAATAAATTAATAAATGTAATTGTGAGCACATGTGTTTAAAATTTCAATTTTTAAATTGGCAATAATTCACCTTTGCGAAGTGGTATAGCATCTTTACGTATAAAATAAAATATATTTGTGTGTTTGTAATGGGCACTCGTGTAGCCAATAGCATCTATTATGAGAAATATTGATGGTCTGAATAAAATGTTTGTCATGCTTGCTTTATTGCAGTGTAATTTAATTCATCTTCACTGATAGCATATGTGTTGTGTCAGCAATGCAAAAATGTGGTATTGAATGGTTTTGGTACTGAAAATAGTCTGGTAAAATGGTGAGATTCTGCCTAGAAAAGAGGGAAAAGTCGGGGAATTCCAAAATGGAATTTCAGCGGGCGCCATAATCCATGCTTAGGCGTATTCACTGTCTGCAGGCCGTTCTCCTGCTGGCTCAGATAGGCCCAGCTGATGGTGTAATGGTCAGACTACTCGTGAAACTGGTTCAATTACTGGCTAAGTAGCTCTCTGATTTTCACCTGTGGGTATCGTGCCAGACACTGCTGCTGGTCGGGTTTTCTTGGGGGTCTCCACCACCCTTGCATTCCTGCGCTGCTCCGTACTCGCCTCACTCCACCCACATAGGCTGTCAAGCCTTCAGTATTAAAGCCACCCAAATCTCTGTGATCAGATAGCTGATGATTAACGCTTGTGGTGCTGCACCGTAGTGTGTGTAACAGAACACTGTGCCTAGCAAGACGCAAGGTGTGCACACTGACTGGTTGTCTGAAGATATACCATGAGCGGCCATGGCCAGGCACGCCATACGAAAATCCAAATAATTGTTAATATTTTACTTGATAAAATATTATGCAATACTTTTTTATCAATGTATTGTAATATTGAACGAAACGTTACTTTGAAACTGAAAACTGTTAAACTTATTTTTAAAATGTTTAAATTACAGCATATTTACCATTTATATCAATTTTCACACAAAGAATAAAAAACAGCAGACTTGTTAGTTTGTGTATTATTTAATGCATTCACATTTGTTGTATAAAATATGTAGAATCTTTCATAATAAAAATTTTAATTTGATTATCAGCAGTTTAAATTTTGTTGATTAAAATCTGTAAATAATACTATGTTATGACAATCCTGTCATATGCTATTGAAATGTATATATTTATAACTAAGATAAATTATTATATGCTAAAAAATTTGCCACTCCAATGTGTTGTGAAACCATGCGAATGAAAGATAGGCATGTGTAGAATTATTTGTACTGCTCTAGTAATACAGCTTTACATGCTGCCAATTTTGGCATGTTTGTAGGCCTATCTATCTTTGTGTAAAGAGACTGACTTTTACCAGCGTATTGATCTAGATAAATGCCAAGGGATTTTACTATGTTTCTTTAATGTTACCAGCCGAGGTTTGTTTTGATTTCTGTTTTTTTTTTTTTTTTCTGTAAATTATTTTAGGTGTCTTAGTTCACTACAAAATTATATTTTGAATATGTGTTTCTTGGTTTGGTTCGAGTGTCTCCAAAAGTGTTTTTTTTTTAATACGAATCTTGCATGTCACATGATAATTTTGCATGTCACATGATAATCTTGCATGTCACATGATAATCTTGCATGTCACATGATAATGTTTCGGCAAAGTGTTCCTTGTGGATTGATATTTTAAAATTTTCTTTAACAGTTTTAGTCGATGATGTTACGCCGCTCCTCGAAACTGCTGTCTCGTGCTGTCAGTGAGAGCAAGTACACTCGAGAAAACTTGCTACAGATCAAACACTTCAGTAGTGAGCACTTTGAGCTGAAGCATGACACAGTCAGCCAGCGCTTCTATGTCGCCCTCGGGGAAGGTGGGTTCACACTATTTTTGATTATTTTTTTTCCAACTAAATAATATTTTTGCACATGTCACAGGTACGCTAGTGGAAATACATTGAAAAGCACCCAACCTAGGTTGGGTTTTACAACTCTAACTGTTTGTGTGCGGATATCACTGAGGTCGTTACATGCAACACCGTCACTTGTCTGCACCTGTCTTTAGGTCAAGTGTCATATCGCAGATTGTCTGACATGACGAGTGCAGATGGCTGTGCAATTCCATTGTGTGTGTATCACACACAGTGTGTGTCTGGGGTACCTGGAAGACAACTGAAAGCACCATTTAAGTGAATTTGAGCTTGGTCGTATAATGGGACTCCGAGAGGGTGGCTGGACGTTCCGCAGAGTTGTCACTCACTTGAGGCGTGACTTATCAATCAACCATTGGCGGTGGAGAAGATAAGTGACATAATGTTCGCACATCTGTGTTGCATCACCAGTGCCATATTGTTCCCGTGGTGAGCGCCTGGACAAAAAGATTGTCCGGGCCACCCGGACTTATGAAACATAAACTATGCGTGATCAAAGCTACTGTGGCCCCTCTATAGGTCCGCACGAGCAACAAACAATTGATTGTTGGAGGTAGTTTTAGCCCTGATGCTTGCCTTTATCAGGAACATCTCTGATGGCGTAGGGAGAGAGAGATTGTTGGAGAGGTGTATGAGATCACTGGTGTTCATTGACGAGTCGTTTCTCCCTTGGACAAAGTGATGGCTGTGTTTGCATTTGTAGATGTGCGGGTGCGTTGAACAATCCATTGTGTATTTGCACTCGTCATACTGGACCCAGACCTGGGATTATGGTATGGGGAACCGTGAACCTTACATCCGGATCACCCCTGGTGTTCATTCAAGGGAACATGACAAGTGCATCGTACATCCATGATGTCAGTGCTGTCCTCCGACCATATCTGGACACACTGCATGAACTAATCTTCCAGCATGATAGTGCACATCCTCATGTTGCTAGTGCAACAAAGTGTGCTCTACACAGTCTACCGTGGCTCGCTAGATCTCCATACCTCAGCCCCATTGAGCATGTGGGGACATGTGTGTTTCGTTGCTTGTAAATTAAAACTATTTTTGCTGCTGGGCAACAGTTGCGATTAGAAGTCAGTTCAGTTCCTACTCAATAATTTTCTAAAAAAAGTTACACAGGGAACTGTATGTCATGAACATATCAAGCAGAGTGGCATGTAAGAAACCTTTGCTCACGTCTGCCCGAATGCTCGTATCTTCTGCCTGAATTAGAATGGTATTAGACATTGTATTAATTGTAGATCTGTGTTTTATGTTTTATATAAATAAAAAAGAATCACTAATGGGAAAAACTAAAATTAGAGAGTTCCGTGTGTTCACTGCAAAGTTTAATCAATCTAGTGATCATGGATGATTTGAATTATTAGGAGGTTAAGGCTTCTATTTGAGTGAGATAGGAAATTAACACTGCACAAAATCTAAACACAATATACACAAGCCAACTAAGGTCGGAGCTGAGTCACAAGCTCTTTGTGTTAGTTTAAAGAGCCGGCTAGGTTGTGTGGTGTCGGCCACGTTGGGACTGCGGTAGAGTAAGTTTACTGATGGTTGCTTGGGGAGTCGAGTCGAACCCCGGACTCTTAGTTTTAGTGTAAGTTGGTAGCGCATGGTTGGTCTGTGATTGGTTTGTTTAACAAAGAATTAAGTGTACATCGACCAATGCAATGTCATCATCATGAAGGACATTCAAGTAATGTCAGACTGTAATTATAGGGAGGTATCATGTTGTGGTGATTTCCCTATGTAGATACAGGTATGCGTAGGCTTGCGTGTTGGTACAAAGTCAGGTGTGGATCAAACAATACCAGGGCGACGCCTTACCTTGATACTTCTGGGCGCTGAGCTCTAGCTGGTGTAGACTGGCAGCTTGCAGGTGGTGGCGGCTGAACAGCGGCCGGCGCTGGCTGTGGCGATGTCATACTCATGTAGTAGTCCAAGTTAAAGGATGATTCAAGGTGTGGAGGATATGCAGCAAGTATAGGGTCGTAATTTAATAGTGAATCCTGGTATTGAGTAATCAACCAATGTATGACGTGGTGTTTACTAGACGTTTGTGTGGGTGGCTTGAATAGAGGTGCTGGGGTGTCTACTTGTTTTTCTACTAGATCAAGAATCTCACTAACCAAATTCTGTACATCTGTTCTACATTTATGTTTCAGGCCTCCTTTATGGTGGTAGGGCCTTGGAATGGTGTTAATAAAATAATAGGAGATAGTAGGTGTATCATGCCCTCCTGCCGTGTAGTGCCGTACACTTTACGTTCCTCAAGATCATGCATACCGATGTTCCTGCCTGCCTTTTTATGGCGATGCTTGAAAAGTACGGTGGGTAATGAACCTTGCCGGGCAGTAGTGGCAGGTGAGGTTCGCTGGTGGGTTCAGTGGTCAGAGCAATCCTCTCTCCTCTCCTTCGGCCTTTTACAGCGGTGAGGCAGAGTAGGGATGAACTCATAATAATGAATTCCACACGTGAAAGGTGTTAGCCTGCCTTTGTGGCTTTCTTGCCTGCTATTCCTTACCGAAGTAATAATTAATAATGGCTAGGTGGGCCCGAATAGAATAAAGTGAAATATTACAAAGCACAAAGTCTTATGAGCTTTAATGACATGGGTTACCCGTATTCACCAGAAAGTAAAGATTTGAACAATGGTATGAGCTTTTATTAAAAAGCTACGTAAACAATGGAGTCACACTCTCCTAATAAAATCATATTTAAAAAACAAGTAAAATGAAAATTGTGTAGTTAATTCAGAAGAAGGCATCCTGAGCAAAGTTAATTTTAATTGTGTGAATGAATAATTACGAGATTGGTAAATCGTCACACTGAATATTAATTTAAATTAAATATAAAATTCAATTAATTCGGGACATGTTCTGAAGGAACACAACTAAGCAGCACCAGAAGGGCGCTGAAGAAATGTGGTGGCTGTTGCGGATTTACCAGAAGGAATGTTATCAATGGAAGGAGCCCAAGGAAGGATGGTGGTTTACGGCATTGGCAGACCCTCTGGTGGCATCGGCATCTAGAAGCCTCTGGAGCTGGAGTCCCTGAAGAGGTGGAAGACCCTCTGGAGTCTTTGCCGCTACCGACATGGCGCGATGAGTTGAAGCATGTAGGTGTCCTTGTTCAACATGCCTTGTGGCCTTTTACAGCAGGAGACAGGGGCTATTGCTCTCCCTTATGGGCTGACACCTTCCAGTGGCGTTTTACAGCAGTGGAGGTACAGCAGACTGCCCTGAGGCCACATCCTGCTGCCTATTTTATACTAAACAGTTCAGTTCGTTGGTGCTCCGAAGGGTGAGGGGGAAGCAAGCTTCGCTGAAGGAAAGCTGGGTTGAAGGAAAAAAAAAGTAGGCTTTCAAAAGTGGTGTTAATAATGCAACATGAACCAGGAACACTATATATTCTTTTCAAATCACACTCCTTCACTTCCACGAGTAAACAAGTAATGCAGTGCCAACATAGTGTTGTGCAATTGGTTATTCATTTTGTGCATCAATATGTGTGTGTGTGTGTGTGCGCGTGTGCGTGTGTGTGTGTGTGCGTGTGTGTGTGTGTGTGTGTGTGTGTGTGTGTGTGTGTGTGTGTGTGTGAGACACCATGTAGCATCAACCCAAGGCAGTGTTCAGTTACTTTCACAATGCAAAATATGCGCAGCGAAATAGTTCCAATCCCTTCTTGCAGGCGCATCGGTGCACCTCCTACGTCATTCTACTTTCGGCCAATTTCATGCATAAAATAAACAGCACAATGGAAAAACACAAATGCTTCATGCGCTGACGTCACAGTGGCGGGAAAATTCCAGAAAAGTGAGAATGGAGGTTAACTTTGGTGGTGACCAAAGGGCAAGTTTGTTTGTTTTAGGAAATGTGCGCAGTGTTGATTTTACTGATTGATTCTGCAAACAAATGATATAGTGCTAATGACGAACAGACGTGATTTTGGTGAAGTAAACTTGTAAGGATTTCCATAGGAAAATACATTTTTAAGATGTTACGAAATTAACTAACAGCTAGTTTGTGTATTTTGTAAATAATGTATTTGGAAACGGTTACTATAATTATTCAAATGCACGTGGTCTAAAAAAGTCGCACTTTCAACACTTTTGTAGTGTGTAAATATTATTTATTTCTTTGCCTATATCGTGAATTCTACGAGTGTAAAGTTTGCTTCGGCCAAAGTGTGTGTATTGCTGCATCTGGACGAATACGAACAGTGATGTATTAATCACTTTTTGTTTTTCTATTGAAGTTAACATTTTTCAAAGTTACGATAATTTGAATGTTATTTCCATAGGAGCAAATTTTTCCACTGCTCCATCAAAACTATGCTGTTTCACGAAAGACGTTAAACTAAAGCTCCCTCCTCCAGATCCAAATACTGTTTCCTTTTTTCCATTGAAATTAAGCCAACAGAACCAAAGCAGATGTAACTGGGCGAAAATAAAACAGTTTGGAATGCCAACCTGTGACATATTAATCTGCTGTGTGTACAACTTAGAGGGTAATATCTACTCATGGTGGCTGTTAAAACTTAAATATTCAATTAATTTTAGTATGCCTTGTTTACATACATGACAATTGCAAACACATTATCCTGTCAAATCATACGACAAGATCACGGGTTTACCATCGCCGTATATGTAAATGTCTTGCCATTCGTAAACAAAGCGCTTAAAATATGGCGGAAAATAGGGCATTGAAGTTATTCTGTTCCCCAGCCCATCAATAAACACATGGTAACGGAACAACAACTGGCAGCTATGCAGCTGGTTGCATCAGTGCAGGGAACGGAACACAACCCAAGTAGCCACATGATTTCCATTCTGAGTAAATTGCACTAGTGTAGTTCTGCTCTTGTGAATTCTCACTTTAGACTTCACTAATTATTGACATGCTTATTAAAGGTTACACATATGGTTTCTCTTTCCATCATTGCTATTGCTAAAGCCAATTACTGTGGTGATGATCGAGACATTTTGAATGCTCTTAATAAGGTCTTTAGAGCCAATGAGGGTGAAACTAGTTGGATGTGTGGAGTAGCGCCAGAATGCAAGGTGGTGGAAACAGAAGATCCCTGAGAAAATCACCCGACCAGTGGCAAAGTCCAACAAATTTTCCACATGCAGAATTCCGGAGTGACTCCGCTGGGGATTGAACATGGTTCACAAGCGCTCTAACCGCTATGCCACCTGCGGCCCATTGTTATTATAAGTTTTTCTACAAGTAAGCATTTGAAGTGGTAGCAGTGTTTTGAATGTTTTAAATAATCATACTTTAAATGTAGGTAAAATATTTGTCAGTTTCTTATGAGAGCAGAAAGTTAGTTCAGTGCACACTTATTGGATGAAAACTCACAAACTTTTGTGCTAAATTGGTATGGTAAGAAACTAACTGTAGAAAATTGTATGACTACGTTGGTAGGCGTACAAAAACACATTGCTTTGTTTCAGATAAGGCAGTAGTTGAATATCAGAAGCTGAATTCAAATACGTTGGATCTTGTACATACAGAAGTGCCAGAAATTTTCAAAGGGAAAGGTGTGGGAAAAGTTTTAGCAGAGGTGAGATTTCCTTAATTTTTTATTTTGCCCCTGTAGTATTTTAGATGAGTTAATTATTGACTTTTTGATGGTGTGTGTAGAATTGTGACAAAGGTTCAGTTACAGCTCATGTCCTTTCTACACTGTCACTTCAACAGCCCAGATTTAATCTTTGTTTCAATTATTCATGACTACAACTATGCTAATTATGCCACCCCTCTATCTTGCATGCAAACTGGGTTGCTGTGTGTTGGTAATATGTACATGTTCTTCAAACTAACTATTTTACGTCTACATAACCTGTTTCCTCATCAAAAGTAATAGTGGATCAGACTAGCGTGGAGTACAACTTTCAATGCGTCTCACTTTTCGCAAACCATTTTTCTGAAGCTTAACTGTGTGGACATAAAACAACATTTTCAGACTTTTGTAGCTTAAAACAGGCCTGCAGTTTTAACGGATATTATCAGTTTTTACGGTTTTTTGACACTAAATAATTCCAAACCCAAATTTTTTTTTTCCCACATACTTAGCTTACATTAGCGCCCCACAGCTATGTGTACTGATGCATTTCAGTGACAGATTCTTACAACAGAGGTGAATAATTAAGTAAAATATTTTGGACATACGACATTGCTTCAATTGTCTGTCCAAAATATTTCGCTTAATTATTCACTCCTGCAGGTATACAGTTATCTACATATGTGTGTTCCTGGCTCTACGATCGGTCACATGCAAAGGCCAAGTCCATTATTGAAAAGAGCCTTTGCTGTAAATTGCCGTTTTTACGCGTGCTATCTGAATTTGGTGATTGTTTTTTGCATTTGGCATTGATATCACAATGTTGAAGAAACAAATATTATCACAGATACAGTCGTTGTATAAACAAATGTATAAGTGTGAGTGGAGAAAAAAATTACCATGGTTTGTTTATTCCAAACCAAAACAACTGCATTATATATGTAAACGTCTTTCATTCATTTTTTTTCTGTAATTTGCAATTTTTTTTTAATTCCAAGAATTTTACATGATTTGACCCAGTGATTCCAGAATTTTACAGGATTTTTATATACAAAAACCAGGATTTCAACTTCAGGGCTGGTGGCAACCCTGTTAAAGTATTCTTGGCTAGTGCCTATATGTACTTGCATGGAACTTTGCTACAAACTTTCAACTTATAAAATCATAAGGTCAGCACCTAAAAGTCCCATAGTAATTCTGTACGATGAAAAGCCTGTACATCAGTATGGAGCCTTGCACGTAGTGGCAACATAGAGTACTTGGTGAATATGGCATTGTCGTTCTTATAGCTTCCTTACTCCTGTTCCTCAAAAAAAATTTCAAGTAGATGGGCTCCTTCAGTGCATCATGAAACTACAAATACTTCTGTGTGTGTGTGTAAATGTATACAGGTTGTATGGGTGCTGCTTACAGGATGTGTAATACGTAATATATAAAGCAAAGAACATTAAGAAACGTGGCCGACTCATCTTACCCTATGCGTAATTGCCTCCCAAAGCTAGCCAGCATTTCTACAGCTGATGGAGTGTGCATGCTGGACTAATCCTGTAGCCTTCTAAATCACCTGATCTAAATCCCATCAATTTCTACCTATATGGTGTCATTTGAAAGCTCTCCTGTTGCCGGTGTTAACATCTTACTGCAATGCATTTCGGACTCATTCAAACACATTTGCACTAACCACATCATATTTGTAAGGGTACACTTATTCATTGAAAAATGTCTGCAGGGCTGCACGTCACACACTGGGCAGTGTACCAGGCATGTACACTTCATCTGCTGTAAGAACATCGCCGTTAGTCTTGGTGGGCAATTACACAGAGGGTAGGCAGAAATCTGCCATATATTGATTGATCTTTTTACTTCATATATTACGTAATACACATCCTGTAACACCATCCTTCTTTGAAACAACTTGTATACATTTATTTGTGTGTGTGTATGTAGGGTATATACATTTATTTGTACGTATTTATTGTTTTGTGTATTGTTTCAGGGAGTTTTTGGTTATGTTGTAAAAAACAATATGAAGATGAAGTTGACTTGTGATTTTCTGCAACATTATTATAAGAAGAATCCTCTACCAGAGTATCAGCAGTGCCTATCATAGACCTCCTGTAGGCCAAGTAAAGTTTGTTTTGCTTGCTCATCATGAGGTGTTTTTGTTCCTTTTTAGAATTTTTTTTAAAATTTAGATGTGAATCTCAGTAATAAAATATATTTCTATGTATGCACGTGTCCACAATTTGTTATCTGTCTGATTTGGCATGCACACGATCACCTAGAAGTATGAGAAGAGACATAACTTGCACAATTCCATTCTGTTAAAATAATAATGAAAGACTTAAAAAAGATAAGTATTTGCAGTACATATTTGATTGTAGTGCATGTTCTGTTATCGTTCCTACTATGAATTGAGTGGGCGTTGCACATAAATCAGCACCACAAATGTTAATAATATTCTTCAAGCTTATGGAAGACAATACTGAAAAACCATGAAAGGGCTATCTTACAGAACTGTTTTTACTAAGTTTGTGAGCAAATAATTTACCAGTGTTTTGTGTTTCTGTCAAGCAACTTCTTCCACTTTAAATTTTTACATGTCATTGTGGTGCAACATATTGTACAAAGTTAACACATTAATCTGGCAAAACATCTGCTTGCAAAGGTGGCAAAAAACTATTAACTAGGATTACCCTCCCCCCCTTTTTTTCCCCCCCTGGCTTCCAGATAACACATTTATTTTGACCCTAATTTATGTCTCTCACATTCATAAGTGCTGGTGAAGGGTAAATTACAACTGTTGAAACTGCATTACGTTGGTGTTGGCCTTGTAGAAATTTCTACGCTTTGACGCGTGACGTATCTGGGAGTGAAGTACTTACATGTCGTGGAGGCATGGTCCTTTTTGTCTAGGTGCTAGACTGGGCAATCCTATCTCCTGGAGAGGTCTAGTCCTGACGGGGCACTGGTGCTCGTACATTATGCAGGACAGGCCTGATTATTTGCCGGCAAGGCATAAAGTCGGGTTCGGCTAATACAATGCTGCGTTTCAGGGACATTGCCTTGATAGGGATACCTGGGCGACAGAGTGCAGTAGGCTAGTGTTCAACAGTGGGTTGCGAGGAAGCTGGTGAAGGTGCTGCAGGCCTGGGTTGAGGATCTGGTGGAGGGGCTGGATGAAGAACATCTGGGACCAAGTATGGAATGGACAGTGTGGGTGGACGATCAGACTGGCTGAGGTGGCCTGCTACCTACCATGGGTACACTTCTGGGCTGTTGCATACAGGGTCGGCGAACAACTCCCTCTGTGTCTCAGGCATTACAGGATCCTGCAGGTTTCTTAATGTCTGGGCCTGCTCCCTAAGGTTAAGTTTAGTTATGGAGGCTACAAGTACAGGGGATAGCTCGTGCTGGCGACCAGAAGCAAGTATGGTCAGCTTCACTCTCTCCATCAGACCCCGCCGTCTGGAGTAGGTCATCAGGACACACACAAATACCCTCTCCATCTGATAGAAGGAAGGCAGGTTCCTTGTATAGCAGTTACGTGTAGGACCACGTGAGGGTCGTAAACTGCGGGGAAACCCTATTTTAGTACCTGGCGCAGATGCATGGTACGCACAGGAAGTCAGGCCGCACCATCTCGGGTCACACACATGGGTGTTGCCCCGACCGAGTCTTCCCAAGTCAGGGGACACCTGCCTTTCCTGGCACGGATGTGCAGTAGAAAAACTGACGAACACCGAGTCAACAACCTGGAGTAGGGTCAGTGTACGTGTGTTGGCACCCCCGGTGTAGACAGAAAGGATAGCCGCTCTAGGTGTTCGTCGGTCAAATGGAGTGTTTTGGCTCGTATGAGTAACCTTCCCGGGATCACCTGTGTTCCGTTCCCATAAGGAATCAACTGGGAGCAAGGTGCTAAGTCTACAGGAATGTGGTACCCAAGGAGTGAGCTGGTACACGTTTATTTTCATTTGATGGGAAATACACATGCTGGCATACTCTACACTAAAATCCGGTAGAGGCGACCAGTAGAAAACTTACTGGAGTAAGGAGGGTGCGTAGCATTGAACAAACTATGCAGATTCCCTCTCGTAGTGTTGCATGTGGTCTTGTGTGTTACGACGTAACGCTCAGATAGACATGACGCTTGCTCAATTAAGCTGGGATATCACGGGATTAGTCCTAAGAAGAACTGTAAGGATAGCATTCCCATGATCTGACACGTTTGTGTGGAATAAGGAGGTAGGTTAGCAGGGTTCACTGCGAAGAGACACCTGACTAACGTAGAGGTAGAGTGGTCAGGCTACTTGTAGCAAAAGGGGCTTTACTAGCGAACAGTTCCGAGCAATGAGTGTTGGAGACTGCAAGCTGAGAAATATGTAGGAGGTAGCGAATGCATGACTTGCTAATGTGACATCACCGGCCGGCTTGAGGATGAGAAACAAAGACAAATGAAAATCCTACTAGTAATGCTATCTTAGCGGCGGGTAAAAGAACTCGCTGCCTATATGCATAATTACGGTGGGCCGGTGAGTAAAACAATCTACTCGTTAGATAAAACAATCTCATCTCAAGTCGGGACAAATGGTAATACTAACTCCAAAACTCACAAGCGAAGCTAAGCGTTGTATGGAACTGAAGTTTTTATAATCACCATTGTTAAAAAGCATTGTGCGTCAAATTTTACAGTCTATTTTGAGAGTTAACTTATGTTACTGTATGTTTTTTTCCTTTTGTCATTTCAAAGAAAGTAATTTATTTGACAGAAAACTATTGGTTCATGTTAACTTTATTACTAAATAATTGTTCCAGTAACTAACCAAAGGTGCAACAAGTAACGCAAGCCAAGAAGGCAACATACATACAACTCTAGACCGGCAAACCAAAGCGTACCAAATAGGCAGATCATCAGGAGTGCCTCACTGCAGGTACACAAATCCATATCTTGGTTAATCAGACCAGATGTTCTACTTCTCCTGCTACTGACTGAACCTCGGGTGGGTGCCTCACCCATGTCTCGGGCACGTTTACGTCTTGCTCAGTTGGTCCCAGTCTGAATAAGGCCAGACAGTGGGTACTGAGATTAGAGGCACTGCTTCCCGGCTCGACACATTAGGATCACATTTATTACTTGTTTCTCCTCCTGGTAGTTTTTATGTAGTTCAATGCCTTACGCAGAGCAGGCAATATAGGCTAGCTCTTCAAGAGACTCAGAGCGTTAAATAATTTAAACTTCTGAGAATATTGAGAATCAGAGTTCACAGTTCATTGAGAATGTTAATGTGTCTGCAGTTAACCCACCACAGTTATCAGTCCCACTCTTTGGGCCTCTTATTAAATTACCAGGTGAAGATCATCGCAACTATTGCACTTATTTTAAGAGAAGGCATTGCCTTATTAGGTATTGATAACTCACACCCAATAGTAAGTCGACTCACACTCTGCAACCAGCACCACTGCCCTACTCTGCTGCTACCGACGTCCGCTGTTCCAGTCATCACCCGCCCGGCAAGCCAAGCTGTTAAGCGGAGGTCACTGCTTCCTGCTGCATCACAGGTACAGTGTCCAGCCAAGCGTCCCGTTGTCAGGACAGTGGATAACTTCATCCCAAGTAGGAAACTAACACATCCCACTTTTTATAACGGTCAACTCCCCGAAAGGGAATAAACGTTGTCGTCCATTATCCCAGGTGTAGGCCACCTATGTCCCCAGCATTCGTTTCACTGTAGGGTTTACCCCTCTTTCCCCTGGATCTAGGCCGAAGTTAAGAAATTCTATAACCTGATCAGCTTCCCCACATGGAGGAACCATGACCTAGCAGGCATTTAGATTGCGTATTTATTCTGAGCTAACCTGGGCTGGTCTAGTAACCATGGTGATAAAAAGAGCAGATACTCTGAAAGGGGCAGGAAAAGAGGAATTCAGACGTGCTTCTGGATTGTAATCATCACACCCATCTTAGTGTAAAATGTTTCACTCCGCTCTCTGCGGTTCAAGCTTCAACTTTGATGAATAATTTTGATGATGGTCCAAGTTTTTTGAATAGGAAATGGAAAGGAAGACCGACAGAAAAGAAAAAAAAAAAAGACCTCTTGTGAAACATGTGAACACTAGTAAAATGGTTCCTCCTTAAACATTTTATGTTGTTACTAAACTAAAGTGCTATGAAACACTAAATGAACTGTCTTTTTTTGTGCATTCCTTAAAAGTGAATGTAAAAGTCTGCAAGATTCTCTTCTTACCAACTGTATGAAAGTGAAGAACGACACAAAAAAAAAAAAAAAAAGAAGTATATTTGCTTCAGACTCTAAGATGAAGCAAGTGGACGTGGGTGCACATTTATAAGGAAGGAGGTGTTGCTGAAGTGGTATATAGAAAATTAGATTTTCCATTATTTCCAGGTATCTGCAAAGAGAATCCATGTCATTCAAGGTGCATAACTTTGGATGAAAGCTTTTGAGAAAAATTGAAACAGGCCTCGTGAAATTAATGCATATGTGTGGAACAGAGAGCTATTTTGTACTTGCAAACTATACTCCACTGAAAAGTCAGTATGGGCTATTAAAGTCAGAATGCTTTTATATTTAGAAAATCCCAATGTGACTGCTGTTGTGTTGTCTATTTCAGAGTTACTTTTCAGAAATTACTGAATAAAATAAAATAATATATGTCGTACAAAACTTACTACAAATTCTTTCAAACTATTGTAACCTGAGCTTCAGAAACTGTCTCTCAAATTCTGCAATTTGTTCATACCTTTGTTGAATATATTAGTCAAGCATTATAGCTACTCCGAACTATACTGCCCCCAGCTTCATCTTAGAACAGTTTGCATTACCAGGGTTGTAGCCCTGTTATCACCCATGGTGGTGAGTTTAGACATTTAATTCAAGTTACAGTAGTGGGGCTGCAGTAGCTAAGTGGGTAGAGAACCTGCGAAGCAGCGGGTAAAAGCCAGTTATAAACTGGTGTACTGTGACTTTGTGTAATACAAAATTAAATAAGTTGTTGAGAGGTTTTGATTAGTGCTTTATGTAGAGGTCTTGAGCATCGAGTAGGTAAAATGAGGTGAAAATGGAGCAGCAGTCAAAATTAAGGGTGGGTGAAACAGAAGTGCTCCAGAAAACGCTCCAGGCTTTTGCAATATCTGCCACATTTCCCACATGCGAAAATCCAGGTGACTGATGTCATTGGGAATACTTGTTTCGTCTTGGTGGGAGACGAGTAGTCTCGCCACAACACTATTGTGGCCCCGATGCAACAGAAAAAACAAACAAATAAGACAGATAAGCGAAAATGAAAATATTTTCAACACCCTTGACATTTGCATTACCTCATTCCCTCTCCGTGCTTTGTAAGCCAACATGTGATTGGCCAGGATGATGACCAACAGTGCTGATTGCCCAGGATGATGACTGAAGCCTAGTACACACTGGCATCTTTCTTGTACAAGAAAGTGAAAACAAAGGTGAACACTAAAGTGCCTACTAGCTAGTATGCACGGAATTGTGTGATCCATACACATGACACTAGCTGGTGAGCAAGAAAGTGGATGGTTGATGTCAACTATGTATGATTTGGAAGCAGATTTTGGGGTTGTTGGGGGTAATTTGTGTATTATCAATAGCATCTGCCATAAAAAAGAATAAAAGATTTAGTCCAACCAGACATATTTCTAGCATTAAATATATACAAATGTAGAAACTGTAAGATCACTCATAGAAAAAAAAGACAAACCTCTCTTTTTTTTAAATTCATACATAGAATTACTTACGATAGTGGGACTATTAAACATGTTATCATATTAAAAACATTATCATATCTGCTTATTGTCAGCATCAACAAAATATATGTTTTGTTTACATTCAACTTGTATAAGAAAGATGGTGAAAAATAGGATCGTCCCTATATGGCACTAGCTAGTATACAAGCTCTTGTGTGCTAGTAACTAGCATATCCAGTGGCCTATAGTAAAATGACATCTGACAAATTATGACCAATATTGATTGCTACTCTGAAAAGGGGTAAGATTGGGTAAAATATGAAAATTATGTGTGTGATGATGAAAGACACAAGGACAAAATATGAATGAATTACTATCAAATGATGGGCGTTTTCAGCAATTCTCAGGCCTGTAAGATTATATGCTTGAACAACAGAATATCTACTTTACATAACACATTTTGCATGTTTCACGTCAAACACAGAATAAAATAGGACTCTGATTAATAAAAATTTCAGAACACATTAAAATAACATTCAATAAATAGGATTATTCAATTGGATTTTTCTAACACTTCTATGAAATCAAACATAACACAAACACTGCAATAATCATTTCTTTGATTAAACAATATTTAGACAATGCTAGAACATTGACTGCGACTGGTCAGTTATTTTAAATTATTAAAGGAATTTTAAGTTTTAACCAATGTAATAAAATCTAAACAAATACTGTTAATATTTGAAACCACGGTGAAGTGTACATAAAGCTGATAGGCATGAAATTCTGTTAAGTCTCTTGTGTTTCAAAATCACTGACATGCTCCGGGTTAGCTTACAGTCCGTAGTGCAGACAAACTCATTACACTTGTACATCTCCGATATGTTGTTAATTAATTAGAGAAAATTATGTTCTAGATGTGCAATTAATTAAGTCTTTTGGAAAGTTGATCAAAGTTCATGTTATTGTTCCATGTTAATACGAAAGTCTTGAAGAGTATTCAGATAAATCAGTTTCTGGTATGGTGTTAAATGAGTTCAATTAAATAAAATCTGTTGGTAGGAAAGTCTTGACAAATAAATGACAGCAGGATTATCTGACATTAATGCAGACCTTACTTGAGGATGATCGTAATAATGGAGATGACAGCTGGACTACGATGAACCTGGCAGCGGCGATATACTCATTTAATTAGGATACCATTTCCCAACTCTGCATGCTCCAGACGTAGGATGCAGTACCGCGCCTCTGCGGCACTCGATCAGGCCTCCTGCAGATCCTGGGGTGATGTTGGTTGTCCTTCACATCGACTCTGCGTCGTGGACGTCAATTTTCTCTGGCTTCATTCGAATGACTCCTCCGCTCAATGCTGAAATATGCCTTTTAAACAGAACTCTGTAATCACTGTTTTGAAAGTTCCAAACAAACACCATTTCTAAGACAAACGTATCTTCCTTGCATGAATGTCATAATCCGTTCTCTTTAACCACACTAACTTGATTACAGTTTACGAAAAACTTTTCGTTTCACTTTCCATAGAAATAATTTAATATGAATTTATATATCACATATGCAAATATTACTATTGAGAAATGTTAATCAACAACATATGTAAATTCAAAAGAAATATTTTGGTGTGCAAATCAAGTAAAGGAAAATTAAAAATAATATTGGGTAATCTCTGGTAAGGCACTTCCCTACAGGCCGTTCACACGATACAAGTCGGGGTGTACAAGAACATGCTCACTTTCTTGTATAAGAAAGATGCCCTTGTGTATTAGGCTTAACATTGGAGTATGTTTGCTGGCACTGGGGGAGGTACTTTTTTTCCTCACTGATTTTGACAGACTAAAATGTGTCGGAAAATGAATGGCAAGAGCTACGAGATTTGATATGTGTACTGGTTCCTGCATTCTCTCTCTTCACCGCCCAGCACCTTCACTCAGCAGAAAAATTTTCTGCCTCTTTTCCTTCACAAAAAATTATCTGCATCTTTTCCTGACCCTTTCACTTTTAACAAGTTTAAAGTGCTTCATTCACAGCAGGGATGGAGTTTTGGACACTCCCTGTCAAGAGAAAGTTAGTGTGATAGTAACTGCTACGAACAAAACTAAACGGTCTTCATGGCGAACTGAGTACTTTTGAAATCCCTGCTTCGAGATGAGGGATTCAGGCGGCTCTTGAGAACGAGGTCTTGAGAACCAGTGAGGTTGAAATGAGGTGAGAACAGAGCAGTACTGTAATGCAAGGGCGGGAGAAACGGAAGATCCCTGAGAAAACCCGCCGACCAGTGGTATTGTCCGGCACAATTTCCACTTGAAAAAATCTGGAGTGACCCAGCTGGAGATTGAACCCAGTTCACCTTGGTGGGAAGGAAGCAGGTTAACTGCTCAGCCATTGCAGGCCCACCTGCTTAAAATCTATTTGTATGGACATTTTTTATTATTCAACCGTAACGAAAATTAACATTGCCGTAGGCCTCGTCACTTTATTCATGCATCATTCAAGTGAAACCATGAAATCAGTGATATGATGGCCTTAGGGACAGGAGCATGTCGGCATCTACTAGGTCTTTAGTTCGTGTTAGATCAGACTCGCAGGCTCATGGGTGCAGACCTTACTGAAGTGGGGTCTGAAGGATCTGGTGCTTGGCCTCAATTGTGCCCTTGAACAGTCGGGCAGGGAGACCGCCGGCTCGGCACGAAATCTAGCTGGGGCTAGTTTGGGCTTACGAGTGCATTACGCTGGCGGAGCCCCTGGCTTACATCTCACTGCCTTGTGTCGGACACTTATCGGCATAGGTCCTGGATGGAGTCTCCCGACACTGCGAGCTGACAGCGACTGTGTCTGCTGATCGACTCAGGTAAGGGGCTGGCTCCGCAGTGGCAGGCAGGCATCCGGCCCACTGTTGGTGGCTGGCTGGGCTGGTCTGGCGTCATCGACTGGCTCAATGCCCAGTACCAGGGGCAGACCCAGGCGGATGGAGGTACTCAATGACGGAATGGGTAGCTCCAGTGGGTGGTGGGAGGGAGACGGAGGTTAGGCCTCAACAGTTGGCAGGCAGCATGAGCTCGTTCCCAGGGGGGTCAAGTAGGTGAAGGCTGGGGCAGGTTAACAAACCTTGTACTTGTGCTTGTTTCTCGTTCAGGATAGTAACTGCCTTCCTATCGCTCCACTTACTTCCCCTTCTGTGAGTGAACTTTCATTTACCAGGGATGAGGTAGTACGGTTTATGTCTGCACTGGGGTGGCAGGCAGGCATCTACCAGCTACATCCCTAGCTAAAGTGTAGTTCAGAAGGGATAAAGCTCTCCTTGTCAAGCCTGGTACTCCTTCCGGTGGGTTTATACACAATGGATGGAGTGGGTTAACTGTTAAGGGTGATCTAGCCTCTTTGTCATGTGTCTTGCCAGTGGTTGTGGCTCTAACGTATGTACGCACCAGGTACCTTTGCATACTTGGTCCACAGTTTGGGTGGCCGTCTAATGCTTTATGTTTTGGGTGTCGTACGTCAAGTGTGTTTTAGGGGGCAGTCCGCAGTTGTACATTAGATTCGGCAAACCAGTTCTCAGACCGCGGTTCCCTGCATCTCCTTTGCGGAGTGACACTTAACCAGGAAGGACTACATATAGTTCACACAAAAAGGACCAGATGGCAGTTAGACTAGTAACATGTTTTATTCTGTCCAGAATAGAACACATTGACCCGTACTCTCCTGCTGTAAATCAAAGCAGTGATTAACTTATGGAAGGTAAAACCAAAAGACAGGTTGACATGTGATGCCTCGGCAGACTAGACGTGCACTTCGTCAAGGGAGGACAGGTTTTGGCGGGTGCTATACCAGGCGCACCCTTCTGGTGTTACACTGGTTAAAATCTAGTGTCTACGTGGCACTGGTGCCTGTCCATTGTAGAGAACTGACCTGTTAGTTTTGCAGCAGGGCACGAAATCGGGTGTGATCAGGACGCTCTTCCATTTCAGACTGTTTGCTTTTGGTTGTGTACCTGGGCGACGTGTAACATCTATTTTTGACTTGGCCTTGGGAGTTTCAATTGGGCGTACGTGTGCTGCTGGTAGACTGTCAGTCTGGCTTTTGATGTGTGATTGTGTATGCTGGGGCTGCACAACGAGTTCAATCTGAAGGTAAGCAGTGGGGACTATTGCGGGTCATTCTGGCTTGCTCAGATGGTCGGTGATCCAAGGGTGAATTGCCTGGTGCGAACATGTCGTTGCTTCAAACAATCCTTGTGGGATCTCTGGCGTGACAGGCTCTAGGAGACGACGAAGGGCCTGTGCCTGTTCCCTGGTTGAGAATGGCGATGAGAGAGGGGGTCAGCTCTTGTAAGCGCCCGGAGGCAGTAAGTGCCTGCTTTGCCTTCTCACGAATTCCACTCCGACGGGAGTAAGGCATTTGGATTTGACACACTCTCACTTACCTGTGGCCGACATATCTGGCCATAACATATGTGGAAGGGCAGCAGGCTGCCCTGAGGCTTGGCTCCACTGGTCCTTTTATACTAAGTTTTACAGCTTGTTGGGCCTCAGAAGGGTGGGGGGGAAGCTAGCCTCGCTTCTTAGAGGTTGGAAATTCCTGCTTCAGAAGGAGTGCCTTACATTTCTTATCAAGTGTGATGGAGGTGTTGACATATCTTATCGCCTCAACGGGAAGTTCTGAATTCTGTGGTGCTCTAGTAGAATGCATGTTGCTCTCCAGTGGTGTGCTGTGGAACTGGCTCGACCTTCCTGGAGGGTATTGGCCACTCGACAGACAGTACAATTTTTGGAGAGGGGTGTTGACGTGATGGCTTCTGGGTGAACAATACAATCTAGGTGCATAGGTGTGTAGTAGCAGTTGGGTGCGCCAAAGTACCCTGTAGGCATGTTTCCCACTTCAAGTAATGTTGGAAATGCTAGACTTGTCCCGTTAGGAATATTGCTCTCCAAGATGGGGCAAAGTCGTTTAGTAGAGTGCGCATCATAACAGTGCAGGAATGCATCACGCTGGATTTATATTGGTGTGACAGGCACAACGCAACAGGTGTGATGTCACTGTAAATGTGGTTGTAATGAAAACACTGTGATGCGATGCGACATAAAAAACACTTTCTTGATCACTCATAGCTGAAAATACGAAAATGCCTGAGACAGCCATCTGTATATTTGCAAGAAGGAACGAAGAAGAATACAAAATACAAACAACCACATTAATGTATATGTATTAATTTTAGTTTTCCAGTTGGAAAAAATAGTATGGGCATAACCATATCCATGTAGGATATTATAGCTAGATTGGCATTCCAACCTGTTTTAGTTTTGCCGAGTTACTTTTGTTTGCGTTCTGTTTATTTTATTTTGAGGGGGGGAAAAAGGAAACAGTGAGGGGATGGCGGCTTTAGATTAAAGTATTTCATGAGACGGCAGTGGCATTTTGAATTGCACATTGTTTTGACAGAGCAGTGAAAAATTTTGCTTGTATGGAAATAACATTCAAATTATTGTAACTTCGAAAATTTCAACTTCACTGAAAAAACAAAACGCGATATATACGTCATTGTTAGAATTTGTACATATGCAGCAATACAAACACACACACACACACACACTTTGTCCGAAGTCAACCTTACACTTGTTGAATTCATGATACTTACAGGTAAATAAACAAATAATATTTACACACTACAAGTGTTAAAAGTGCAGCTTTTTCAGCCACTGTTTGTAAAATTCGCAAACATTTGAACACGTGTTTGAGTATGGAAATCCTTACAAATTTAATTCACTAAAATCACGTTTTTTACGTCAGTAGCATTAAGTAATTTATTTGCAGAATAGTTAAGTAAAATCAACACTGCACACGTTTCCTGAAACCACAGTTTCACAAAGCGGCCCAGATGTGCCTATTAATATTACATTTCACTCAAGAAAACACACTACAGTGGTACCTACAACCAACTATGCTTAAAGAAAGCTAATTAATAATCTTTAACTATGGATAAAATATTCCAACAACACCAACAAGATAATATCTTTGCATGTTATTACAAATGTGACCAACTTAACAGTGCCACCACTCTTGCAACAAGAAATTACACTAGTTTATTGACGCTTGTTGCGTCCATGACACTATAAAATTAGAAATTATTTCTGTTCAGAAAATTCGTCGCTCCCGAGATTTCTGTCACATTGACGTCACAAAATACTTGTATGTGATTGGGTGAAGCGTTACTTGTGTCATGCTTGTCGTGCCAATGTAAATAGAGCATCATGCACCAAGACCTATTCGTCCAGACCTGTTAGGCCTTTCCTTGTACCTCTATTTCGATGTATAATCTAATACCCTAGATCTAGTGTTCCAAAGTAATATTCTCATGCAGTTTTTATTTCATATAAAAATATTGTTTTTTTGCTGTCATTGGTTGGCTGTGAATATGTAAAATAAATGAGGCAATCTTTTTCTTGCAGGTTTCTAACTACACTGTTCAAAATGGATGGGCAGGACCTAAAGGCATTGATTTACTACCATGCTCGTACCAAACACTACCATGCCATGCAGTCGGTGGCTTTGGAAGGAGTGCATAAGTTTCCCGATGATGCAGCAGTGTTCCGCCTGCTGAGTGGCTTAGCACTTGTGCTGAACCATCGGAGCCAAGAAGCGATACGTGAGTTTGATTCACTCCGATCGGAGCAGGATGTGTCTCTGGGCGTTGCACTTGCCTTGTCTGCTGCCCATCGCCTTTCTCCCACGGTCGACAGAGAGTTCGTTGGAACACTTGACACACGCATCAAGGAAGAGCGGAAGCATGCCGGAGAGGTGACTCTCTGTCTTGCTGCGCTCGTCCTGTACCTACTAGGGAAAGCGGATAAAGCTCGAGAATACGTAGATCGTGCCCTCAAGGTCAGTCGTAACTTCCCTGATGGGTTGTGCATTAAAGGTTGGATTGAACATGCATCTGGTAAAGATGCTTTAAAGTATTTTGAATCAGCAGTGGACAATTCCGTAAATAAGAGAAACATGGATGCAGTGTTCGGCAAAGCTAGTTGCCTGATGGCGATGAAAAAGTACGAAACAGCCATTGCTGTGTTGAACCAGGTGGTAGTGCGTTATTCATCTTTCTCGCTCCCCTTGTGGAGAAAATGAAGAATCTTTTAGGCATGTTTGATATTGATCAAGCTGTGGAAACTGCAAATAGAATATTATCAGGGGATACACACTGCCTAGAAGCAATAAAACTGAAAGTGCTGATCGTCATTTGCAAAGATGGGAACTATGAGGAAGGAACTTTGGCCCTGAGGAGATTTAGTGGGGAGATGGAAAATGTCGAGCCTAGAAACACACAGCTGTTTGTGGAAACAGCAAGATTGTTCTCACGGGTATGTGGGAGAAATCCGGCAATTCTAGCAGAAACGTACCGTCTGGCAGAGAAAGCTGCTCAGTTGGAAACTAACAGTCCTGAGATGATGACTGAACTTGGCTACCAATGCTTGCTTCAGGGGAGGGTGAAGGAGGCAACAAAATTCTATCGAAATGCATCCAAAATGGATGATTCTTCGGTGGTGGCTCTTTCAGGACTCACAGTCTGTCAGCTTGCTGAAGGAAATTCTGAACAAGCAAAGCAACAAGTGGAGTTTCTCCGTGAGGTTCAAGGTTCGTCACCATGTCCGGAACTTTTGCTCATGTCTGCTCAGTTGGATTCTGCTAATGCTGTGAAGCATTTAAATGAAGCAGTTGACGTTCACTTTAATGAAAGTCTGACTAGACTACCATATGGCTGTCAGTATCTATTGCAACTTAATCCTGACTTTTTATTGCAAGTAGTGAAAGAATATTTGCTGTACGTCCCAGTGCAATTTGATAACCTTTCTGTGCAAGATGTTCCAGAGTCACTGGAAAAGACCAAGTTTATTCTGGAGACAGTTACGAAGGCTTGCCCTGGTCTGCTGCAAGCGTTGTACCAGTTAGCAAAAGTACAGTTCCTTAGTGGTGACATAAAGTCTGCAGCAGCCACACTCCAGCATATCTTGGATGATGTCGATGCCACTTTTCCCGATGCTCATCTCCTGATGGCTCAGATACACAGCAGGCAAGACAATTTCCAGAGTGCAGCGCAGAGTCTAGAAGTGGGTCTCAGCTACAACTTCAAAGTTCGTGATCACCCATTGTATCACCTTATTACAGCACAGATCCAGAGGCATGAAGGGAAACTCGAAGACTGCCTGCGTAGTCTCAAAACTGCAATGAGTTTAGCCAAACGTTCTGTACCGGGACTTGCTCTGGCTGATAAAGCGACCATGTTTCTCGAACTGGTGGAGGCACACAAAGCCTCCGATCAGCTGTCCGATGCCAACAGTGTCATGCAAGATGCGATCGAGGAGTTTCAAGGCACCTCGGAAGAGGGGAGAATCACCATTGCTAATGCCAACCTAGCCTTGCACCGCAATGATGTGGCTCTGAGCCTGGAGTTGCTACAAAGTGTCACGCCAAGCCAGTCACACTACCAGCAGGCTCGGTGCAGGATGGCAGACATCCATTTGAATCAACGCAGGGACAGGCGTGCATACGTGGAGACGTTTCGAGAGCTGATGAACACGGCGCCGGGCCCACGCAGCCTTGCCATGCTGGGAGATGCCTACATGTCTGTGCAGGAGCCAGAGAGAGCCATAGATGCCTACGAGAAAGCTTTGAAACAAAACACACGTGACCTCAACCTTGCACGGAAGATTGGCCGTGCTCTAGTGCAAACTCATCAGTATGGCAAGGCCATCAGCTACTACAGAGAAGCTGTCAAAGGCGATGGAAGCAATGAACTAAGGCTGGATATGGCAGAGTTATACATGAGATTACGGCAGTTCGACAAAGCAGAACACGCCCTAACTCAAGAGCTTGATACTACCACCAACAGCATAGAACTGTCTCATTTGGTTTCACGCACTAAGGTAAATTAATACTAATCACTTAAATTCATTTGTTAGTGTATTAAATTTTTTTGTATTTTATAAATGTATCTTTACACTGCTTTTTTACTTGTGTTGGGTACCAGAGATCTGGTTCTAAATCGAAACTTACATCTGTTAGTAGAAATTATATACAACTCTGATATTCTCATAAGTATGTAAAGAAAATTCTACAGTTCTTGCAGAAATATTTTAATTTTGTAAACCTACAACAATACAATATAATTGAATTTATGTGTGCAAGTAGACCTCTAGGCTACCAAAAATATATAAAAGGAATTTGTTACAATACTGTTAATCTTCCAGCCATAAATTGTTCACTAACCTATCTCATCAGCAATATTTTCTTCAGCATTCAATCTTTAGTGTGTTTCACAGATCACAATAAATTCCGTACATTGTTTCAATAGTATAGTTTTTAAAACAGTTTGTTATTGTGCACCTTGATTATTACTTTGTTAACTCCATCAGAACCCATCATTTTCCTTGAAAAAAGTGTGCTAGTCTCTTTGTTTTAAACCTTTTGTACTTTCTTGTCATGATAAATTTTGATAAAGTAAATATAATGCACAGGAAATAGCTTCATGGTTTCCAACAAGTTTTGTATCTCCTATAAATGAGTGCCTCTGTTTTCGTGGTAATTGTCACCAAGATAAAGAAAGAATGAAGTTCTGTACAGTGCAATTTTAAAACTTAAACTGTGTGTTTCTTGCATTTTATGATTTTTAAAGTCTATAAAATAGGAATTTAAGCCTATTCAGTCTCTAAATGAACCCTATCATACCTCAAACCATGTACCTGGCTTTGTTAGGCCCTAGTAAAGTTCTTCTTAGGGAAAATATAGTCAGTCCATAGAAACTTTCACTAGTTAGTTACCTTGTAAAACATGGTTCATAACATGATTATCTGTTTCAAGCATTTCTAGTTGTTAACTGGTAAGTATATGGTTTTTATTCCTAATTTATAATTCAAAATTAATTTTAGCATGTGAATTTTCATAGTAAGTGAAATACTGTCCTACAATTGGGTTCTTGTGCCCGGTAAACAACTGTAGTTTAATACAGCTATTAGTATAGTTTTAATATTCTGTAATCTGAATTGCTATGCAATGTTTTAGATTTATTCTGGGCTCTGGCTGCATAATTTATGTTAATATAAACCTGTGCAAATGAAAATTTTTTGTGTTTTACTGCATTTATCCTTCAGTGTGAAATTTTCAGTCTTAACTGCGCAATGTAGTGCTCTGCTAAAACAAATTATTTTTCAAGGATGGCTGTAAATCTATATTTTTCAGTTTTCTTAGGGCGTTGTGGTAAGAGGTTTGGTTCAGGTGTAGTGTGTGAAAGGTGCTCCATGTTGAGTGGTCTGTTGCCTAACAGCATGGCCATTTGGAAGCAGTTAAGGCATGATTGTTCGAGTGTGGCGCCACGCGGGCTCACAGGAAAGTCACAAATGAGTGGAATGGAGACAGCCCATTGTAGGAATCCCTTTGTTGGAGGGATTGTTGGCCCATGTGGCAATCTGTAGTAGTCTGCAACTATTCATTGCCATTATACCAGGGAGTTAAGGCTTGTGCCGCGGGATTTCTCTGTTAATTGTGATTCTTTCTTATCTATACTTTTAAGGTGGTAGCATGGGTATGACACCAAACGGGGTGCAGAGATCCAGCAGAAAACTTTTTATTAAAAAACAATCCAATGTGTCTGAATAAGGTCTGCTTACGAATAGCGTTTCAGAAACATTACGCGTCTGTATGTTTTTCAGTTACTCCATTTCTCTCTGAAGCATATTTTTCTGATAGTGGAAATGGCTCAAACATGTGTCTTCACTGTCATTTTTAGGTGTGAACATTCCGGTACAAAATATATGTAAAAAAAAAAAAAAAAAGGAATTGTGGACATGCTTGAAACCTTTATTTTTATTATTACATCATAAAATGGTAGGGTCTCCGCTGAAAGTCTCCTAGAAGTACGTTATCAATGGCAAGACTGCAAGCCAGTTCAGTGCTTTGCACGTAGAGGCGATGAGAGCTGATGCACGGATCTCGGTTGCCCTAACACTCTCACGCCATTAGGCCTCACGTGCAAAATTCCTTCAACCAGGCGACTACCTTAAGAGCAGCCGCAGTATAGTTGGCCTTGAATCTGGAATTTTCGTGCAAGTTTGGCTGGAGAGTTTCTTGTGGGCGGTCAGTGGTGTTGCAACTAATAATACTGTGAAGATGACTAGACTCATTATGGCTTTTGTTTCACAAGAGCTCCAACAAGTAACTAGAATACAGCCAACAAAAGGTTCCTCTGAGAGTTTTTGAAGTCCACTTTTCCCATTGGTACATGCATGCCTCAAATACCAAAATAGCTAGAGGGGAGTTGTTCAGGGTGACTGTTGATTACTGCTTGGACCCTGTGCAACCATTGATAAAGGCTGTTCATTGTAAACTGAGCACTTTTGAAAGCCCAGCTTAAGATCTACTGGTATGGACATTGTGTATTTTTCCACAATATTGATGCATGATGGCTTTCTACTTATAATTAAATTGACTTCTACTCATCAGTGTGCATCATTTTGCTGCACAATGCCACGGAGTTTGAGTGATTCTACACGCCACGAGATGTCAGAACTTGTAATGTCTACCCACGGCAAAGGACGGATGTTCCACACCAGATTGTACTGTTCACCGGCTGAGCCACCGAGATTATGCTTCTAGATCATCCAAGTACTATAGTGTGCTGCCACATAGCCCTAATAGTACGATCGGCGAGACATGAACCTGGATCCAGCACCGGCCAGTGATGTCACACGCCCAGAGGATCTATGCCATGTCCACCCCCTCTCCAACCCAAGCAAGGGTGTGCCAGCCAGAGTATAAATAGCGGTGCGCATCCCTTGCAATGCCAGTCTATGCTCCTCCACCGTACTGCTTGGTGCCGTAGGAACCATCAGCTCTTCTCCTGGTTTTCACCATGCTCTTGGTGCCGAAGATCATTCCTCTACCCAGGTCTTCACCGCACTCCTGGTGCCAAAGATTCCTACTATTCTACCAGTACTCACCAGTTGTCGTCTGTGTCGTTAAACACTTAAGACACTTCCAGCCTCTTCAGGGCAATGTCATAGCGTAGCTAAGTTTAAGTTATTTTCATAGCACTTTGTCTACCTACCCTCGTTAGGCTAGGAACAGGTCGCCTTCACTTGTCTTATGTAGGTCAGCTTCCATAAGCTCCAGCTTGTATGAGGTAGTGGTGCACCACCATTGTTTATTTCCTTCATAGGAATAAACAAGTTTTATCCACTTAAGGGTATCTTTCCCATAGCCATATACCTTTCCCTGTAAACATCAGCCCCATCAGAGGAACAGCAGGTGACTGGGATATTTGCTATAACCGCCGCACATGTTAGTAGAGTACACACACACCTTGGACGGCTACCCTTTCTGTGCGCCATGGTGTACGGAACGGTAGAGCCCCGACACTAAGTACTCTTCTCCTTGGGGTCAGCTTGTCGGCTTAGTGCTTACTCTTTCCACCATGCTTCTGGTGCCGGATACTGAGATATGGATACCACCTTGGGTTGATGGAGGTGGTACGTCGGTTTACACCCAAGTAGGACCACAGCATCATTTGCTCCACTTCCGTGAGGTTGGATTGTAGAGTTCTCTCTCTCATACCTTATACTCCTGTCACACTGGTATCCGTAAGAGGGTAAAAGAGGCTGGGACTCTCTAAATACCAGCTGGAGTCTAGCCCAATTCCCTCCAGACTCGAGCACCTCACCCCCCGGGAGCAAGCAGCAGCCCTGTGCCAGAGACTGACAACGCTGGACTATGAACTACGCCTCTTCAAGCCACCCACCAAACTGGACGGTGACACACACCCCATATTCGAAGCCTAACTGAGTGGCCAAGACACGGCACACAGCCTCGCCAACTTGTGGTTTTGGAGAACCCCTTTCCCGCCGATGCCGCCTGCGGCAACAAGCACCCTCGAGCACTTGCATATCAGCCCGTCGGAAACCGGAGCACGCCCCAGTGTAACACAATCTGAAACACAGCAAGTTCGTCAAACGTTCCCCATGTATATCAGAAAAGGGAGGGGGGGGGGGGTTCTGCCAAATAGCAAAATAGTACTAGCCATACCAGACTTTGTACCCTGTAGGAAGGCCACATGGATAGCTCTATATTCTGGACATGCTCCAGTGCCACGAAAGGACTAGAGTCCAAGTTTCACTCCGGGTACGACTGCCCTAGCATCCACCAAGAACACTAGGTGTGATGACGTACCTCCAGTAGCCACAGGACGTCGCACATCAATATGTAAAATTAACATTGCCATGAACCTTAAAACTTTATACATGTGTCAGTCAAGTGAAACACACTAAAATTATTAGACAGGTAAATATTTCAGAAATTTGCTTGTTCTTACACATATATGCATTAAAAAGAACAGAAAGCAAAATATGTAATATCAGTATTCACAAATGTTTAGCTAACACGTTAAGACATGGGACTACTTTCAGTTCATTGCTACCAATGTCACAGGGTGCTTGCCTGTCAGTGTGTCTGTTAAAATATGAACACTTAGGGGCAGTGACATTTTTCAAAGGTTGATTTCAAAAGTGCTCATAAAACAATGAACAGCCTTTAGTGTGTGGAGGTGGAGACCGGATCCCAAATCCAGTTCAGTGGATAGTTTAGCTTGAGAGGCACTTAGGTAAAGCACAAGATGCACCGTTGGAGGTGGTATGCCCTTAAGATCAAGGGGTTTCATCAAGCAGCACAGTGAGCAGATGAAACGTCAGCTGCCATTACATTCAAGAGGATCATTGGAAGGTGAAATCCTCACCCGAGTGAATCTCCTGACTCATGGGCAGAGGTATTTTCTTGACCAGCAATGAGATACACTCCTGTGACTGATGGGAATGCCCATGGAAATAATTTGCTTTGGCTTAATTGCACCAGGCTTTAAAGATGGAACCGATGTTCGCACATGACATCATATACCTCTGGCTAAGAGTTAACAACTGCATATTTATACAGCATATTTATAAATGTAATTTTAGTTTCATGATTTAGTCAATTTAGTTTAATGCTTACTTTGTCAGATATTTACTTTGCTGTTTTACTCAGTATAGCAAATATGTAAGTCATGTTTGTAAATATTTACGTAACAGAAAATCGTAAATGAGTCTTGTCTCAGCATGAAATACTTCACATATATTGCACATATATCACATATTGCACAGTATGTAGGTAACAGAACGTCCAAATCGCACCACCAACCATAGTACGTTACAAACAATTTTTTTTGTAAGTCTTCCACCTGAACTGCAGATCAGGAGAGTTCTTTTAATGGTACTCAAAAATTGTATATGCATGCAGGTGTGTGTTTCAATATTATAAATACTATACATATAATTCTTATTTTAGTTCACAATACGTGAAATTTAGTGGGCCTCGCCTAATGGAAATCTCTAGATACACTTATGTTTGTGTCCAGGTGTTACTGATGCTGGCAGAAGTGAGAGAGAAAGCCGGAAACATCAAAGCATCTTTGGAAACTTTGAAAGAGGCCTCAGACAACCAGGCCCGTGTCCTGAAGAGGTCAGGTGGTGGAGACGAGCAGAGGAAAGTTGCGACGCACATCTGTCAGCAGATGGCGGAGAGAGCTGCAGCTGTCAGGGACCACAGCTTGGCCGTCCGCTACTACAAAGAAGCGCTGAACTTTACAGCAGATAACCCTGATACTTTGTTGCCCTTGGCACGTCTGTATATGCAGGTAAGTGTCTGATCATCCCAGGACTATGTACCATTTGTATTGTCTTTTCAGCTTTTTTTTTTTTTTACTTCTTGACCTATCTTCTTTGTCTTGTATGTTTCATTGTTTTGTGTTGTGTAACATTTTGAATAAATATAATTCGAAATGTCTTTTAAATTTGCCTTATTTATCATTTAATGAAAGCCAGAGATCCCTACGACACTGCTGTTGACAGTATTGTGAGTTATAGCTGTGTATCTAACTCTGTTGTTTTCTTTGTGAGGCGTAATTATATGGCTTTCAGATAGTCAACTGTTACATTGGCTAAGGATTACTGATATTCCTTTGCAGTCTACTCAGAGCTTATAAAGGTATGAAAGGAAATAAAAGTATACATACATTTCCATGGATGTCCATGGAAATAGGTTTGTGGTATTGTATACAAAAGGTCAAAGGGAAAAAAGTACAAAGTCAATTGCAGCATATTTCCAGTAAAGCAATTTTGAAGTTATGACAAAGTATGTTCTTCCCCTATATGTTGTTTATTTAACTGCTTATTTCGTGTAACTAAGCCAGTTATTCCCCTGTCTCATAATGATACCATAAATATCTCATTTTAAAGCATGAGATGGCAGTGGCAACATAAAATCACTGACTTTTCACTTAGCATGGTTTTCACCATGACCATTCATACTCTAGTTATAATAGCTTGTGAGTTCCAACATACTTCTAGTAAAGTCTCATAACAGTTTCTATTCTGCCAGGTAAACGACTTGGACAATTGTCAGGCTACATGCACGACCCTTCAGAAAGCAGACACGAACAACGAAGCTGCCACTGTTATGTTGGCCGACTTGGCATTCCGTAAGGTTGACTTTGAGACAGCAAAGCTACACTTCCAGCAGCTGCTGTCTTGCCAGCCAAATTATTGGACAGCGCTGGCGAGGATGGTTGAAGTGATGAGGCGCACTGGGAAACTGGAGCAAGTAAGCCCTCGGTGATGGCCGCGCAATAAATTACTCGTTTAACATTGTCATTATGTGGGTGAAGAGTTTGATTGCTTATTTGTGTGGTACAGCACAATTTTAATATGTATAGGTTGTTCACGGTAAAGCGAGCACTTTTTAAGGCAGTGCTTGACAATACCTTGCAGCTTATTTGTATCCTATCGACGATTCTTGGCGTAAAAAATGGCCATGTGACTAATAAACACAATTTATGTATACATTTTACAGCTATCAAAAGATAACGTCTTGAGGCCACTACACAGTGTAATTTTTTTTGCTTAGTATGCCTGTTGGGGAGTGCATTAAAAGTGCTCACCTTACTGTGAATAGCCTATGTCATATGTCACTTTCTCGAGATGAAGAACATCTGGTACACTAATTACACTACATATACTGCTGTTTCAGATATCTAATATTTAGGTAGGCATGCATGGTAACTGTAGTTTGCAGTAATTTTGTTCTGTTATTACTACAAATTTTTAACAGACAGCTTAACTTGTAGTTCCCATAATGCAGCATTAGTTGTGAGTGTTGCGTAATTGTAAAAGTTTTATCTTAAAATCCTGTGAAAGTTGATAGTATTCTAAAGGAGTGGCTCCATGCATTCTGTGTCAACTGTGGGAGGCGACAATGTCTTCAACACTGCAGTGTGCTGCAGGAGAAGACAAAGTATGTACTTAAGGTACAGAGTTTGATTGTGCAGGGTTTGAGAGTCATCATCTCTGCAAATCACCCTAGAATATTGTCTAAAATCAGCAACATGCTATAATCTGAAACCAAACTTCATACCTCTGAGGTAGGAGATGGTAGGCTCCATGCTGGCTAAACCATTGTGGTTATATTCATCATTATTGAATTTCTTGTGCATAATTATCCTTCATGTTATGTCCGTTCACAAGACCACAGCATTTTTCGATACTTATAAATGCAGGAGATTTTTTATGTATATAAATGGTTCGATGGTTTATTGCTTCAAGTCCTGTGACAATGAGACGAAACAAACCCAGACAATTTCCTGCTAAACTTTAGCAACTACTGTAGTTTGTACTTGTATGTTTTGACTGCTGCAACTAAGGAGAACAATTATAGTCCTTACATTATTACGAAATCACCCATTTACACTTCTACTTGGTTTTGGCTTGTTCTCTGTGCTCAGATGTTTTTTCACTCACAGAACAGTATGCTGTTTTTGTATACCTGTTATGGGAGCATTACTGTATTTATTCCTAGGCCTTACTGCGATCATTTTACGTGGAACAATTGCCTCACGTCATTGTATACTGTGCAACAGTAATTAGATGAAATGCGTTAAAATTTAGCAAACATCTTTAAAGAATACCTTTAAAATTTTATGTAAGTATGAGATACAGTATAGAAAATATTCTATGCCTAACCTGGTTGGCTTCAGTATTGGACGCTGTTGTCTGCGTGTTCTGCCTCTCCTCCGCCAGGGATCTGTGACTCCATTGTGATGCATGGCGCTATCTGGCTCAGGGAAATGTGACGTTATATCAGAAATAGTAACTTTGTTAGCGTAAGCCTGTAGCACTTACTTAGAGCGACTGGGTGTACGTCTTCTTTGGTACAGTTCCCTTGCCTGTATACAGTATTGGCCATGTTGGTTGCCGGCCGGGCACAAAGTCAGTTACGGGTTCGGTAATTGGCCAGGTTGGTTTTGGGGCCGACTGCTTTCTTAACACCAGTGCTTGTTCAGCTAGATGGTGCTCTAGGCGTAGTGGCTGGGGTGCGGCTGCTGGTGGAGCTCGGCTGTCTCCACGGGCTACTGTGGCTGGAACTGTTGCTGGTGGCTTTCAGTGGGCTGGGGTAGCGGCAGATGTTGAACCAAGGGCAGGTCAACCCCAAGGGCACCTTCTCTCCTCTGAGGATGGGGTGTAGTGTCCCTGGTACCTTCCGGGGAGCTGAAAACAGAGAAGAGGAGGAAGCTGGGGGTGAAGCCCCACCATCTTTGGGCTGCCTGAGCTCGCCTTGGCTAAGTATTTGGGTTTTCTCACAGTACTCCCATACTGCGAATATTAATTGCAAATACAAAGACCTGTCTTTTGACATTGACGACCATGGAGCCACGACCTGCATCATCGCTAACTGGTTGTTGCCAGTGTCGATTCTGCCATCAAGTTTTCACCTATGTTCAAAATGTTCATCGACATGAGAGGGTGGTCTGTATGAAGAGTCCTTTTTCATGCGGCGACTTACTGGGAACCATTGTTCAGTACAAAGTTCAAGTTGTGCATCGACCAATGGCGAAGCATAGTGGGATCCCGCTGTAGTTCTAGGCTCTTTTATTGCAAAGTGCAAATACAGTTTACCCAGGAAATTTTGAAATATACTGAGGGACCTGGATGTATACATTTTTTTAAAGCGAGATTATTATATATAATATTCACCTTTCAGCTTTTGGAGGTAGGATTATATAATTTTATTTTAAAATAGGGAGAATTTATTTTAACTTGCGACCCACACACCAACCCAAGGAGCCCAAAATATCCAGATTTGCTGACTGCCACCACTACCACCACCAAATTACTCCTAATTACTCTCAAATGTTTCTTAAGATGACTCCAAATGACTCCACCACCACCACCACCTCATGTGATTGATTGGTCAGTGTCTGCACAATGTATTAATGGTGCAGTACGATTGGTTCAAAGTCAATATGATGCCATAGGGCTTGCTTACTCGTATATTATAAGCAGTAGGGAGGTAAGCGGAGAGGTTTAGATTGACAGCATCCGGTGTGAAAGGTGGATCTTCTTGGTTAACTTCTTTGCATAGATTTTTTCTAGAGTTTTTGTTTTCAATGTCATGGAGTCAAAGTCGAGATAGTCAGCATCTAATATGATGGTAGTGGTCCATAATGTATTATGCTTGCTGAGTTTTAAGTGTTTTTTCTCAAGTTTTGTTTCAAGGTCAATCAAGGTCATGGGGTCAAGGTTGGGGTAGTTTGCATCTAATGTGGCAGATGGGTGACATCTACCAAGATGGTGGTCACTTACCAGGATGATGGTTGCCTACCAAGATTGCAGCCTTCGAAACAAATGACCAGTATGGTGTTAAATGCGTCTACCGAAGTGGTGGCCTCCAGTAGTGTATAAACAAATGACGAACTAAAAAATCAAGATGGTGGAATTAGTATAGGAAGGTGAGGGGAGTGGTGGTGAGGGAGTAAGTCGTCTGTTGGGCGTGGTGCTAGGGGGACCCCCGAAATGTAAGTTTTTAAAATATATTTTTTATAAATTTTTAAATAATATTTAATAATTAATGTTGAACAATTTTTTTAATAATTGTTATAAAAATTCTTAATAATTAACGTTATTATAATTTTTTAAGAATTCTTTTGAAATTTTTGGGTTTTTGGTGTCAGGTCACCGGTATCAAGGTCAAGGGTCCAATGTCAAGGTCAGTCACATGGATCCAATATGGCGGACAGGTGACATAACAACATGGTTGCCGGTCGACTCCGGCTTTAATGGTTGTACAAGTCAGTCTGCATAATCATAATACTATTAGAGTTTCTGTGCTCTAACTTTAACATGAAGTAGACTGCTGTGCTACAGAAGCCCCAAATTCAAGTACATTACACCACTGAGAAGTAAACCGAGATCTGCTGGAGAAATATTAATTGTATCTTTCTGGTATATCTTCAGGAGTGCCCAAAAGCACAGGTACTCTTTTTCTCCATTTGAGGAATCTAGTGATTCTGATAGTATCCTGATCTACCTACTGGAGAATGGCCAGGTGATATATATATATATATACACACACACACACACACACATACATACATACATACACACTACTTAACACTCAGTGGAAAAACTTACCTAGGTGCCACTGGATTCCGGCGTATTATCCAGTGCTGTGTTAGTTCCATCCACCGCTGGCAACGGCCGGACGTGGAACTTCGTAGCAGGGAAAACTTTGTCCAATCCAGTACTCCTGGGGCCGTCGGTAACCGGCTACGCCTTAAAGTTTTTTAATTTAGCCTTATGCCGTTCAAAAAGAAAGGTGAGAGAAAATTCAAACTCAAGTAAATCCTGAAGCAGTTGGATGCGGACCTCGCTAATTTACCTACGCCAGTGATAGTTGAGGATAATCCTTTGTTTACTCTGCCTACCAGATTGACTACCCGCTCTCCATTATAACATTTATTAATAATTCACTTTGACACTGCCGTCCTAGGATTGGATCCCTCCGTACTTCCTGCTTCATACACAAAAATACCACCACACATACCCCAGGAACATACTAGCAGTACGAGCACCACTATGTAACCAATGTCAGCCGCTGTACTGCTGCTGGCCGCCCCATCGAGCCAGCTGGAGAGAAGGAGGGTGCCGCCACCTCGCAGTACATAGGTATCATGTCGGAAAATTGTGATACCTGTGTCTCTTGACTTCGTCCCCGTACACAAGCCAACCCGACCCACTCTTTATACAGCTGTCCTGCCAAAGCGAGAGTAGATTCTCAGGGTATGATCACCGCGAGACTGGCATAGCATTATTTGAAGGTCACCTCCGTCACTAAAACACAATCTGCATACCACAGAATGTTGAATGTAAAATTTGTCATATGGGTTGTAATCCCCAAGCCACCGACCAGTCAGAACAACCGCAAGGCTCCCAATTAGTAACCCGGTTTTCCCAACTTGGGGAACCTGGCCCGTAACTGAACTAGCTAAGGGGCTTGTGTGCGATTCCTGTCAACATCAGGGCTTGCCGTTGCAACTCATCCTAACTTTCGTGACGCCACAAATAAATTGGGTACTGAGATTTCAATCCTCAAATAACACCCATACCAGGGTTAGGATTGAATCTAATCCTTTCACGTGCATTTGATATCATACCATTGTACTAGGTGGCTTAACGCTTCAACGTGAACCGAAACCACCCTTGGGTCACACCCATGTAGGATGCCAAGTCCCAGAGGAAGAAAGAGGTGATGGTGAGTGTAATATACGTGTGTTGGACAGGTCCCTGAGTACTTGGAGAATGCAAGTGCCGCGTGCCAGCGGGCAGGGCAGGAGGCAGGCCTGAGCTACTGTCGTGGCCTCTACTACTGGTACTGCGGCAACCTGAACCAGGCACTGCGAGAGTTCAATGGCGCCCGCCGGGATGCTGAGTGGGGGCAGCAGGCCGTCTACAACATGATAGAGATCTGCTTGAATCCAGACGACGATGTGTTGAGTGACAGTGCCATGCCAGAGGATGAGTATGTCCATGTCCATGTTCATTCACATGCTAAACTTGTATGTTAAGCAGACCTTTCTCCCATTTGTTGATTATCTCTGTCTGGTTTTGTTGGTTTGAATCCAAAAAACATGTTTTAAGTTAGTCACTGAAAGCTGGGACATGGCGGTGTCAAGCTTCTTCCCAATGTGTTTCAAGGCCATATCGTAATTAATGTCATGAGATCCTATTTTCTGCTAATTTATTATATTTTAATTATTTACAATAATAATTATCACAAGTTGTTAAAGAAATAGAAATCATAAATTTTTGAATTAGAAGTATTTAAAATATTGGAAAAGTGAATTTGAGTATATCTGGAAAAGAATTATGTATAATTTAAGTAACATGTTAATTCTAAAATGTTTTTTAAATAATTAATTTTCTTTTGTTGCCATCTGCTTGTGCAACCTTTTGATTAAAGATTCTATTAGGGCTAGAGAGGTACTGATACCAATGCAGATACATCGGCCGATAAACCCAAAATCTGTATCAGTTACAATCAGCCATGGCCCAACCTAATCATTTCATCAACCCAAATTATTTAATCATGGAAATTACTACACGTGTTGGTTATCTTGCGGGCCATGTTTTCACAAACAAAGAAGAATATAATTTTTGTGACCGAAAAGCTATTTTCTTAATTTTATTTTTATCTTTTAGTAACAGACAATTTGAAACTAAACGGAAACTGATATGGCTGGCTTTGGTGAAATTTGTAAAATAAAATGTAATTAAACTTATAATGCTGGTATCAGCTTTTGAGGTAGTTAAAATTTATGTTTTAAAAAAATGTTTTACAGCTAAAATATTCATTGTTGTACATTTTCGGTCACGTAAACGTCAACTGTACATCGATCTATCACTCCCACATCGTATATCAATAGTTTGTTCGCAGCATGACATGATTCATAAATCAATTAGTAACAAGGTTGACTGTCATTTCATGTACGAATCCGTTCAAGGGCAGAATCATAACTACATGTATTTTATTTATAAACTTAAATCTTTAACTAAAAATGTTGGTGATATGATGAAAGTTATATATATATATATATATATATATATATATATATATATATATATATATATATATATATATAGAGAGAGAGCTGTGTGTGTGTGTGCACATGTGTGCATGTGTATGTGCGTGGGTATGTGCATGTGTGCATGGGTGTGTGTGCGCATGCAGGTGTGTGTGTCTATATATATATATATATATATATATATATATATATATATATATATATATATATATATATATATATATATATATATATATATATATATATATATATATATATATATATATATATATATATATATAGACACACACACATACACAGATGAATGGAATATATGCACTGAATATGCGCACTGTTTTTGTAAACACTGCCATCTTTACTCATCTTCTTTGTTTTGTGGTTAGGTTCTTGACAGACACAGTATTTGCAACTATTGGGCGAGGTTGGTGATTGTAGCCTGCTGCTTATGCTGCAAAACCATTTAAGAATGCTAAAAATAGTTACTGTTTTAGATAATGCCCCAGAATTTGATAAATATAAATTTTTTGTAATTTGACCAAAGTGCTGAACTGCATTGAAAACACAAAAAAAAAATATGTCTCTAGGTATTTGAAAGTTACTTAGATATAATATGAAAAATTACAAGTGAAATTATTTGTATCGGTACTATCTGCAGGATCGCCCACATAGTATGGGTATTGGTAATATCTGCAAAATGACGTTTGAACCCACCTCTAGATTTTATGTAACACTTTTTAACATATAGTGCAGACCTAAGACATACATTTAATATTTATCTCATTTGATACATATCTCATGTGATACATTTAAACTACCATGATCTTATGCAGTGAGTGATGTTGGGAAGATTCAGGTTAGGAGGAAGTGTACTGTCAATTTTGAAATGGAAAGGAAAAACACTTGGTATTAACTATCCCCCATGTAACCAGTTGGGCTTGAACTCAAAATCTCATGAATGTGCTACAACAATCACCTGCACATTACAGATCTGCAACCATGATTTCACTGGAATATGTTTAAACACTTGATGCGTGCCGCTTATACCACTAATCTAATACAATTACGACTCCTCTCCAAGAGTACCTCTTCCACCACTACAGACGTGAGTGACACGTTACCTACTCTACAGGCAGCAGGAGCTTATGAGCGAATCCTTCTTACCTGGAGGATATGCAACCCGGTAGGCACCTCCCCCCTACCCCGTGCTGAGTGCCTTCAAGCTGCCCAGACCTTGGGCAAGGCCAAGCGCCACCGACGAGGCACGAAGCAGAAATGCTGACCAGAGTTTTCCCACTCCAACCAGGGCAGGAGGATGTCATGCCCTCCCCGCATCCCGCACCAGCAGCTGACAAGCTTCCTCTATATAAGTCTGGATGCTGCCGAGCTCGAGAGTCTTTCTTGTTCCATCTCTTGCGACATCCCACAGTACTGCTGTCAGTGCTGGGACCACCAGAGATCTTCAAAGCTTATAGTATGTCCCCTGAGGCTACTTCACCTCCGACGACCAGTCAACCCAACAACCAGCGAACATGCTTACCAACACGTTAAATTCCCTTTGTCTCCTCAAGACATCATTATTAGACAGTTTATAAGTATTATATTTTCTCTTTGAGCTAATTCTTTCCCGTTCTCCATTAGAACCAGGTCGCCTTCACCTGGCCAGCGTAGTAACTTTCAGCCCTCAATTGCCTGGTAGGAGGTAGCAGGCGTCGCATGTTTATTGAGACTTCAATAAACCTTATTCCATTAAAACACTAGTGACACTTATTTCAAAAGAATGAAATATATCCTAGTCATATCATCGTTAACTGTTTCCATCCTGTGACCTATTCAGCTTCATAAATTGCCCCTGTATTCATTTGTCTTTCCAACACACTCATGCCAATTGTTTTTCCAAAATTCCTCTCTTCTGGGCATTGTTTCTTTGAACTGTTCGTGCTATTTATTTCTTCATCTAACTTGGGGCCTTGTACCAGCATATTTACAGTCCGTTATTCTTCTTAGTGACCATTGACGTGCGATGGGTTTGTTCATATCTGTCGAAAGGAGGGATTATGGAGGTGGATGTGAAGGTTAGCCAACGGGTGGTCTGGGGTGATGCAGTGTGGCTACGTGCAGGTTTTGTGGTATTGGCAGAGTAGGTGGAAGAGGGGAGACAACTTGAGGTACAGTACATTGAAGCACCCTGGCAAATAGGCTTCGGTGGCCTCTGCGGTATAACCATATGCCCAACTGGTTGCATTACGAGTGGCTTTATCTCTCTTTCTCGCAGCCTCTTATATTAGGGAGGAGTACTCTATACTGTACACTCTAGGTGCACCTGAGCCCTCCTCCGCAGCACATCTAGCCTGATCCAAGGCAGTATTTTCTGCCAGCCACTGCTTAGCCTGATAGTGTAGTATTGGGGAGAAAGCAAGATAGGTGGAGTCTAATAGGTGTCCTGGTAGGTCGTGGCACAATCCGCTTTGGTTTAAACTTGGTCTGTGGTGGATGAAAACTGAGGCAGACCTCCTGGAGATCCAGAACTCTCTCTAGTGCCTGTGTCTGTTGGGTGATGTCTTGTGCATCCCTACTGTGGGGACCAAGCATGACCCAGAAGGCGTATTGCTAGCACCCAAATACTCCGCTGAAGTAAACAATGTGTTACCCGCCCCTGTGCTTTATCCTCATGGTGACCAGGAAGAGGGCACTATTGCGAGTACCCAAACATTAGCTATGAGAAAGAACGTTGGACAGAATTAAAGCCTGATGCTATGAAATCACAAACTACAGGATGCCTCATTAAAATATACTTACCTGTGGAATGGCAATAAATGCTGTGTGTATTAACAAAGGAAATGAAGAAATGAAAGCTATTAACAGGGAGTACAATCACATGAATCAAATGAACTTACACGAGTCATGGCAGGGCATCAAAAGCAATTAACAGCACTGCATTATAGCCACTTTATGGGGAGTACATTTTATTGGGACATCCTGCATGCACGTGAGTAAAGGCTGTTCATGATAAAGTGAGCAATTTTGAAATCAACCTTAGAAAAAAGTTACTGCCCACCTGCATATATTATAACGCACGCACTTGGTGACATACACCTAGTAAAGTTGGTAACGATGGATGAAAAATAGTTCTATATTTTGACGTCAAATTAAAAGTGTTAGGTAACCATTTGTAACAACTGAAATTATTTATTTAGTTTTATACTTTTTTTTTAATCTATCAAAGTGCAAAAAAGAGTAGCTTTGTGAAATTTGCTTTTTTAATAAATTCAAAGTATTGCTGGATTGACGCATCAATAAAGTGATGAGGCCCATGGCTATGTTAATTTTACAATAAGGCAGAAGAATACACAACTTGCATACAAGTAGATTTTAAGCAGGGCTTTCAAAAGTGCTCACTCTACCGTGAACAGCCTTTATATGTTTTTTACGTAATGAATGGCGTTCACTGTGTTGAGTGAGGAGTTCCACGGCTCAAGAGAGATGGCGTTGCGGACAGCAGAGCGCCTGTTGAGTGAACTGAAGCCTGGAGGTGGGAGAGACGAGATGCTGAACCACCGGTTGCTGGGAAATTTCCTACTTCTGGCTACCAGGCAGAAGTCCACCATCGAGAGGGCGCTGCAAGACTTAACATCCATCGCAAGCCAGGATGCTTACAGGTTATTTTACTTGATTGGTTGGTCTGTCTGGGAGCTCGTCAATCAGTGGGAAAGAATTACTCTGACTGACGAATAAAGTGAAGTACCTAGAAGAGGAATGGTCCGAATTGGACGGGATTTGTTACACTTGCCTAATATTGTTGGGTACATAAATTAGTAGGGTTACAATGATCTGTAACATTTAAAATGGCCATCAGAGTGCATTAGTGGTTCCATCATGATTATAGTGATATTGTCATGAGTCATATGTGGAGCATCAGTTGTCAAGAGATGGTCATTAAGCACAGTGTATACCTCATAGTTACATTAGACATCATCACCAGAACTTAACAGAGTTTAATCACAGTCATATTGTAGATCTGTTGAGGCCATGTGGATGTATCGTGCTATTGCCGTGCATGTTTGGCATCCTCATGGGAGGAAATGCTGTACTACATGCTAAGCATTATGCAACTCCATGACATTGGCACCTGCTATCCGGATCGTTACTGGATACTATAGTCTATTCGCAGTTTCTTCAAACTTTTTGAATCAAACCTTTGAAAAATCACAGTATGTAAGACATGCTAGTTGTTTCCTAAATATGTCATGTATCACAAACGTTTTATACTCTTACATATTTATAATAAAAAACCTAATTTTTGGTAAAGTTAGACTTTTACGTATATTTTGTGTATGTACTCACTGCCTGATGAAGCCAGTCTAGCCAGCAAAATGTCGTGATCCTGCAACCGTGCAGAAATTGTGTTATCCTTCTTTGTGTGTGTGTTTGCCTGTCGACAAGTACTACACTGCAAGTACTTGAATTCCTGTCATGTTATATATTTTTGGTAGCCTAGCAGCCTACTTGCAACCTTAACTAATAAATAAAAATATTTCATTTATAATTAATTTGAATAAAAATAGGGAGAAAATGTGTGTTGTTAATGGCTAGTAAGAAATAGTTGTTATGCAAAATATTATTAAATTATGTGTGCACAAATGCGGTGCATTATCCCTTTGGTGTAATTTTCGAGACTTGGTTAAGCTTTGTTTGCATGAAGCACATGAATATCCTGGAAGTAGAACTTTAGCAGGGTTTCAGAAAAGTTTGAAGTAATCACGAATGGACTATACAACACCCCATGTTGCCCTACAAGATGACTAGGTGACTGGCATCAGTTGGGCTATGAGTGTACTATCTCTATTGTAGGTTGCCATTAACACCAGAGCAGAGATGGCATGCATTTTAGTAGTGCCATAACTGGAAGGCATGAAGTGATAGCAAGTGGCATCACAATATGCTCAGCAATGAATTTGGTTCTACATTACTGCAGATGACTGTCGTGTGTGAATATGGCAGTGCTAAAGAGATAGGACACATCATGGTACCACGGCTTGGGGTGCAGGAGTTCAGGTCACCTCTGGTAGTGATTCGGGGTTCCTGATGACACTGACATTCTGCGTTGTCATGTATTACCCCTTGTGAGACAACACCCTGGTATGGTCTTGCACGATATTGCTCATCCTCGTATGGCATGTTTATGTCAGAAATGCCTGTATCACATTCAGATATCTCATGGCCAGCCGGGTCCCCATATCTATCCTCAGTAGACAGTGCAAGATCTGCTTGGACGTTAGCTACAACCCAGTAGTGATCCACAGCATATTGAACACAAGTTACAATTGTTGTGGGCCGACATTCCTTATGAAGAAATGTAATAGATGTACAACTGCCCTCCAAACTAAATTGGCACATATATCCAGGCCTGAAAGGGTGCTACATACAGTTTTGTTTGATTTCCACCACTCCTAAATGCTTAACTTTTTTGTCTATATGGTATAAAAGGACAGAAACACAAGTCCTCACAGTATAGTAATTGTCAACAGGCAAACACATAAAGAAAGATGACATATTTTTCATGCTTTTACGTGGTCGTGATGTTTTGCTGGCTGGGCCCAGCTTCATCAGGCGATGAGTTGTAGGGCTGTTGGTAGTGAACTCTAAACAAGCCATAGCTGGTCCATCCACAGCATACAAGACAAACCAGTTTCACCATATGCAGTATCACACAACAAAGATTTTGACTACTACTACAGTACAAGTGTCATGAGAGGGCTACTACCTTCAAGTAATGGGTCAGAACTCAATGCTGGAAATTAGCTCACCAATTTATAACAAAATCCAGGCAGCCTCCGGGCCTCAATATAAAATAATCACAGCTCCAAAACCATACTTTACAGCTATACCAGCAACATTCCAATTTTCCCACCGCACCCTAGTTTGCTACCTGGGGGCCGATTAAATACATGTTTCTATAGATGCAATGCAAAATTTGCACTTGCTTTTCACCAAAAGGGAATTAAATATGATAAAACAGAGGTGCAAAAAGTTGCGTACCTATGCAAAAAGCAGAGAAATCTGCGCCCAGGCAAATACCTCGGCGCAAGTGCAAGTGCTTTTGCTGCACATGCGCAGTCGACACATAGCTAACGAGCAACATGGCTATAATTTAGTTATTGTCGAAAAATATGTTTAGGTTCAATGTTGTTGGTGGCAAATTGTGTAAATTACTAAATTAGAGTGATTTCAACAACAAATTGAAGTGGGTAGAATGGAGAAAGGATGTTTTCTGAGGGTGCTTCTGGCTTAACTTTTCACATAAGATAAAACACTTTTATTTCCATCAAAACAGTCCCAAAAATAATTTTTTATTGAAGTGCTTGAATTTTTTGCTTCATATTTTGGAAGGGGATTTGTTACGGAACACAAAAGAGTCTTGTTTCGTTAACTGTTGAAGGGTTTAGCAACAAGTGGTGATAAAAATACTTATGGCACGACATGCAACATGAATATCTTTAGAAGTCTGCGAGTGTAACGTAAACCTAAATATTCAACTTGAGCTCTGCACCGATTACATTTGTGGAGAAAATATCAGCCATATGGACATTCGTAATAAACTAATAAAAATCCCATGAAGAACAGCATGTTTTCTAAACAGAAAAAGAAGGAAACACAATATTAGGTCAGTTACACTTCGAACACAGTCACAAATCGTATTAACGCTTATAATATACAATATCACTTCTCTTTAGCGTAAATAACATAAGACACATAATCTCAAGCGTATTTGATATTATGTTGCATCATTAAAATTTTAATTTCTTGTCTGCTAAAAATATGTTGTTGTCCACATATTAATCACTAATCGTCACACTTCATCAATTAGTGAAATAAGCGGGTCTCTATGTCCAAATGTTGCAATATAAACATAACACCCGCCAGTTGTTTAGGTTATAACTACTACACAATATCAACAACTTTTAGGTGCAAAAAAAAACATTCTCTGCCACTTAAAAACACAGTATTGCTTGTAAAATCCTGTGCAACCTAGGTATTCATGTGGCTGTGAACACCTTGTAACAAATTATTTCATTGGCAACTGTTGTTCGGGTAGTGGGAGTGAAAATGTGTGGCCAAAAGAGCCCCGCTCACTTGTGTTCAGTGTATTTAATTGTACCCGTGGTTATGGGTACAAGTGCAGTGGAATTTATTTGAGTTGCATTGCACCGGTGCAATAGGTACTTATATTTAATTGACACCCTGGTTAATAGGTTCACTACAAACAACGCCCTTCCTCCACATTGCAGTGCCCAACATATTGCCACATGACGAAGCTGGCCTGGCCAGTGATATGTAGTGACAGTGCAACCGCGTGAAAAATGTGTTGTCCTTTGTGTGTGTGCTTGTTGAAAAGGACTAAGTTTGTGAATACTTGTGCTCCTGCTCTTTTGTACATTATTGGTGGCATAGCGGCCTACTTGTCACCTTTACTTTTTTATCTGTGAGTTCATTTTATCCAGCAACAAAAATTAGATGGACAAAGTATTAAACAAAATTTTAGTGTAATTTATATTATATAATTTATTTACATGTTATTTTTTTTAGCCTGATAGTTTTGTCATATGCATGTATCCCTAACATTGCTGATTTTATTTTTACAACAGTACTGTCAAAATCACATAATTAGTTAATGACATTTGTATACATTAGTTTTCCAACATGTCTGTGCTTTTATAAAAATAATTAGCATATATTGGCATGTATAGGCCTCACCAGAAGAGTTTGATGTAAATTAATGGATAATTAATATTTCAAGTATAGGCCGCACTGAATTTTTGTATTCCTGTAAATATTGCCGGGTCTCTTACTAATAGTGTAGCGACGTTAAACTAATTAGTTTGCCAAATAGTTTGATGTTGGGTGTGTCCTTGCCTTGCTGGCATAATCACACACACAACACAGCTGCTGCATGCTCTCTCATCCCCTGAGAGAGAGAGAGAGGGGGAGGGAGGGAGGGAGGGAGGGAGAGAGAGAGAGAGAGGGGGGGAGAGAGAGAGAGGGGGGGGAGAGATAGATGGATATATATATATCCATCTATATATATATAGATTAGATAGATATATTGAGATGGGGGGTTAAGAAATAAGAGAGATGGGCAAGGGGGCATTCTAAAAATAGCCAAGTGTCTGTGTGGCAACTGTGAGTCAGAGGACAGGAAAGAGTCTTGGTGGAGGGGAAGGGGGGTAGTGGAAGGGGACGGACACGGCGCCCGAGAGAGGGAGGATGAAAATAAAGGGAGCCTGTAATGAACAAATTAAGGGAGGGGGGGGTGGAAAGAAGGGAGTAAGGGAGTGAGTGGCAGAAGGGAAAAGGAGAACATAATAATTTATACACAAGTGATAAGCTATTCATTTGTTCTTATTTTTTTACTTCCTTAGAAATTAAGTTAAAACATTAAAATGTACTGTATGTTGACGACAAGTTTCTGAAAATGTTTTGGAGGAAAATTTTTTTTTAATGCCAATATCTCGTAAATAAGCCGCACCTTACTTTTTGTAGTCATTTTTTTTTATAAAAATGTGCGGCCTATACATGCCAAAATACTAATTAGCATAGTTAAATGTTTTCTTGTTAAATTCAATTGTGGTTAGGGAAAGTGTTATAAACTTTCATAGCATGTATTTATGTGAAAAATGTTTGCTAACTAAGCGTACAAGCTGCGCTGGTATGGTTTTGGTAGTGCTATATAGAAAACAGATATTCAGTGTTAATAGGTGGACATTGGTGTATGCACTGGGGTCTGTATTCCCAATACAGTGGTGGCTTTCAGGGAGCACGTGGGGGTGGCGCTGGGGCTGGCCACGGGCTACATGCTCCTGAAGCAAACCCCCCGTGCCAGGAACCAGCTGAAGCGTGTAGCAAAGAGTGCATGGAGCTTTGAGGATGCGGAGTACCTGGAGCGGTGCTGGCTGCTACTGGCGGACATCTACATGCAGAACAGCAAGTTGGACCTGGCGGGGGAGCTGCTGCGTCGAGTGTTGCAGCACAACCAGGGCTGCACCAAGGCCCATGAGTACTCTGGCCTCGTTGCCGAGAAGGAGCAGGCCCATCGTGATGCCGCTGCCCACTACGAGCGTGCCTGGCACTTTGGCGGCCGTACTTATCCAGCCATCGGCTACAAGCTTGCATTCAACTACATGAAGACCAAGCGCTATGCTGATGCCATCGATGTTTGCCAGCAGGTGCTCAAACTGCACCCAGACTACCCTCGTATCCGCAAGGACATCCTCGACAAGTCCAGGAACAACTTGAGAACATGAACACTACAAATATATACAGTAATTTAGAGTAACATTGTACTAGCCAGGAAAACTTTGAACCACCAGCCATATTACAGTAAAACCTTGTTATTTTGAACTCAATTAATTCAAAATTCTTTGTAAATTAAAGTTTGATAATCCAGAGCATAAGAATACGACATTTACATGCTTTGGCCCCTCTTCCGTAGGGCCACATGGATTGGATATAGCCACGGGAATCTCGTAGTGGGCCTCGGCAGTGACTCCCTATACTGACCAGACCAGACAGGGCCATGGCAAGCACAGGCGGGCTGCTCTCTTCTTACCTGGCCGATGGGTGCTGGGTTTTCGTACCCGGCAGTTGCCAGCTAGGGGCCACCAGGTGCCGGAGTACCATCTTCTACATCCTCCTCTGGAAGGGGGGTGCCGGCAGAGGTGGAGACTCAGGGTGTCCTGACACCTCTCCAACTGGGCTTCTCGGCTCATTCTCTTGTTCTGGGTGAACCGCTGGGCTGGCTTAGATGCCTCTGGGTGCCAAGACCTGTTGGGAGATCGCATCGTCCAGGTTGGACGCAGCTGGTAGTGCAAGCTGATGCGGAGGCTCCAGAGATGCCTCAACTTTATCGGCACGTATATGTTGGGCTCCTCCCTTTCGGAATGAGACAGCGAGGTGTGGGTTCCAGTATCGTCCGACGTTGGCTCTGGGGTGGCCATCGGAGGCAGAGGCTCTTTAGGTACCTCTGCCCCCTCGGCATGGCTGGTGGTGCAGGTTGCTTCCTCTTGGGTGGGAGGCGGTGTCACTGCTGGGTCTGTTGCGGTGCTGTCCAGCACGGCAGCCTGCAGGCTGGCTTGGCTCTCCGGGGCCTGGGTAAGCGAGGTTGCCAACCAAAGTAGAGGATCTTGATGTTCCTTTACCTCGTCGGCTTGTGGTTCAACCCACTCCTGGATTCAGTTTTGTGTCTGGGGTCAACGGCAAGGCTCGCAGTGCAGAGGACTGCACCATAATATCTCAGTTGTCACCAGCGACATCTGGGCATGCCAAGCAGTTGCCCGGCACAGGAAACTGGCTGGTGTCGAGAGCAGTATTCTCACCAAAGCTGCTCCTTGACGTGCTGGAAAGTCCACTCTTACTGGCTTGATGGCTGTATGGACGATCTTCGAACCTGACCGTTTTTGCGAGTGGAGGTGGTTTAGCTGCTGCAGGTGCATCTTCTGGGTCGTCCTCTCTTTCTTCCAGAGCATCGAACTCAGACTCCTGGGGTTTGGGCGGTGGGTTTGGGTGTCTCTCCAGAGAAGGGGCATATTTGCCCTCTGGTGGCCTTCCGGTTGCTACCCCTCACATCCTCAGCCCAGTATACGCTCTCCTGTTTGCCCACTATCTTGTAGGGTACCTCCCATTTCTCTGCCAGTCCGATGCTGAACTGGCCTCCTTTGCTTAGGGGGTGGTTGTGGAGGAGTACAGCTTCGCCCATGCTGAAACTCTGCACACCGATGCATGGTTGAGGGTACTTTTTCTGTTTGTAGCGGTCTTGAGCTTGACGGGCTTGAGTCGTCCTGACTAGAGCAGCCGGGTGTACTTCCTCGTGTTGCTCCCACTGCCGTCTCCTGGGCGGTGGAGAGTCTGCCCTAGGACGAGCTGGCTGGGGCTGGTGTTGATGGCCTTGTTAGTCCTTCTGCGTAGGGTGAAGATGATTGCCGGGATATGCTTATCCCAGTGACGATGGACGTTCCCCACACTGAGTCGGAGACTTTTCTTGGTTCCTCCGCTCAGTAAGGTTAGATTGCGGGTGGTAAGGGAGATTGTTCTGGGGACCTATGCTTGAAAAACCACTCGATTGTTCATATACGAGGAATTTCCGAGTGGTCATTTTTGTATACGAATATACGTGTAGTAGAAATGGTATGCTCCACTGCCTATAGTTTGTAGACAAATTTACCATTCTAATTCATTTCGGTTGTCAGTTGTTTCTCCCATCTGACTTAATCTTTGTGGTGACTAGCCAATCAGAAAAGTGTCTTATGTTATGAAATAGGCGGTAACTTTTTTGTATCCAACATGGCAGTGGCAGAGTTTAGGTTTCAGATTTTGAAATTGTTGAGTAAATAATTCTTCCAACTACATTACAGATAATGACTGTGTTTTTAATGAATGAAATATCAACTTGAATAGGTCATACGTATGCAGAAGCCGAAAACGTAACTAACAATATTTAGTAAACATATTTTGTATGCATGTCTTTCATACAGTTTTTAAGGCTGTCTGCATGGACACACTTAGAACAGAAGCACCATTCACTAATATAATTATGAGATGTTTTAAAGGCATTTATGAGGAAATGAAATAATTCATTATTAACAGTATAGTTATTTTAGTGCTATTTGAACAAATTGACAAAATTTAAAAATGTGGTGCAGAAAATTTGGAAGTAAGTATGATTTTGTAAATTTCTTTTGGAAAAATTTAATCATACTTTGGTAATATGATTAATGTTATAGAAAAATACTTTGTTTTTAAATTGTAGACATTCTGTAACTCTTTTTATGTTTTATAAACAGATGCGTATACATTTAAATAATTTACACTTGCATACGACAACTAAAAATCTGTAATGAATAAATTTTTTATTAAATTTAGCACTATCTAGTTACTGCAACGTAACTATTACTGCTGATGCGACAAATTACGTGTTATTGTATAATACGAAACTGTATAAAAAATTACAATATATTTGTATATGTAATGTTCCTAGCTCCATAAATACATTCTCTTAACAGATAAATACTTATTTTAATAGGAATGAGTGAATATGCAGCCACATACGAATTGAAATCTTTAATAACTGGAGTTCGCTTGCTGTCGACCACACGGACAAAGTTCGTATACGAAGACCAAGTTGTTCAAGCATACCAAAACTGCAGTTCACTCAGTGCGGCGGGCAGTTTGTATACGAATGAGAACTCCAGCATAGGTCCCCAGGTCTCTACTCCCCATTCATTGCATGCCTTCTGCCAGCACTGGCTGATCAAATGGGTGCCATTGTCTGTCAAAATGGCGTGAGGGTATTCCCAGCAGGGGAAAATCTCCATCTTGAATTTGTGGATGATGTTGGTGGTGTCTTGACTGGGGAGTGGAAAGGCCTCCACCAAACGTGAGAAAGAGGTCTGTCACCACTAGAAGGTAGCGGTTGCCCTGTGTGCTCCTCGGGTAGAGGCCCATCAGGTCGGCCACCAGCTGCATTCAGCTTGTGTACAGTTGACGGTGCTTCTGTACTGGTGGGGTTGCTTCGGCAACACGCCGCGCTGCTGTTAACGTACTGCGGACATCGCAGCTCATCCCGTCCCATATGTAGCGAGTCCCGTCAAGTAGGGTTTATCTGATCCTTAGGTGTCCTGTTTGTGGAAATGGCAGCAGAGGTCCGTCCGCAGGCCTTTTGGTATGCAGATTCGCCAGATTGCCCCAGGTTGTCCGCTCCAGGACCACATGACATCAGGATCTTGTTGCTGGTGATATGAGATTCTATATTTGCTCAGCTGGTGTTGCAAGAGCATGGTATGCTCTTTGGGGCTACGGCTGGGTACCGAAGGCAATCATTCTTTCCCACTCCTCCTTTTCCGTGTCTTCTCTGGTGAGGTCCGGCTGACATGACAAGGCGCCCGACAAGTGAATGGTTTTCCCCGGGCAGTGCTGGACTTCAAAGTTGAACTTGGTGAGGAACATCTCCCACCGCCTGAACTTGACCTTCGAGTTCCATTACCCCCGGAGCCACTGAGGTACTTTGCTGTCAGTTCTGAGAAAGAATCGCTTGCCCTCTAAGTGGTACCGGAAATCCTTACTGCCCATATTACAGCAAGGCACTCATGTTAATTAATGTGGTACCTTTGTTCCACGGCATTCGGCCGGGTGCTAGCATAAGCTATCACCTGGGGTTGGCCACCAGCATCCTCTTGGTACAAGACAGCCCCAAAGCCGTTTTGACAGGTGTTCGGTGTATCAGCAGGTTGTCTCCTTGCAGGTAGTGCAGCAGGGTAATTTTTAAAAATCTTCTCTTGAGGCTCTGGAAGGCGTTTTGCTGATCGGGCCTCCACTTCCAGTGAGCTTCTTTCTTCAGGAGTGGGTGGAATGGGGCCATTTGACTGGCAATATTAGGCACAAAGTCACGTAGCCAGTTGCATAATCCCAAGAAGCGGCGTAGCTGCCTCTTCGTGGTGGGTTCTTCTGCTTCTTCAATAGCGCGTATCGTCGAATCTTGCAGGTAGTTTCCTTCAGGCAACACCATGTGCTCTAGGTAATCATTTGACGTCTTGCCAAAATGACTCTTTGTTAGCTTGCAGGATAGTCCATGGAGTTCTAGGCGTTCCAAGACTCTTTGGAGGTGCCTACAGTGCTCTTCCCATGTTTTCGAATGGACTATTACATCATCCAGATACGCAAAACAAAATTGTCCTATATAGCCGGTGAGCACTGCAGCTGACATGAGCCAGCTGGGCCCTTGTTGTCTGCTGGTGGTGGCCCAGTATGCTGCATTACTCCTCATGCTGTAGATTGATGTACTGTATCGCGTGCTACGTGGTGAATTAACTAGGCTATTCACATGCCTATGCTATTTTACACTGTAATACTTGCAAACAAAAGCTGAAAGTCAATACACGTGTGGGTTGGTGGGAACTTAGAAGGGCTCGTCCCTGAAACGCCATGTGGCATACCTTAAATAAAAGCACTCGGTTCACGTAATGCAGTTTATGTAGGCGATTGCCAACATTCCTCTAAGGGCAACACTTTACATGAAATGTGCTGGACATTTACTGGTCGGCAGCAGTTAAATGGAAAAATGGCACGAAGGCTTGTGCGTTACTTTAGTGCAAGTTAAACCCCTCCAGGCGATGCAAACCTGGAGAAGGTGATAGGCGGTGTCCGACTTGCAAAAAAAGTTCCTGTTAAAGTATGAGACCATTATGATGAAAATGATTGGTACAAGTGTGTTGTGTCCTTGAGCATGATGCGTCGCGGGAGTCAGTGAGAACTTGACAATGGCTCCAAGCAGACGTGTCTCCGGGAGACAGCTTGTAGACTCCCCGCATGGTGGGAGGGTGGCGGTGTGCTTCTTGGCTTGCACAACCTTATTTTCTACGTGTTTGGAGTTTCCCTCCAGGGTACTGGCAATCTATGGACACTCATGACTTCTGTTGCCGGGTTTGACCCTTCCTCAGGTTACGTAGAAATATGTAAGGCTGATAAGTCGTAGCAGTTTAGTATTATAAACAAGGAAGTGGCATGCATCAACCTCGTATTTTGAATAAAGTTTCATCAGTGTCACATATGTCTAGTTCATTTCATTTGTCAGTTGTTTGTTAGAATTAAAGTTTTTTTTCATGCAGTCGCATAAGAACGCTGTGCACTGCTGCAAGATCCCACGCGAGCCACAGCAGTAGCGACTTAGTATTCTGGTGGGGCAGACGTCCACAAGCAGCCTCTTCGGACCTTCATCATTTGTCTCATCATGTAACTGCAATAGTTGTTAAATTAGTGTACCGGAACATTCTTGATTAATTTCTAACCTGAAGAGATTGCCGCCCTGTAGCTCATTCCTTTAGTTCACGGCTGGGACGGGATTTTTACAACTTAATTCATGTAGGCTTTGTGCCATTTTTTCATTTGCACTAGAGCTCTCCGTGCTGTACTGGAGAACATGTAATGTAAGTGCCTCAGTGGAGGAAGAAATGGAAATTAAATGTTGTCTTGTGTGTAAATGTGCAATATTTATTTTCTTTGGCCGCTTCTCGGCCACATAACCTGTTTTCGTCATTTTTCTTAAGGCGTAGAGATGGCCTAAAACTATCTCCAATGGGAGTGAACAAAGCATTGAGAGGGGCTATACACCTCTCATACGACTAGGCATTAAGGGTTACAGGTCATCATCATCAGATGCAGGATCATCATAGGGGGCCACTTTAGGGCCTTCGATCATATGTCCTGCACCACTCGTGCTCTCTGCGCTGGCGCCCAAGGCAAAGTATGAACAAACTATTTTCAACCCTGTCACCCTCCATTTCCTCTGATGATTGCCCCACAAACCCACCCATGCATCACCACATAACGATCATGTATTTTTATAGGTAGTTAACAGCTTTGTCATTTTACATGCAGTCGTTTCTTCATTGTCCTTTGCAGCACAGTCAGTGTTCTCCAGTGTACTTTTTAGTCATACAAGACGGCCTACAGTCTCGTTGATGCAGCAGCCATCGGCCGAATGACCTCTATTATTAACTTTACCGAGTGAAGAGCGCTGGGAAACTTTTACCAGTTTTGCCCCTGCCTGATGTATCAGGTGGTGCAGTCTCCAACTTCACCAACTCTGGATCACCTCACCCTGGTCAGAAAATAAAATATTACATATCCATAATATTTACTGATAATAGAAACAATTAATTGAAATTCTGCTTTGGCAGAGTGGGTTACATCGCTAATATCTGATGCATGACATCTTTCATAAATATTAATAAATGACTGCTACTCATCAGTGCAACTACTTCCTGGAAGTTGTCTATACAGTTGAGTTACTGCTGCCGCTGCATAAAAGATTGTTGCATCTACCGGGCCGGGGCAGACGTCCCAATAATAAAATATAATTTTGCCCAATGAGCCACCAGGACCGTGCAAGAGGTCCGGGGCTAGTACAGCAGGGTCCTGCGGGATGCCGCCATAAGTAAGATGTCAATATCCAACTACTCTTCACTACGTCGCTCGCACCAAGGATCTAGGTGCTGGGCTTGCACTTGCTAACCCCCTCTCCAGACGCCCTATGCCAGTGAAGGAAGGGGTGGCTGAGGATTATAAAAGAATATACGCCCCGGCCTCCGCATCATCAATTCCTCTTAAAGTCTGCTGACTCCCACTGTGCAGGCAATTGGTGCTGAGGCCTGCACCTCTCCAGCATACTTCACCGCTTCCTCGCAGGGCCGAATATATACAATACATACACTCGCAATTAGGCTACCGCCCGGTGGCGAGCTCTCTCATCTCTCCTTCACCCACTCAACTCCTTTTCCTCTCCCTTCCTGAACTTGCCAACCCCCTTCACCGATACCAATCCCTCCCTCAACACATTCCACTCCCTCACAGACCTCACAAGCATGGACTGCCTACCCCGCTCCGTTCTCCTCCACACCCTCTGAAGCTTCTCACTGTTGTTTCCTCTTCCTCTAAACACCCCCTTACTTAGCTTGCAGTGTAGCCCTACCAATCCTCCCTCTTCATTTACCAGCCTGTACATCCTGACTAACCGTTCAACTTTCCTCCTGTCCTTCAATGAGCTCCACCCCATTTCTTCCATCATCACTGATGGCCTATAGTTCCCTTCTTCTTCATCATCCTGCCCCTGCCTTCTCCACCTACCGTTCACCCATATTGCTGCCCTTCTCTGTACCTTTTCCAGTTATTTACCATTATGGTAAATAACAAAGGACCTAGCACCCTTCCTTGTGATACCCCCGATGTAACCTCTCCTTCCATCGATGTTGCCTCCCCCACTTTCACCCTCTGCCTTCGCCCCCTGAGGATGTCCCCTATCCATTGCACTACCCTACTGTCTGGTATCAGCTTTCCCACTTTCCACATCAATGTCCCATGGGGCAACTTATCAAATGCCTTCTCGAAATCTATAAATCAGGTATCCTCCTGCTTTCCCTCAACTACCTGCACCAGATCCTCTAATAACCCAGCCAGCTGAGTCTCACATGAGGTTCCTCTCCTGAAACCATGCTGTGACTCCAACCAATTCCTCTTGTTCATAACCCTCACCACATACTGGACCACCAGCCTATCCATTACTTTTCCCGTACTCGATGTGAGGCTCACCGGTCTGTAGCTACCAGGCCTCCCCCTATCCACTCCTTGCTAGTGTATAGGTACCATCGTCGCATCCTGCCAACCTTGTGGTAACCTACCTTCTCCTAAGGATTTGTTAAACAGCATCTCTAAATATTTCACCAACTCTCTCCCATCAAACTTTAGTGCTTCGTTTCCTATCCCATCTGGTCCCCTGCCTTATTGCTTTTCAAACCCCTAATTACCTTTTCTATCTCCCACTCCGTCATCTTAAAATTACTAAACACCACTCCCCCCCCCCCCCCCCCCCCCCCCCCCGTCGAACACTATTTGGCCCCATATTCGAATCCTCCTTTCCCTCAAACACCAGCGAAGTCGATCCTAGGACTGCCTTGCACATTCCAAGCCAAGCCTACGACTGCATAGCACCCTACAAGTCAATCATTTGACATGTACTGGCCTTGCAGCATCTCCAATTTTTCTGGGTCATTTGTCCCATACCTACCATCCCTTCCTATTAGCAGAGGGATACCTCCCTCTCCACCCTTAACTACCTAACATACCTAAATAATTCCCCTAATTGCTTGTCTTTTCCTTCTTCCACCATGTTCCCCAGAAATACATTTTTTGCCTTTTTTATCCTCCTTTCAAGCACTCTACCCATTTGTTTCATAATTTCTTTCGATCTTATGATCCCTTCATTTCTCCACTTGGGATGAAATTTTTTACACTTCCTCTTCATTTTTAAAATCTCCTGGTCATAATATGGTGGTTCTCCCGCAGTTCGCAACCGTTTATTTAGCATAAATTTCTCCAACTTAACCTCTATTAATCCTCTAAACTCTTTCATAAATTTTCCACACTTTCCTCCATAGACCATTTTTAAACCTGTCTCTCAGGAAGATTTCTGCCCCCTTCTTGTCTCCTCTCCCATACTGCCACACCAACCTTTCTGCCGTTTGCTCTTCCCTCATTCCGCAAATCTCAATTTCCACAACTGGTATATGATGGTCGCTTATATCATCCAATACTATTGCATCAGCTGCAGCATTCCCATGACTGACCACCACATCCAGCACTGACCAAACAACCTCCTCATTCCATCTAATATGTGTTTCTACTACCTGGACTAATCCTCTGTTGACTAACTGTGCTGCCATTCTCTGCATCATGCTACACATTCCTTCTACACCCTCTCCTACACACACCTAAGGAAGAACCAGTGGCGTCAACAACAGCACACTGAGACACGTTCGGTCCCTTACGGACAACAGAGAGTAGAGCTCACCCTGAGGAATTATTACGTTACACACACCAGCTACTGCCTACACTTGTAGCTTTGCACAGGGTGCCTTCCCCTGTTAACGCTACAGTGTTTACATTCCGCTAAGCCCATGTGGATTAGGACGTGGTACTTTCAACATCTTTGTTTATTCCTTCTCGGTAAATAAACACTGATCTTATCAGACCTTTTGAGTATCACTCCGACCTCCTTCCTCTTGTCTTCATCGGAGCTGATGGAGCCAGCAGGAGACCGGGTTTACTCGTACCGAACTTACACTTACAACACACCAGGACATTCTTGGAAGGCCAACCATTCTCTGCCCTGTGCGGTGAACGGTAGAGCCATGACACTAGGATACCGTCCGCTGGAAGTTGGCTTGCCAGCTTGAAGCCACCCCTACCTCACCACTCATTTAGTGGTGCCGAGGAGGAGAACTCCTTCGAGTCTATGGAGACCAGTGACCACTAGACACTCACCTTAGCAATATTGGAAGGCCACCCGTTCCTTACACCCGGGTGGGAGGAATGATAGAGCCATGACAGTAGGTAACTCCTGGGGGGATCGGCTTACCGGTTAAGGTTAACTTCTCTCACCGCTCCCTTCGTGATGTCGAGAGGGTTACACCCTGGTGCTCTGGTCTACAACGAACCAGCAACTTCGCGACGAGGAGGGAGTACCACTCCCGACAAGCTAGGACTGCAGCACCTTTGCCGAGCAACCCGGCGTGGGTACTGAGGAGAAAGGAACACAAGTACCTCGCAACAACACACCATCAGCTGGGGCAGAAAGCCTGGGGTCCCCTAGCTCATCAGCACTCTGCAGGGCGTTCCCAACGGCTGATCCAGGTGTCGTTGACTGCACTGGGCCCACAAGCACTCTCCGTCAACCACCAGCACCCGCATAGGTGCCAGCACTTTCGGTGGGTGATGTGCCTGCTCATGTCACGATGCCCGACGTCGTGATGCCAACATCAGCAGAGACAGCTACCTTCCCTATGCTTCCTGCATCAGGTGACAACTCGGGTCATCCTATTGCAATGTCTATGGCAGCAAGGAAGGCCACGGCAATGAGCACCGCTGGCAAGGCAGTGGACGTCATCAGCAGGTCAACAGCAAATGTGTCTTCACCGGCCGGGGAGCCACCAACACGTGATTAAACCTTCCTTGTCGCTGCAGCCTGGGCCTTTCCCGGCGCAGCAAGGTCGATGCGACATTGACAGTGGATTGGAAGCAAGTAGTGATGGTAAGAGCAGGAGTGATGTGCCAGCCGGCTATTTCGTTCTCCGCTGGACACATTGATGACGACAGCCACCGCCTGCGTGCATCACATGCAGGGGCGTCCTGCATAGCAGCATATTACCATCTGCAGCTGCATCAGTGGTCGCCACAGACACCTGTGGCTCATGCAGGCCACACATGCAGCAGCATTTATGTTCACCACAGTCATCTTTGGCACGCACAGTGTATCCTTACATACTGCGGTGAAACAGCAGGGAAAACAGTTCACCTTTTGAAAGTGACGGCTTCTGGCCTGTAAACGGTCTCCAGAGGGATGGGGGAGTATTTGAAATGTGCTCGTGCCCCTCGCCTCATAAGACAGATTGCCCGGCCGTGCATACCGCCAGCACAGGAAGCATCAGCACTCTACCCAGTGCTATGTGTGTGTAATGAGCCCATGCACTAGTACAATTGTGCAACGAGTGGAGAGCATTAACGCTTGTATATCCAGTGTGGGGTAGTGCAGAGTAAGGTGCAAAATGGTAGTAGGGCCAATCTAAAAGTGTTTAATGGCGACTGCCATGAATTCTGAATAAAAAGGTAACATTCATAGATGCCCTAAAAATGCCCTCTCTCTCATGTTGTGCTTTAAAGTGTTTTATTTATTGTTATTTAATTTTCCACCTCACGTGTTTTTGCCTTTATGTCATTCATTCAGTGTGCATGTATTTTGTTTTGTTAGTTTAAGGCAAGAGAGAATCTTTGCAAGTGTTTTCAGGACCATATAAATAGTTTTAATTACCTAAGCATTGTGTTGGAAGGAAGTGTGCTGAAACTAGTTCCAGCTCGGCGCACCAACCCTCATCCTAGCATGTTCGGGCGCCAAGCTGGAGCATCAGTAGCATCCACGACTCGCGAGGGCACTGCCATGTTATTCGTCCGCTATCCGGTGGTCAGCAACTTTCGCGCCAACAATTTCACTGCAATAGTTATATTTTAATTTACCAGAACCTATTTCGTTTTCTGGCGCTGGGGGATGCCTGTCATCCTCCCCTGTGGTTTGCATTGCCCAGGGGAGCTTGATCATTTCAACTTAATCATTCTATGGCTTCGTGCCAATTTTGTCCCATGTCGCCTTAGCCAGCGGGCTGTGCCTGGCAACCTATGTCAAGTTACTTCTATCAGGAAGTGTTAAATAATACATGGAATAAACATATCAAGAGGTTTTGCATATTTATTAATGTGTTTGGTCACCAGGCTTTTCAGGGTACGTGCCTTTACAGCCCCATTTAAGTGCTATGTATTTACAAGTTTTCGTATATTTCATTTATTTCATCAGTGTGTTCAACGTGTAATTCAGTATTAAGGGTGTGTTGTCAGCCGATATACCTCCGGTTAGCAACCCGGAAATATATGCATAAATCAATTGAAAATTATGACATGTTCCGGCCTAAGAAGTTACAGTGTAGTACACTGGAATATTCTACAGCACCAGCACGAGGGGATGCTTTACATAATCTTCAGGTAAATTATGTCCTGGGTGAACAGCCCATGACCCACAGAATCAACTAATCTGTTTTGCTAGAACTTCGTGACACTGCTTTAATGGGCGTTGTCTAGTGCCTACCGGGCAATGTAATCACTCCATCCCAAAGATGTTAGAAGAGTCGATACTGGTAATATGTGGATGGTGGCAACACAAGATGGTTAATGGGTGAATATTACCAAGTTAACGCTGTCGTTGCCTTGCCCTGAATACAAACTTCGTCACACTCCAAAATTGATCTGCTAATTTAGACAATAGTGTGGTGTATGTGTTTTTCATCTGGCCACACTACCACCAACAAACACATAGAAATAACAAATTCTATACATCTCTTTTATGCTAGTAATTTTAGCAACAAATCTGTTAAATGCATGGCGTTGTGGAATTACCCAAATACTGTAATCATTATTGTTTCAGTTTAATTATTTTTTTTTCGTTTAGTAATATTTGGAATTTGTGGAATTTGAAGTCGTTACTGTTTTTTTTGTTTCACTAAATGCCCTTACACAATTGAAAACTTTAACACTTGACTTTGTCATTTGACGTTACGTTTGCTTACCGACATGTTGTTTCTTATATAGCTTCACACAATGGAAATGTACTAGGCATGGAAAATGTCAAGCTACCATTATGCCGAGAATCGACCGGAGGTTAAATATAAAGTGCTATATTTTATTGTATTGCGATTTTAATCTCGGTATGATAAACAAAGCTGGTCTTAAATTAAATAAATGATAAACTATATAACGTGAAGAGGAAATATATGACGACATATTTTACTAAATTACACAAATTAATTTTTTGTTTTGATATAAATTTTCAATATAAATTTTAAGGCTATTTAAAAATTGGTGCATAAAATGCATATCTGCATATTATAATTATTTACATACATGATAAACATTTTTACGAAACTCGTAGAACCGATGCTCAATTGTCAGAACTCTGACTTTACAATGTTGTATTGTGTATTGGCGTTTTTCGTCAGCAGAAAGGAAACGTAAAGTCAAATGCTAAAGTCTTCCTTTGTGTAAGAAACTTTAGTTTTTGCGATTATTGTATTTCTGGCTGAATAATTAAGAGGCGGCCATTTTCAGTGGTGCAGTCTGGCGCAATCGTCAGGAGTTGTCAACTTGTTTCGAATCGGAATCGAAGGAATTTGAAGTAGACGCCAACACATTTGTGGTGAATTGAGGAGATATAAATCTATTAAGGTCTTATGTACGTAGACATTAATTATGGATACCGTAGAAGGCGTACAAAATTCGTGCGCCGATGATCGGTTAAATAATTTATTGAAATTAGTACGAACCAAAATTGAAACTAGCTTTGTTCCTGTGAAACTTGATGGCAATGCAAGACCTCTAGAAGAAACTGATTTCAAGAACTCTGTGCCGGTTGTAGAATGTAATCTGAGAGAAATTAGTGGTTGTTTGATCGAACTTATCGATTTGTCACGTGGTGTCAGTGCGGATTTTGTTACCTTGAATTATTTCGGAAATGAATTTGTTGTTCCATTGATTTTGTTATGTGGAGAACACAGAAAACATGAACCATGGACTAGTGAAAACACTGTCAGCATTGTTGGTCAAATACTGCAATTAGTGTGCAAGTTATGTTCCTGTAGTGAACTTGGCGATGTTTTACTTGAAACCAGCTATTTTGGTGGGAAGAGATGTGGACCATTGTTGAAGAGATGTTTACTTACCTTACGCCCTAAACTATTGAAGGATACTTGGAAAACGTTTCCTGCAGCAGTTGCTTGTTATCAATGGATTCTTTTTGAAGTGAAGGTAAGAAGCACAATCGCTGGGTCATCTCACAGGGGTTGTTAATTTCAAGTAAAGTTTACATCATCCACTGCTACCTAGTAAAATCTTTTAGGGCCTTATCCATAGTGAGATCTTAATCCAAGGATGATCCAGAGAACTGGAATTAGTGTATAACACGATACCATGCACTTACACACGTGTTATGATGTCACCAATATGGTGCCAGTGATGTCATGTTTTTTTTTTCTGTTGCGCCATTCCTTTCCTTTCACAATCTAATGGGGCATCCACGGGAATGTGGGGTTTTTCGGGCAGAGACACTTTCAGCATTTATAGATGTTGGTATGGGCAGTACACTCGAGCCAATCCGCCCAAGTGTACAATGCGATACCATATATGGTATTGGGCAGTACATTAGAGCCCATCCGCCCTAGTATACTATGCTATACCGCATGGGGTATCAAGAATTACACTTCAACCACAATGGGATCATAGTCAGTAAATTACTATTTTGCCACCTTATTTTCCCACAGACCCTCATTCCCATGTCATGTATCATTATGGTAAACAAGGGACAAAGCTTACATCCCTGTGCGCTGTGGCACCCCTGATGTCACCCCTCCGATATACGTCTCCCCCACTTTTTTACCCACTTGTCTGCAAGGAGCTCTTCCATCTTTCTTGTGAAAATCCCATGGAGAACCTAGTCAAAGGCTTTTTCAGTCATTGAAGCAGGCATCAACCTACTTCCCTTCATCTTATGCCTGTGCACAAGATCCTCTAGAAGCCCTGCCAGTTGCTTCTCACACGAATATATCTTCCTAAATCCATGTTGGTACTCCTGCTGCCAATTCCTCTCGTTCATAGTATATTTTACAAACTGCACAATTAGTCTCTCCATTACCTTCCCTGTATTTTATGTGAGACTCACAGTCTAGAGAAATGTTTTCCCATATGTGATAGAATTAAATTTACACTTTATTTCGTATAATTTTCTCCCGTTTAATTAACACACTTTTTTTTTTTTTTTTTTTTTTTTCCAAACTATTGGAATGCCTTGTTTATGTAGTGTTGTGTGTGTGTAAAGGGTTACTCTTTCAGTGTGTAGCGCATTATATTATTTATGTTGGTTTTTTTGTGTGTTCATTCTGTAATTTTGTCAAATTTTGCAATATTCTTCCCTTGTTTTATCAGTCTATCTCTGAAATCCAATATGAACAGTACATACTAATTAGGATTTGTCATATAACAAAACTGTGTAATGGCGTGATTTATCTAATGCCCTGAATAATGCTGATTTACTATGGTCCAAACAATGTTCTTTGTACCTAGCTGACTAGGGAATAGACATTATCATTTTAGATTTGAATTGATATTATTCTGAAATAAGTTAACAAATTTTAGTTACTATTGAACTTAGATATTCTTGAGGAATAATTTTGTTTCTCTCTGGACATATGTGGTTTTGAAAGAACCTTAGCTTTATAACGCATATTAAAGTAATTCTTTGTATTCAGTAAATCAAATATTTCCATTACGTGTAACTTTGATGTATTTAAGACATTTCATTATGAGCCATATGCAGACTAGTTGTTTTCACATTTGTGTTTTCAGTTCCTGGATCACAACATTATGCAGCATTTTGTTTGGTTATGTCAATGTAATTATGTGAACTCATTTGACGGATGTATAGACTTTTCAGTTATATACGTATGTAACTCTGACCAGATCAGAACTGTATACTAAATGGATTTTGCTTTGGCACTTTTTTTTCTTACAATTGTTGCATTTGATGGTGTGTTTACAATTTTTACTTTGTGGTTGGGCAGCAAGTTTTGTTGCCAAAATCGACTGAGACTACAGCTTGTTTCACTCACTCAGCAGTTACATGAGAGTTAAGTAAAGGTACCCATAATAAAAAACAAAAGAAAAAAACAAGTGTATGATAATTTCCTCCTGGTTCATTCAAGTTGCAGTAGTTCATATTCTTCAAAATGCAACGAACAGATAGCGATACAAGCCAGGCAGATTTCTAGAACAGTGACGCAGAGTTTATTGCTTATTTAATAACATGTACTATGTAACGGCAGCTGTGGTCCCACATAGTGGACGAGCAGCCAAGCTGCTTGTGCTGTTCCAAGTTTCTAATGCAAAATGGATGGGTTAGAAGTAGGCACTCACAACTTGTATTCTCACTGTGCTATACCCCTACTCCTCACATTACGGTGCCAGAAACCTAACAGAATAAGGGCATCGCGCAACCTCGTTGCAACCACTTTACCACGTGAGTCAAACTATGCCAAAATTAAACAACTGAATTTCCAGAATGTACTCAAAAGGAAAGAACATCTACGAACAATGTAATAGCCCGAACTCTAACCGCTGATGCAACCTCAACTACAACTTCAGGAAAAACAATTACATTTCCTTGCAAAACCAAATAAAATTAACAAAATGTTCCAATCAAATCAGTATTAAGTCCATCATTACAACTGGCTAAAGAGTTGTTCTGGGTGTGTCCAAACAACTGTAGTCCAATCATGAAAGGAATACAGGAGTAGACCTACAATGTTTTTTTAATTTGACGCGTGATGCTCTCTGGTTCTGGTTAAGGTGAAGTTACTGTAGAAGTAGTGACTTTAGTTGTGCAGAACGGTTGCACTGGTGTAAGGTGGCTGGTTGCAAAATTACTCTAGCACAAGGCTCAACCTACATAAAGTGTGGGCCGTGTTGATTGCCTGCCGGGCACAAAGTCTGTGACTAGCTTGGCTATTGGCTGGGTGGTATGACCTTAGGTCGGTGGCTTACTCACACCGACGCTGGGGTGGCTGGGTGGTGCGACTAGCTTGCTGGACAAGGAATGGCTGCTGGCAGATTTGGACTGCCCTTATTGGCTACAGTGGCTGTAACTACCGCTGGTGGTCCGTGGCAGGCTGGGGTAGCAGCGGATGTTGGAACCAAGGTCATGCCATTCCCAGGGGTACATTCTCTCCACGACGTATGGTGGCGATGACGGGGTTTGGTGTCCCTGGTACCTTTCAGGGAGCTGAAAATGAAGGTGATCTTGGGGGTGAAGCCCCTCCAACTTATGGGCGGCCTGAGCTCATTCCCAGGGGTTGTCTTGGCCAAGTGCCATATTAGTTTGGGTACAGCCCCAGGTAGCCTTTCTTTTCCTTCAAGTATTTCCCACCCCTTTTGGTAAAAAGCATGAGGGTGCAAAACCTTGCCTTGTGAAAGCGGAGCATGTAATGTACTGGTCCCTGGCGAATAGTGTTCTGCCTACGCCGAGCCTAACTGTTACTCCAGCTGGCAACACAAACAGTGCGATGGCTGGAGAGAGGGCTTTCTCAAAGTCGTTTTAACTGCCAAGATCTGATGTAGTACTAGGGCGGACAGGCTCAACCCAGATCCAACCAAACACTCCATGTGGCAACTCACATGGTGCGGTGGACGGAGTGCAAGCTGGTCTAGTGGTCTCTCCTCCCTAGGGGTGTATGATAAGTGGTTGTGGCTCTACCAATTGATGCACAGGGTGCGCCAAACTGGTGGCCGTCAAACTTGTGTGGTCTCCAACGTACGAGTCCCTGAAGGGGAGCTCGCAGTCCTACGCTAGGTGGCAAAATATATAGTTCAAATCTCGGTCTCCTGCTCCACTCTGTCGGGGCGTGGTGTCTACTAGGAATTTAGAGGTAACCAAGAAAATGAGTAATCAGTGTAGGTTAGGAACGTGTTTATTCAGAGTGTAATATATCACTGTGGCCCATACTACCTCCTGACTACCTTGAGCTGACCAGAAGTAATAGACTACGCAATAATCCAGGTGAAGGGGACTTGGTTCTAAACTAAACGGTGGCAGTTTCGAATAAGGTAGTTAAGTAACTTTCCCTGTCTCAACTTGTCCTTGTCCTGAAAGGACTTAGGTTGCCCACTTCCTAAAGGGAATGTGGGGTAACCGTTGCCACGGGCAAGCGACTGGGAGGGTTGACGACTTCTAGAAGGTCAGCAGGGGGAGGACTTATAGAAGGTCAGGATACTGGCGGCGACGATGCTTAAGATCATCTGGGTGTCTAGGTGATTTATAGGTCATAGAGCTCCAGCGCACGAGGCGGTGGAGCGAACTGCTGTGCTGAAGTGGCTCTCAGAAGAGCCAGATAGATGACCACTGATGATTTTGGATGGTGCTTAAGTACATACAGCACCAGTCTAGGCCTCGCTGTGCCTAGGAATGGGGGTGCAATGTGCACTTGTCTGTGGGCGGAGCGGTGGATAGTCTGCTGGTGGCCATTGTTGGCAGGTGGCGCTATCTCTTGGTGCACCCTTCAACTGTCTGCTCGCTCAGGGGGTAGCAGTAGTGACTCGTCTGCTGGCTTATTCAAACTTGTCTTCTCGAATGGGATTAGGCATTGCTTGCTGACTGCGCTGATGATGAAAAGTATACTTCTGTCAAGTGTGTAATATTCCCCCTAACCAGGGAATATCCTGCAGCCACTTGGGTAGAAATTATACAATTCGGATCCTGTCCAATGTGCTTTGGGAAGTGCGCACAGATGAAGCCAAGTCATTTTCTTCGAGTCAGTAAGCGGCATGCGTCAAATTCTAACATGCCTCTGAAAGTGCTTGCGAAATTCACGGACCTCTAGGTATGTCTGTTGTGTTCACTCTCGTCCATGCATTTCTCTTTGTAGAATGTCGTTAGTTGTGTGCTGAGAGTTGCTGTAGTAATATAATTTGGGTGAATATTGAATTTGAGTGTCATTTAGGCATTCCATTTGTCATATTGCCTTGTGCACTTCATCTGCACCTGAGGATATGCATACATTATAAATTTGTACTGTGTTTGTGGAATTTAACGTTGTAATGTTTTTCTTTCAGGCACCACATTTAAGTGACTACTTTAGTCTTGTGCTTCCAACAGCTCTGATTATCGTGGATGATTTTCAATTAGAGAATGAACTACTTGGGATTTCTTGCTTGCAGCATATAGTTGAAAATGTGGTAAGAATATTTACTTTCAAAGTAAAATACAGAGATAACAGGCATTGGAAATACAAGATGCCAACCAAGTAAAGTGCTATACAGATAACAATTTAGGCATTTTTGGTTGTTTGAAGGTTTATTAATGTGGTGACAGTGTTTGTAATGTAGCAGTAATTCAAATTATTTAATTAATTTTGAAAAATTTGTAATGGGTCTAATAATTTATTTGTTACTGTTCTACTGTGGGGTATCTGTATATTCATTTGTACAAGTTGAATGCAAGTTAAAACGTCAAACATTGGCTGCAGATTTGTTATGAGAAAATAAGTCTAAATCATATTACTTGTAGTTTAATTGACTCCTAAGGTTAATAAATACCCTTGGAAGTAGGACTTGAACCACTTGTTTGTCACAAGTATTAGAGAAAGTTTGTAAGCTGGAACAATAGTTCGTAATATAGCATGTCATTGGACAGGGATCTGCAGTACTGCAAAACCTGTTGCTTTCATCTATTAATTTGTGGTAATAGTGTGGGTATACATTGTTTTTTGCACTACTGTAATTTTATTTATGTGCGGGGTGTTCCTAGGTTTTAGATCTGTCTTGTTTTGTGACATTGTGAGATGTACCCGGCTCTACAAGGTAACTTCCACAGAAATATTTAATCTTGTCACTAAAAGCAATGTGCCATGAGTGTGAGTATTGTGGAGCACAATTTTTGGATTGTTCCTGTGCTTTTGTGTTTACAGTTTACCATCATGAGAAAAGTTTTACAAAAGATAATGATGGTGATTCACTCCATAGATGATTGATCTCCATATTACTATTCATGTAAAAGGTAGCTTGGCAATATGGTCGAGAATGGCTCGTATGAGTAAGAACACCTATGTGTGCACAGAACAGTTAAGTTGTGCATTAATGAATGTACTCATTGACTTGACCTATAATGGATACATATCCAGCAGACAAGTGGCTTAAGAGCACAAGGTCACATGAGTATTTTTTTTTTTTTGTGTTCCAGGTACAGAAGTAAGAGAGCCATACTGGCAACGCTAACATACAGCCCTAGTGTGCCTCATTGCTGCTACGTGCAAGGCGTGCAATGTTCGTTTACAATGTCAACATGGTAACAATCCACTTATTAGAACTTGCCTACACAGTGTTCTTAAGGGTTAGGAGAAAAATACAACCACCATGATGTAGTTTGATCTGTAGGCTTTTATCGTATGTAATAAAATCCCACTGTTACAGATTTTATTTGCATAGTACTGTACCAGGTTAAAGGTACAAGTAGTAAAGTCATGATCAAAGTGTCAAAAGACTTTATTTATTTTTTCTATTCTTTTCACAAACGTCTGAACACAAGTTTAAGATTTACTCACAAACAGGTCTCTTTTGTTTATTTCATTCAAGGAAAAGGATAAAAAATGTAAAAAAAAAAATTATACAATTTCCATTAACAACAGCTTGGCATAAAAGATCAACAGAATTCCAAATTTATATACGGCTACCCTGAAGAGGCTTTACAATAAAATCTAATCACCACTACACCTTGACTCAAGTACTGTATTGTTTTACAGAACCAAGAAATTTCTAAGCAATTTCTCCCTATGGCACTCAAATATAATCATTAACATTAATGACTAGTAACCCAAGTAAAGAATATATAAAAGGGCAAACACTCAGCACAGCCCATTTCCATGTTCAATCGAGCACAAATAAGCACATATTTTGTTATAGGCTATTCACTGTAAAATGAGCACTTTTGAAAGCCCTACTTGTATGCACGTTGTGTATTCTTCCGCCTTATGTAAAATTAACATTGCCATGGGCCTCATCACTTTATTCATGCATCGGTCAAGAGAAACTGTGAAATTATTAGGAAAGTAAACATGTTTTAAATCTGCAAATTTTTACACACTGGTGCATAAAAAAAAAAGAAAGCGAAATAAATAGTTTAAAATATCACAAATGGTTACTTTACACTTTTCATTCGATGTTAAGAAGTGGAACTACTATCCATCTATCGTTACCAACTTTACCGGGCGCATGTCACTCTGTGCGCCCATCAGTGTATAAGCAGGCATGGGGAGTGACTTTTTTTATAAGGTTTATTTCAAAATTGCTCATTTTACTGTGAACAGCCTATACACTTTAAAGCTATATAAAATTGACGTAACTGCCACTGAATTCATGCTGTCTCGTGACAGACAATTAACCTTAACAATTAATTCCCCATAAAAACATACATCCATACATACAAATTAGACTGTCCATCTCTATGTACCATGGACTTTTATTTGCATGGCAATTGAATTCAATTTAAAAGAATATAAAATTTACACCCCCAATCCACTCAGGATGGGTAACCATACATGGAATACCATACATGGAATATGCGAGTGAATATACATTAACTCAACAATAATTGCACACATCTAGACAAATTATCATGTCACATGGTACACAAAAAATACAAATGTAACTTTAAATAATATATAGGTAAGGGACACCCTTTAGGCTCGTTAAGCCTCCCAAATTTGATTACACTCGTAAAAGAATGGGCCGCTTATGATGTACAGCACACCAAGCTATCTGGAGGAGGGCAGCTTGCCCAGCCCAGTAAGGCCTCCTCCCGTAGTAAAATACAAATTGAAAAATGAGATCTTTGATAATTTATTTATGCCTGCAAAGTGTTACTATATGCGGGGAGTCGGGAAGCGCCCAGCAAGTTGTAGCACAAAGCAATTCTACATAGCAAAACTGAATTCATAAGCTATTGAAATGGGGCAATGGCACGCAGTTAATTTTATCCGAAACATAAATTTTGAACATTGCTGAGAAAACAAATTTAGAATAACCAAAGCTGTCCATATCCAGCCACACTACAGCCACAAACGTAGACATTAAAACCATTTCATCCACTCGCGAAAGCACCATGACTTACTGTTTGCACGATGAAAGACATAGCTTTGTCTGGTCGAAATGCCTGGTCAAAAACCGAACCCTGCCTCATGCAGACCAATGTACCCTGATGCATCGTGGTTCATAATTCGTAGACATGCATGCGTTGAACAGAAGAGAAGTTGCTTGAAGGCCGGCAGAAATGTGACAAGGGCAAATTTTAAGTTTGCACACCCTTATATAATTTTATGAGAGCTCAAAAATACTGTGATGCAGCAGGGGTGGGGAAAAGAGGAGAGGGAACAGGCAAGGATAGGAAACTGGAAGGGGAAGAAAATCAGCACTGAGATAGTCAATCAACTGGCGTGGCTGCAATGCCTTAAATGACGGACGCCATTGGCACCGACGTCTCAGTACACCACACTGACAAACACTGCACGTCTTGGCGTAGGAGCAATGAGGCACACTAGGTGTGCTGGTAGTGTTGCCAGTATGGCTCTTACTTCTGTGCCTTGAACACACACAAAAAAATAAAGCTCCTGTGACCATGTGCGCTTAAGCCACTTGTATGGTGGATATGCATCTATTATATGTCAAGTCAATAAGTACATTCATTAATAATAACGTAACTGTCCTGTGCACACGTGGGTGTTCTCATATGAGCCATTCTCGACCGTCTTGCCAGGCTATCTTTTACATGAATAGTAATATGCAGATCAATCATCTATGGAGTGAATCACCATCATTATCATTTGTGAAACTTTTCTCATGGCTGTAAACTTTGATGAATGACGCGTTCTGCATATATATGTATTGCACTCTGCTTGCAACTGCATCCCATCTTGGAAGGCACTTACTCCTTATGTGCCAGTCTGCAACCACCGATGTAAGAAGAAGAGAAGAAAGGACATGTGTCTGCTCAAGCACCTTGGGAACAAGCCCCCTTATTAAGTATTGAACACGTGCTTCTCCCAGTGAAGCAATGATTCACATGCATTATTTATGTCACCCCTCCGCTCTAGTTCAAATTGCCCGCTACACCAGGACAGCATTTCCCAATCCCGCTGCTAAATAGCTTAATGCCACTCACTGGAGCTCTCACAGCTTCCAAGATACGCAGGCTGGCCAGATCACATCATCACCTCACAGCGAGCGCCGCAGAAATAAGAATCCAGGTGCCCATGTGTGACGTCAGTAGGCCAGCCCCCAAGAGGGCGGGACTTGCTTCCCCCTCGGCCTTTAGAGCACCTCCGAGCTGATATGATTAGTATAAAATAGGCAGCCGGATCTGGTCTCTGGGCAGTCTGCTGCACCTCCTCCGCTGTAAAAGGCAACTGGAAGGTGTCAGCCCACATGGGTTAGCACTAGCCTCCCTGTTTCCCGCTGTAGGACCACGAGACTTGTTGTACAGGGAGTGCTAGCTGCTAGAATCCTTCGCACTGCATCAGCAATGTCAAGCAATTTCAGAGGGTACTAGACTTTGAAGTCCACGACAATTTTGGAGATCCCGCCAGCAGTCCCAGAAGGTCTTCCACCTCTTCGGCGATCGTCCAGCTTCAGGGGCCTTCTGGACACTGACACACCAGTGAGTCTGCCAACGTCATCAACCATTCCTTCAACCTTCCTTTTGGTAACCTCACCATCGACGACGTCCCTCTGGTAAATACCATCCAAACACACTAACAGCCACCACACTTCAGCCCCCTTCTGGTGCTGCATAACTTACGTTCGTTCTATACACGTTGTAATATTAAATTTAATCAAATTTAATATTTCATATAGTGGCTCATATTCATCACGTAACACTTACTTAATTTCACGTTAACTTTGTTCAGGGTGCCTTCTCCTGACTTAGTTTCATCCCTTTTCTTTTTAGTAATTTATAATATAAATATTGTAATAGAGTGCTGCCTCATTGTCTATTTAGCTTTTAATAAAAAAAAGCTCTTACCTTTGAAACAAGGCTTTTATTTAAATAAGGGTAACCCATGTTCATTCAGCCATAAGGCATTAGTTTAATAGTTAACATGCTTTGCTATTCAGGCCCTTCCAGCCAATTTTAATATTTTTAATTTTAAAGGGCTTTTTAACATCCCCTGGTTTTTTGCTGGGAAGCTTAGCAGGAGACGGCTTACAGACTAACTTATAAACTAACTTAAATTAACACTCATGCCTTACCGGGGATTCGAACCCAGTCTTCAGCATCCCAGATTGGTGGCTAACCAACCGACTGCACCACGGGAGGTCGTTCTGGCCAATATTTAATATTTTATGCGGAAGGGAACAACAGGTTCTTCACATAAAAAATACCACTAAGGTAGACGAACACCTTTGCACTTGCGGAATTTGTTGATTTGAGTTGTCCCTACTCCGCCTCTCTGCTGTAATAGGCAGAGGAGAGGAGGGAGGGCCGCTCCAACCACTGGACCCCGCAGTGAAACCTCATCTGGCACTGCTACCCCACAAGTACCACTTGCGTACTGTATTTCCACCCACCGCCATAAAAGCCAGGTAGGAAGGACAGTACACATGGGCTTGAGGAAAATAAAGTGAACAGCCCTACAAGGCAGAGAAACGTGAAACACCCGTTACTTCTCAACCTCTGTATTAGTGGTATTCAAATGCCTCATCACCGTAAAGGAGGAGTGAAACGTAAACACCGAATTGGCGTTCAGAATCTTGTTAACGAACTTCTTCAATTAATTGAGAAACAAGTTGATACACCAACACCTTTATTTGATGCACCAACATGATCAACTAAACCACCACGTGTTATTCACTTATTAATTACACTTTACCAAGACACCTTGATATGCTACAACCCTATCCTTGCCGCATGTCGTCCTAATCAAATACCTACCCTCAGCTTGGAGTAATACCTGGGCACATCTTCACCGCAGCCAATATCAGCCGCTGTTCAACCAACGCCATCCGCCAGTCACCAGACTCCAGCAGCTAGACCATCACACCCAGGAATAGTAGAGGTAAAACATCGGCCTAGTATTGTGTTGTCTGTTGCCGACTTTGTTCCGACACTTAAGCCAACACGTCCTCGTTTGTATACAGGCAAAGCCCCGCTACGTGATAAGCCCCCTACACTAAAAGTTTGACATTACTTTAAATGTCCATCGCGATGCTGACATTTGCGATGGTCGATATACACTTCTTCTTTCCTAAGCAAACACTCTCCGGTCTACAGCATGTTACCAACTTATGTTATCATTGAGAGTCTGTTGTTCAACTCCCCAAGTAGCCGTCCATAATAGTCTACAGCAGTTCCAACATGGCTGTAACTACATAACCTAGCCTGCATTTCACCAATAGTACGGGCTTGAGACTCATTTCTGACCTTAGTTAAAGTTACATATTTTGGACTTAGATCTTGTGCAGTGTTGTTTACCTCTTTCTCACTCAAAAAGGCAGTGTACACGTGACAACTTTAAACACAAAAGCAAGGGAATGATCCAAAAATTGTGCTCCACTATACTTGCTCTCATGGTCCATTGCTTTTAGTGACAAGCTTAAAATATTTCTGTGGAAGTTACTTGATAAAAGTAAAAATATAATATTGACTTTGATAATTGATTTCTACCTTTTCTGGCAAATAGGTGTATTGCTAGAATAATTATTTACTTAGATATGTTTAACCATGCAAACAATAAATTGAACAAAAATGTCAGGACTACTAACACTTAATACTCTGATACTCCTACTCTCTTACTGCCGGCAAGTGCATGTTGCTCGTGGTACCAGTGCAGACTCTTGTTGCAGACTCGTGCAGAGCTGAATTGGCATGGCCAAGGGGATGTTGTGTTTCAAGCCTTGCAGCGCGTGCTGTACGAGCGGGAGCCGGCACTAGTGGGGCCCCTCGTGTCATGTTTGCTGCTGGTGTATAACAAACTGGAGCGGGGACACCTTGCCACCGACAAGGACAACAGTGTAAGGTTGGCATTGGGCTGTCGTAGCTCCCATCCACAAAGAGGCTGCTTGCCAAAGTTTAATTAATAACAGTCTAAAATTATAGTAACCATTTCCTGTGTTCATTAAATCTTGAACATACGTAAGTAAGTTAACTTCAAAAACTAATTTAAGTCAAGAATTAAGGTTACAAGTAGGATGCTAGGCTACCAAAAATATATAAAAGGACAGGTGTTCAAGTCCACACATTGTAGTACAGTACATTCCCGTTTATTCGTCCTTCGCTTAACCAGTTTTCAGCGTATCCGTACTGCTTTTTGACTTTTATTCAAAGTCTACTGTAACTTCTGCGGCAAGGTGATGTAACGTGTGTCGTTTAACAAGCAGCAGTATCATGTATGTCTATCGCTGTGCCACGTGAACTGATGTTCATCTCTTTAAACTGTCAGCCTGTTTCACAGAGACCTGCATTTGTCATCCATTTCCGCCCGTTGTGAAGTGTGTGTCTGACCGCCTGGAGGCTGTGTCCAAAATGGCATATTTTGTTGACAAAATGATTACGTGTGTTTAAGAGTGTTTGAAGTCAAACATAAAGTTGATGTATCTTATTTATCCACGTATCTATAACACTGATTACACTAACTCCATTATAGTCTACATTATTTCACATTGTGCTACAGATACCAGTCGGTATGCAGCACACATACAATATGGCCATGACACACACATACACACAGTAACGGTATGTACATAGAGCCAGTGTGACCAACCTAACAACTAACTCCAACACATTCCCCTTTCCTTATGATGTTTCTATGAACCTCAAAGGTGGCCACAGTGAGTAGTAGTTTAATGTGCACCTTCATTTCCAGCTGTTATCTCATCCCTATGAAAGCCTCTGAAATCATCCTCCCCATCTGACTGCAGTGACCCACTTGAATTACTTTTCTGGCCTTCTAGATGTGTTTCATTGCTGTCCTGATTATCCTTACATCTACTGGAACATATACTCTCTGTTGTATTATTATGAATGCCTACTAGGAATTCATATTCGCTACCTGACCCCTCATTTGCAGGTTTAGTGTATGACTTGCGAATGTGCTTAATAGTTCTTCTCACCATGCCTCGGTTTGTGGCGACTATGTATGAACAAGGAGTTTTTTTTTTTTTTTTTTTTTTTTTTTTTTTTTTTTTTTTTTTTTTTTTTTTTTTTTTTTTTTTTTTTTCTCCTCCATTCGTGTCCCTTGCCAGTGTAAATTACAACACAGTCCCCTGGACTAAAAGTCTGTGATGATCTGCAGGCAGTTCTATTGTACCAGTGCTGGGTTCTCAATTGATTTTTCTCCAATCTCGCAGTCACATCTCTCTGAACCTTGGGTTCTAGGTTATGGCGTGGTGTTGGTGACCTTGAGCATAGCATTCTGCTCATCAGAAGCTGTGCTGGTGATGCATTCAGTGATATGATGGGGGTGTTCCTGTATTCCAGTAATAACTCTCGCAAATCCCTGGATTCTAAACTGCTTTTCCGTAGAGTGGGCTGGATGCTATCAACATACACTGAATCTGCTGTGTGTACTGTCTGAACTGAAATTAACTTAGGGGAACATTATCAGAGTATACTGTTTTTAGGTTACCATGGGTAACAGTCACACAGTTTTGAAAGCTTCAATCACTGAATTTGCTGTTTTATCTCTTTCAGGTATAATTTCGAGCCACCGTGAAAAATGATTGACGATGATCAAATAGCTGCGACCACAGTAAACAAGCATGTCAGTTGAAACCTGCTCCCAGGGTAATTTTGGAGGGGCTCTGTTACACAGTTTTTCTTTTTGTTTTGCCGGTTGGTTAGCTTCATATACCTTGCACATCTTTATGTACATGTCAGTGTGGTCATGGATTGCCGACCAATACAAAGCTTGCTTGCTTTGGCTACACATTTATCTTTACCACAATGACCTTCATGCAGTATTTGCAACATTTTAGCCCTCAATTGTGTAGGAATGACTACTCTAACATAATCATCGGTATTCAAGAATACAATTCCGTCTTCAATAAATAGGTCATGCGTATGTTTCCAGTAAGGGTGCCCTCTGTCTGGCAACTGGGCTGTTTGTTTGGGCCACCCCTGGTGGTAATATACCTAGATACAGCCTGCAAGACCGGATCCTCCCTACTTGCTACCTTCAACTCTTTCCTTGCTCTATCACTGAATGGCAGGCATTGCAAAGAATGCACTATTTCGAGCATACTAGGGTCTTCATCAACCGGATCTGCGACAACATGTGTGCAACATGCATCTCCTTACCTGGTGTGTATTCTAGGGTGACATTGTATTTATACAGCTTTAAATGCATCCTTTTCAACCTACTTGAGCCAATTTTTTGAATTCCTTTTTGCATCAATGCAACTAATGGTTTGTGATCAGTTGTTACTATAACAGGATATCCATACACAAGGTTATGACATTTTTTTAGTGACCACTCTACTGCCAACATTTCCTTCTCTATTTGAGCATAATTCTGTTCGGAACGTGTGAGGTTGCGTGATGCGTCCTTGTTGTGTTGCATCAGACAGCAGCCTATCCCTAGTTTGGATGCATCTGCTTGGATGGTAATGGGTGCTGATGGATTAGAGTTTGTTAGTGTTATAGCTGTGGCAATTGCATTTTTTAGCATTTGGAATGCTTTGGTATGGTGCTCCAGGCAGTCCCACCCAATATTACCCTTTTGCAAAGTTCTGAGAGGAGTTGCCAACTTTGCTAAATCTGGTATGTATTCCCTAACATAATTAAACATCCCCATTATCCTCAGTAGTTCCTGTCTGTCTTTCGGTTGGTCTAATCTATTAAAGCCCTTACCCTTTCAGGATCTGCATGTTTAAAGTCTTCAGAGAATAATTGCCCCTGGCATTTAACACACTTTTGCTTGTATTATAGCTTTTGGTCATTAAATTTAACATTATTCTGATGTACCTGTTTGATTACAGCCTGCACTGCAATATCATGTTCTTTTTCTGATGCCCCAAAAGCTACAATATCATCAAAATTACACTATGACGTAGGGAAGTTGGCCAAAAATGGCATCATTTTTCTCCTGAAAGTGCTCTGGTGCATTCGCAACACCAAATGGAAGCCGCAAAAATTCGTACGCACTAAATGGTGTTGAGACACAACATTTTTGACTGGAGGGTTCATCTAGGGCAAAATGGTAAAACCCATCTTTGATATCAAAGACTGTGTGAAATTTTCTGCCACATAGTTTGTCACTGATGTCTGCTAAAGTAGGGATGGGATAAGGCTTCCTTTTTATAAATTTGTTTAGATCAGATGGGTCCAGACAAATATGGAGGCTACCATTAGGTTTTTCTACAACTTCTAAATTACTAGTGAAGCATTCAGATGTTATCTGATTCACTGGCTCTATGATACCGATGGACTCTAATCTATCAAGAGTAGGTTTCAGTCGTTCGCTGATGATCCTGGGTTTACGCATTGCAGGCCTAATGACCTGCTCAGAGTTAGGCTCTGTTACAATCACACACAGCCCTGGGTATTTATCAAGACCTGAAAACACATTGTTATGAGTCGCTAGAAACTCTTCTTTAACACGCAAGTTATGCATTTCCTTTGCACTGGGCCTGTCTACACATTGTACAAGTTCAAGCTCTATGCACTGCTCTGGGTAATCAGCCTGACCTACAAACATATCCTTTTTGGTGCCCAAGTGAGTTTCACTGATATAGTGAGGGAGCTGTATAAAACCTAGCTCAATGTATGCTTCAATGCCAAGAATGGGGCACGAGGTCGTTTTAAGTACTACGAATTTTAGAGGCTGTGCAACTCCCCCCACAATACGTGTGCATTGTACAATACCTAGTGCTGTTAGTCTAGTCCCACCATAAGCAACTATGGTTGCATTTGTTCTGTGCATCTTGCTGTTCCCTTTCACACGCTTAAATGTCTCCTCAGGCAGAATGTTCACTTCTGAACCTTTGTCCAATTTGAATAACACAGCAGACTGTCCATTGACACACACATCCTGCTACTCCTGCTGTGTTTCTGCAACTGTTTCCACCTTGATATGGTCGAAATAAAATGAGTCACAAATATTACTTTGACACTGGTCTTCACTGACGGCGTGGAGTTAAGGTTTTTGCTTGGGCCTCCGACGTTTGAAAAAGTGTCCTTTTTCCTGGCAGTTCAAGCAAGTTTTTCCAAAAACAGGGCACATGTCAGATTTGTGTGCCCTGCCGTACTTTACACATATGCGATTGGGGTGATCTGCATAGCTCTCGTATTGATATTTGTCAGTACTAGCATAACTGGTGTTGGCACCCTGTTTAGACTTACTTTTGTAGGGATATTTTTGGTAATACAGCTCAGCACTTACTTGTGGTTTTCCCCTGGATAAGTGCACCGCATCAATAGATACTGTCTTGTTGTCTTTCTCTTTTAATTTTTTGTTGTATGCTTTACTTTGTTCAGCTGCTCTGCAATCCTGAACTGGTTGGTTCAGTTTTAAGTCTTCGATTCTGAGAAGGGCTTCCCGGAGTTTGCTGTCCCGTAGTCCTACAACAATCCGGTCTCGTAGCATGCTGTCGGCTTGGTCCCCATATCCACAATTTTGAATTGCCTTGTTTACTTCGGTCAAAAAATGATCAAATGTCTCTCCCTCTTGTTAGTAGCACTGATTGAAGACGTAACGTTTCATTTCTTTTTGGAGCTGCATATTTAGCAAATGCTTCAACAAGTTTGTCAAAATCATCAAGGTTTTTGTCACACAAGCCAAATGTCGATGCAAGATCGATCGCTTCTTCCACAGCCACATTCAACAGCAACATTACCTTCTGTCTTGATATTTTATTCTTAACAACCGTGGTTGCTTCAGTAGGGACCTCTACGTCGTTACCACTTGCGGCGAGGTACACCAGGAAATGCCATTTGAAGCGAATCCAGTTTTCATGGACGTTGCTGTCGAGGTTAAGTTTAGGCTGGAGGTTAAGAGACATCAGCCGCGCGTTATCTGTCATGATTATGCTAAGTACTATAAATATCCACAGTTCCAGACACTTGAGTGCTTACAATTCACAAATGAAGTACACTATTTCCCGATCATCTTGAAAGCCTCGCTGAGTGAGGTTACATGCGTTTCGGTCCGTGGTTGACTGCGCCATGTTTAAGAATGTTTGAAGTCAAACATAAGTTGACATAACTTATTATTTATTATTTCTTCACATATCTATAACACTCTGATTACACTAACTCCATCATAGTCTACATTATTTCACACTGTACTACAGATACCAGTCGGCATGCAACACACATACAATATGGCCACGACACGCACACAGTAATGGTATGTACATAGAGCCAGTGTGACGAACCTAACAACTAACTCCAACGTGACCCAATTTTGTATACAAAAATTGTGGTGTATTCTGTAATTTGGTATTTTGTATCTTGTGAATGTTAGTACAGTGAAAACCAAAATGACAAATTGCCATGTTGTTTTTTACCTTCAAAAAACATGCGCGAATGCGTAAATAAAATGGTTTTAAAACAAATAATTGTTCATAAAATACATTAGCCATGATTTAAAAAGCAAGAAAGTGACTGTCGACAATGCCCGAAGTGAAACCTACGTTCATTGTTCACTTTGTAGTGTTGTTTTTGCAACATCAACAAAGTGTAAAATGACATTTTAAACTATAGCGAAAAAGTTAGGAAAAAATGTTGAGTGTGGTGTGTTATCAATAAAAACATCAATCCCTGTGCCAAGCAAAAAAAAAATGGAAGACTTAATGATTCAGTCAAGTATAGACTATGGAAGACTTGATAAGTTTGCATTTAATTTTGTTAAATTGTAAGTTTCAAAGATGTAGGTAACAGAGAAGGATAATGAAGAGTTGCAGTACCAAAATTATTACAGGCCCCGAAAATGGCAGTAGAGAAAGGTGGAGGTTATTAATACATTTTTATTATAGGTTGTACACTGTAAAGTGAACACTTTTGAGGATCTAGTTACTTTTTTTTTTTCAGCCATTTTTTATCCTTTAACCACCTTTTTAAATAAATATTGCCATGTAAGTAATAAACACAGTTTGTATATTCCACCGCACTTGGAAGGTAGCATCTAAAGCTAAAATAAAATATATTTATTGACTATTATTCCAAATGAGAGGGCTTTCAAAAGTGCTCACTTTACAGAGACTAGCCTATATCTACTGAATGTATGTGGTGATAGAATACAGTATTTATAAATTCCTATTAAAGACACACTGGCATGTGTGTAAACACAATATGTTTTAATCATTCAAGTTTGTGTGTGTGTGCTGGGAGGAATTTTTGAACCAAGATACAACTATTATTTGTTGTTTGGAAGTACAGTGAAATCTCAGTATAAAGTACTTAAGTTAAAACTTTAAAGTAGTTTACAGCTTTCAAATTCACTGCAGATGTATGTACTTCCACCTGACACAAGGAGGGGTTTCTCCTTGTATCCTAAGGGTTGGCAGGTTACCGCACCAGCTGGGCTGGCGACTTTGGGGAAAAAAAAACCTAGGTTGCCAATACGTGTGTAAACACTAAGGTACACCAAATAAAAGATTACTTATCCTAAAAATCACCCGGGGTTCGCACACAAATCCCTGACTTAGCTCAGTTGTGGGTTTCTTCCCACGCAGGTAGGTGAGGTTACGAGTTGGGGGTTTTTGTGGCGAGTTTGTTGGATGTGACTTGAGGATTTAAACCCCAATAAGCAATCTGAATTTGAGTGTTCTGTCGTACACCATTAGGGTACAAGTGGTCGCAGTGGCCTTCAAATATTGAGACGTGAACATCGCGGTGATCATACCCAGGAGATCTAATCCCTCTTGGACAGAAAGCCAGTATAAAGTGTGGGGTGCGTTGGTATATGGGAGGGAACAAAGTCAATCACAGCAGTTGATTCACTTCTCCGACAGGTTACCTGTGGTGTCTGTGGTAACGGAGCTTTCCTGTGCTCCGTTGACTGCGCTGGGGCAGCCGACTGAGTAACGGCCTTATCTGGTTGCAGCGGAGAAGTGCACTCGCTGCTCGATGAAGGAAGGGAAGGACATAGAGGGTATGGCGGTGTATTCCGCAGTAAGATCAGGGAGTTCTATACTGACGACTTAGTTACCACAATGTAATAATACTAGATATTATAGGGCAGTCTGCCTGCAGCCCTGGAGGGTAAAACAAAAAGTGAATCAGTTTCAGGAGCTGTAAGATTGTTGATTTCCTATTCTAGGAGTTTAAGAGCTCGTTTCAACTTTTTTGTCTGACCACTCCTGTGAGCTCACTGCATGAGGCCATTTGAAAATAGACTCTGACAGAACTGCAAGTGAAATGTACGTGAGACGAAGCTGGGTAATATAGCGGTAATACAGTGTTCGTCCAGATACACAGTTTTACCCAACGTGTCTCATCGTATAACGTCTTCTAGCCATTCTCTATCTGGAAGGGTAATACATCCGGGATCACGTAGGCAGTCGTAATACCTGGGTGTAGCGAGTTCCTAGTGAAGGGCTCCCCTGAATATTAGCCACTGCAATACCCCGAGTATTACCTTGACCAAACTTGAAATAGCGCTCTGTGTTACTTGTATTTGCCGTTAGGCTGATACGCATTGCCGGCATTGCTTCACGTACACAATTAAAGAATTAAAATATTTAAATGGAAATTTAAATAAGTTATATTGTGACTTCACTTGACTTGAAAACACAAGGGATGTATGGGTTACTAAAGCTAACAAGTCAACGTATCTTAGCTTGAATGTGTGTGGTTTTAATATATCCATGTAGTAATTACAGTAAAGTAAAATTGCAACAAATATAAAAATGGCAATGGTTTCTACCATATGTTACTTAACTGCTGAATCAAATATGCATACAAATTAACTGCTGAAGTTAAAAAGTATATTTAAAATGCAAGTCAGGTAAAAGCTACCTGTTATATTTATTTTATGTTCACTCTTGGTAATTAATTAAATTTAAAGAAATTTAATTAGAAAGCGCAATCTAGTAGTGAATCCTAGCTGAACTATACGGGAAATGTCCAGAAGGGACCTCACATTATGTATACTGGGATTACTCTACTCGAGTGGTAGAGTGGCCTGTTTAGGGCCTTAAGGGGGCTACATTTCAGTGACCTGAGATTACCTGGTAGGTACGAGGTTTAGGATAGGGTAGGTTGACGTAGGAGGTGCTCAAGGCGATGACAACTGGAGGCAATGCTGAGGAGATGTCCTTCAGTGGAAGATGGCCTATAGCTCTAGGAGAGTGTCGTCGTCGTAGCAGGAGGCCCGGACGTAGGACAGCAGATCCTAAGTCAGGATGCTCTCAGCCTTCACAGCCAAGAGAACGTTGAAAGATATGATTACCACCGCGGTTTCCAACTCTGGCATTCACAGCCTCTTCAGGAGTGGATGACTAACTCTGGCGAACCATCCCGAGCAACTACTCAGGTGTGGGTTGGTTTGCCTTTTATAGTGATCTCTGGCGATCTTAGGTGCTTCAAGGGGTGCTGGGGGGCTTGGCCCTGCCTCCTAAAGAAGCTTGTGACGTCACATGCATGGACGCCTTATCTCGTCTCTTCGCTTGGTGACTGGGGTGCAGAACTTCCATGCTCAGGGCGGTCGAGTAGACTGACCCTTAGTGATTGGCGCCATCGGAGATGCGGGCGAAATTAAAACTAGTGCGCACTTCAATTGGCGAGTGCGGTGAAGTACATACCTTCGGTATGGGAAGGGTGATGACGTGGCTGTTTTGTACGTATGCAGGGTGACAGTAGAAGCTATGAGCACGGGGTTGGAGGTGTGTTGAGTCTCTGTTAACATCTTGGAGTTCCCCATGTCATGCCTCCAGTACTGAGGGTAGACTTACCCATGAAGCTAGCTCTCTGCGGATGGAGTGAAGTTGTGATTCTGTAGTGCACTCGCTCTAGTGCCAATTATGTCATGTGTCACAGGTTACTAGCACTTGAGAAGACCCTAGAATTTACTTGGTTGAATATGAAGTTTACTACATTCACGTAATTTGTATGCAAGACAATACAGTCAAGTGAAATCAATATTATTACATTAATTAATTTCAACATAAGTTTCACTGTGAATATCGTTAACTGCAAAAATTAATTTAAATGTAACTCAGGCAAAGGCAACCTGATTACGTTACAGTTTGTGATACTTTCAATGAAGCAAAGTGATAAATAATTAAAATTATCTAATTACTAAATAACCCGGGGAAACCTAATTTTTAATAAAGGATTGTCGAGAGGGGACCTCATAATGTATCAAACAAGATGTTTTACCCAACTGGTAAACAGGGGTGTTTTTAAGAGACTCGCAATGAACCTGGTTTACTTGGAGAGGTAGGAGGGTTAAGATGATGTGCTGTAGCTACTGACTATGAAGACGATCCAAGAAGTTGGAAGGACTGAGGAGGCGGATGCCTTCTGGTGGTGGCATCCTCTGGAGTGGGTGGCGTCATCGGCGATCACTAGCTACTACCAACATGGCTGAGGGCATCCAGCCCTTGTCAGGATACCCCTGCTTTCACAGCCTAGGGGTGTTGCAAGACAGTGTGCTGCTGCGGGTAAGGGATTCCACCCTTAGTTCCGTCCTTGGCCTTCACAGCCTAGACAATCGGCAGCCACGCACACTGACTGTGGAGGCCTGGTCAGGGATGTCTTTTTATATTAATTTCTGCCAACCATAGGCGCTCAGAGGGGTGCGGGGGAGTTTAACTCCATCTCTTAGGGGTGGAGCTTGTCACGTCACACGCATTAACCATAGATCCTTATCTTGCCTGCCTCTCAGCACGTGGTTTTGAAATCTCAGGTCCAGAGGTGCTTGAGAAGGCAGTGTCTCATCGTTGATTGGCCCACTTCCTACAGTGGCGCAAAGTTTGAACTGTGTGCTGTTCACTAGCGGGCACGGCGCAGTATAGTGGGGTTTCTTTTCGGGCAGGGGTGATGACGTGGCAACTTCTTGGAGATTTGGGTTGATGGTAAAAGTTAGGAGCACTGGGTTGTGGAGGTGTGTTGAGGCTCTGTCAATGTCTGGAAGTCCCATGTGTCCTGCCTTCATTACCGTGTGTAATTGGAGTTGACTTGCCCATAGAACTTTGCCATATTCAGATGGGGCGAAGTCAGTCCTGTGTTAGTGCGCTGCTTCTAAGTGCCAAATGCATCATGCGTCATGAAGTTCCTCTGTGTACTTTGTATAGAGATTCTACTGTATACTTGATGGATGGTTAAAATGTGGCGAGATGAGTAAGGAATGTTGCTGGAATGTGTTTGTGTTGCATGTGTGCAGTGGTGCAGGTTCGACGATGTACTTGAAATTCTCCTCAGAAACATGGAAATGGAGAGTAGATCTTCAATGAGGAAAGCTTACATAGACTCATTGCCTTGCCTGCTGGAGGCAGCTGGAGTTGTCATTATGCGCTGGAGCAAGCGTCTTCTACGTGTCCTCCAGGACTACGTAGAGATGGCAGGCCAAGCTGAGCGAGAAACTGCTGTCGCTACTCTCCAGGTGGGCGCTTGCCACTTGTAAGATATGTTGCTACCAGTCCACAGTGATTTGTGGGATGTTGTGTGTGCCCACCAGACATCATATTATGTGTTTGAGATCGACCTTGGGTGGGGCTACGGAGGTCATGTGATTAGCATGTCGACCCCCCACCATAGTAGTCCAGGTTTAATTCCTGCTGTGGTTATGCCTGATTTAGATGTATGGGAGATGTGGTGGACTTTGTTGTTTTCTGTGGGTACTCTCCTTTCCCCCACCCATGCGTCAATTTCTTACTACCACAGCACAGTTATGGTGAATTTTTGCAAAAATTGAAATTGACAGTGATAAATAAGTAGTCTAATCCTACATGTCTGTGATAAATAAATACCATACTCTAGGGTTACTTGTGAAATTTAAAATTCTGCTCCCTGATGTCACAAAAAGTATCATTTCCTCACTACTACTGATTAATTGTGGCCAAATATTCTCTTGAGGGCTGTCATCAACTCATCACTGGCCCAATCTTGATATCGACTCAGGAATGTTACTGCCCAACAAATATCCGGTCTTGTACCTGACACTGTGTACATTAAACAACCGATGAGTTGACAGCACTGCCGCTCTAGGTTTTATATTACACCTCAACATTGTGATGATTGACCTTTCCAATTGGATCAATCGGTGTGGTGACTGGCCTACAGTCGGTCATCCCAAACTTTCGCAAGATACTTTCAAGGTATGAGGTCTGATTCAGGGCAGTTTCTCCAATAGATAGATCATGTTCAATCTAATTCCCAGATATGTAGAAGCCTTTCCCAAATCCTTCATTCTGAAGTATGACCTCATCTCATCATCATTGTTTTTATATCACTTTCTTCTGTACCTACTATTAGTAGGTCATCCCACATACACTAGAACATAGAGACCACTGGATTCATTTCCCTTGAAATACAAGCAGAAGTCACTTGTTGACGTGGTGAATCCTTCCTTCTTCATAACTTCTCTGAATTTTGTGTTCCAATATGTTGGTGACTTCTTTAAGCCATACACGGATTTATTTAATTTGAGTACTTTGTTTTCTCCTTCCATTCCTTCAGGTACCGAAAGAAATACAGTTTCATCTATGTCTCCATAAAGAAAAGCCCCTGTCTCATCCATTTGATGAATGGGCATGCCTCTCTGATTTGCCACCGTTACATGTACCTGCACTGTTGAAAGTCTGGCAACAGGCGCATATGTCTCAGATGAATCAAAGGATCCCTGTTGTTGGAACCCTCTGGCAACAAGTCTGACTTTATACACTGTTGAATTACTCTTATCACCTCTCTTTGCTTTGAATACCCATTTCGTCTCTACTAAGCTACAGGCCCTTCCACTTCCACCCATGTATTGTTTTCTGTTAAATTCTTGATTTACTGCCTTTCTCAATTTTTCTGAGTTTTCACTGTTCATGGCCTCTTCGAATATGGCTGGATCTTCATGTTCGGTAACGCACAGCAAGTTAAAATCACAGTGAAACCTTTTTGGTTTTCTCATGCTGTCTCTATCTCTCAAACACCTGATATCAACAAAACCCTTTTCTTTGACCCTCTTGTACTCCTCCGGTTCAATGTTTCCAGCCTCATTTTCTTCCTGTGTTAGCACACTTGGTATGGCTGTATTAACATTTGACTCTTCTACATTGAGGTTAGGAAACCCTAAGAAGTCTTCTTTTTTACCATCCTCTGAATCCTCACATCTATCCCTCGTATCACTTTCCATATTGCTCGGATATCCAATGCTTCTTTGCAATGCTTCTTCACAGTCAGTCCCTTTTCTGAGTGAATTTTACATTGCAGCTCACCATCACCTTGTTTTCATTTGGTAGGAAGACACAAAATCCTTTTGATGTTTCGCTGTAGCCAACAAATATGCCCTTCTTAGATTTTACATCCCATTTCTTACGAGTCTGATCTGCAACATGAACATATGCTTCTAATCCAAACACTTTCAACAATGTTACGTCGTAATCCTTTCCCTCCCACAATTGATATGGTGTTTTGCCCTTGACTGTACCGGTGCGTGTTCTATATCACATTGACGCATGCCCGGTTAGACTGATAGGCACAATGGTCGAGGATTTTGTCCGCTAGACCAAAGCGGGGTGGTTTAGTTTAGATAGGCAGTATTAGGCGACGGGTATTGGCGATTGAAGAACACCGTCATCTTGGTTACTGCTGGAGATGCTGTTCGGTATTACAACCGAAGCAGGTGTGACTGCTTGTTGACAGTTCGGCGGCACTGTCCCGTTCTGCCGGCCTTCCCTGCGTAGGATGGGGTAATGCGATTCATGGTTTGATAGTAGAGTGAGCCAGGAATTGTTCCCTACGTTTTTTACCACTCCTCTTCTCGTGAGGCGTGGGGCAAACAATTCTATAGTCTATGCAATGCACTTACACAGGAAGGTTAATAGTGTAACCCAATAGTGACTTGCCGGCACGAGCTCGATAAGAGTCCCCAATGATCCCCCACAGTTACGGGCTGATTAGGGACGTGGAGCCGTGGGGGCCACCAAGTCTCTACTGGTTGTGTATTCACACTAGGATGAACTGCAAAACTTATGATGTACAGATACCTGAAAGGGATCCAGTCAGGCTAACTCAATTTAATAAATCTTCTGGTTCCTGTCGGTAGTGCAAAGTGTATTCTGTCTCCAGCTGTTAATACAAACAAATACCCTGGAAATGTAAAACAGAAAGGTGGAGAACAATGAGTGTTTATTGACGGTTCAATACACAAGTGACCTGTGCTATCTCCTACCAAGTCATAGAAAGCTGAAGGTAACTGCAGTTCCATGTGTAGGCGACCTGGTTCGAAATAAAAAATGAAAAGCTGGTTCTAGACGAATACAAATTAGTTAAAGTTAAACTGCTAAGTAAAAGGTGTCTAGAGGAGACAAAGTGAAGTTAAATAAATATGTGATCGTGTTCGCCAGATTGACTGGTCGGTGACGTACGTAGTAAGTAGCTACTGGGGCTTACTTGAAAGTAACAAGATTCTCCAAAGATCCCGAGCACTGACTTAGTGCTGTGGGAGGTAGCTAGAGATGCAAAAGAATGACTCTTGAGCCCGGCAGCGTCCGGACTTTTTTATAGTGGAAGCTTGTAAGCTGTCTGTGCGGGGTAGGCGTGACGTCCTCCTGCCCTGGTTGGCGTGGGAATACTCTGGTCAGCGATTTTGCTTCATGCCTTGTCAGAGGTGCTCGGACTTGCCCAAGGTCTGGGCAGCTTGTTGGCTCTCAGTGCGCGGTTGGGGGAGGGGCATTGTGCCTGCTGGGTTGCGTATCCTCCAGGTGAGAAGGATTCACTCATAAGTTCCTGTTGCCTGTAGGGTAGGCAATGTGTCACCCACGTCTGTCATGGTGGAAGAGGTACTCTTGATGAGTCGTAATCGTATTATATTAGATGTATAAGCGGCACGCGTCAACATAGCCTGCTGTGTTTACAGCTTCAGCCCAAAACTTTTTGTCTAAGTCCTTGGCTATCATCATGGTTCTGGCTGCCTCACCTATTGTGCGCATCTCCCGTTCTATCCTACGAGACTGTTCTAGACAATACGGCACACTTCATTCATGTACAACACCTAATTCTGATAACAACTGTGCTATGTCACTCTGTCCCACAATCTGTATAAAGTGTTTTGAACATCTCATCCCTCCGATTCTTAAATCACTCTGTAAACACCTTGAATTTTCCTTTGACCTCATTTTTGTGTTTAAAAAAAAAAAAGACAAAACGAAAGTGAGAGTAATCGTCCAGCAGCCTATAGATGGAGTTTCCATGGGACCGCACAAGTCAGCATGTATTATTTCTCTACTTCTTGAAGTTTTTGCGTTACTGCCTCTGAAAGAACTTCTTGTTTGCTTACTTACAATGCAAGGTTTACGAAACACCTCAGGTCCACCAGTCATCTTCCAACCATACAAATTCAATACACCTTTTACCTGTTGTAGGTTCTGGTGAGCCATTCTTTCATGCTAAAAGAGGACTTGTTTTTCACCCACAAAGGCAACAGCTGATTCATGTGGACTAAATTTCATTATATATAATCTTCCTGCACTTTCTGCAATGGCTGAAATTTTACCTTTACTACTTAGAATTTTTGTGACATGATTGTTTGAAACCATAGTGTAGCCTTCGTCAAGTGCAGATCCTACTGAAAAAATGGTTTATTTTCATTTCTGGCACAAACAGTACATTTTGCAGTATGAATTTTGAGGCACTCTCACAAGTATCTGACAATAACCTAACACTACCAATGCCTTCAGCTTTCAAAACTCTTCCATCTCCAAATGTTACCAGCCTGTCTGTATTCAAAGTACGATACGATGAGAAAAGTTCCTTTTGGCAACACAGATGTTCTGAAGCTCCAGTATCCAGAAACCAAGTATAGTCATCACATGTATCACCGATCAAGGCTGAGGTCAAGACAGTGAACGCTTCTTCATCTCTATTTACATTTGTACTTTTTGATTTTTGTGTCTCCCTTTTGATTTGTGTGAATTTATTACAAAAAATGGCAGCGAACAGAATTTTTCCCTAGTCCCAATCTAAAACATTGGGTCCTAAGGTGGCCGGTTTTCCCACATTCAAGACATTTTTGTACGGGATTAAATTTCCTGTACCGAAAGCTCAGATCTTCATTCAAACACTGTCAACAATTTCTTCCAGATTTCTTCAGTGCTTTCACATGTTAAAACATGGGTCATTGGCCCTGTCCAATTGTGTAACAATTAGATCTTGAGCTAGGAAATCTTTCTGTTGCCATTCCTTTAATGTTCTTTCGTAGTCATCACTTCCCGGTTCCGGCTTCACACACGTACCGTTTACCACATCGTAAACACCTTTTACCCTCAATATAACTCCAGTCTTGAATTTCGATGTTTTCCAATTACTTTCAGAACTTAACTTTATCACATTTCCTTTCATTTTGTCATAATTATGTAACGTTAGTATGATAAGGAAAAAATGTAATTTACATTAAGGCACAAAAAAAAACCTTCACTTCAATTTAACATTTTCCATGTCTTGGGCCCAACCTGCTGTAAAAGAAACACTTTGTTTATTTGCCCATCTATTTAATGCACTCAAGAACTTTAAACAACTCATTTACCAACAAAGAATACAATCTGAGTTGCACACAACCACCACCAACTTATATCTGGCCGCCATGACACTACTGCCAACTGGCGAATATGCATTACAACGGAATGAAACACAATTAACATAGGTATTTTCCAAGGGCATATTTAACATAATTAACAAGCTACATAAGAGTCACTTTATGTTCTTTCAATTGTTCTCAACATTTAGTATATGTTTGGAGGATTGTTTTCATGTGTCATCAAATATTTTAAGTGAAGGTAAGTAAGACATAAATATAAATGTGTTTATTGCAATTTTTGTTAATTTTTAGTGTACTAAATATCTTCATACATAGAGAAAGACTATATGATGATTCAAGTTTGATTAGTATTATAGTACATAACCTATACATTTGTCTACAAAATGGTTAAATATAAAACAAAATATGTTTATAATTGTAATTTTTGTGTTTAAATTAAACAATTCACTACCAAACTGGGGTAACGTGGGACCTTTTTTTTTTTTTTTTTTTTTGGCCCGAAAATATCACGATTTCGGTGAGGAACATGTACAGAAAGCTGTTGATCATGTGAAGCAACATGGGATGTTGCTCAGGGAGGCTGCATAAGTTTTTGGTGTGCCAAAATCTACAATCCAAAGGAGTGTTTCTGGCAAGAATACTGGGATGTATGGACGTCCTCGTATTTTATCAGACGATGACGAGAAGGCCCTTACTGATGGCATTGTTGCAGCAAGTAAGTGGGGGTTTCCGTTGACTACATTTGATATTGGGCTTCTGGTTAAAAGTTATTTGGGTCAAACTGGTGTAAGAGAAAAACGTTTCAAAAATAACCTACCTGGGAAAGATTGGATGTTGTCTTCTTTGGAGAGACACAAGTATACTTTCAGTTTGAGGTTAAGTGAAAATATAAAGAGATCCAGGAGTAAAATCACACCAGAGCTCATTGAAAACTATTTTGTTGAGCTTGAGAAAACACTAGAAGGGGTGAGTCCAGAGGTTAGAGTAAATTATGACGCGACAAATCTCACCTACGATCCTGGTAGAACTAAGGTTGTAGTAAGACATGGAAGCAAACATACTGAGACTATAATAGATACCAGCAAATCTAGTAAATCTGTGATGTTTGCAGGCTCTGCATCAGGCATGATGCTTCCTCCATATGTGGTGTACAAAGCAGAACACCTGTATGATACAAGGATGGAAGTAGGACCATGAGGAACACTTTACAACAGATCTAAGAGTGGCTGGTTTGATGCTACTATTTTCCAAGATTGGTTTATTTACCATAGCTCTTCCATATTTTAAGACATTAGGAGATGCTCCTAAAGTTCTTATAGGTGACAACCTAGCTAGCCATGTTTCTGTCAGAGTAATTCAGCACTGCCAAGAAAATAACATTAGCTTTGTGTTGATCCCGCCTTACAGTACCCATCTGTGCCAAACGTTGGACGTAGCATTTTTTTGCCCATTGAAAATTAAATGGATGGAAGTGCTAAGACAGTGGAAGGAAACATAATTGAGACTGTATCCCAAACAAGTTCCCAAGACTTCTTAAACGGACCATCGACAATTTGACTTACAACATTGAATCCAATTTAGTTGCAGGGTTCAGAGGTTATGGTATTTGGCCTATTGACAAGAATACTGTGCTTAAAAAATTACCTTATCATAGTGACACTGTACAGATACCCCGAGATGCAAGAGCAAATAATGCATGGGTCCCAACTTACAAAGAATTCTTGAAGAAGAAATGTGAAAGCGAGACTTGTACAGCTACGAAAAAACGGAAAACTAGAGTAAATGTCACGCCAGGAAAGAAGTGTCTGCATGGATAGCCTTGACGACGACACAAGTGAACCAAGTCCTTCTACATCACCACTAGCACAGACACCTTGCAAATATGGAACAAGTGACAAGTTCCACTGACTCTGAAGATGACTCCGAACTGCAGAACTCTGGCTCTTCGTCTGATGAAGATAATCATGGTGATGAGATTTCAACTAGGTGTGCACCTGGAAAACAACTCAAAGATGTGACTGTGGGGGATTTTATACTTGCCAATCTCATTTACGATGAAGGCACAAAGAGAGAACGGGTGAAACAATTTGTCTGTCAAATTGTGTCTGCCAGTGATGATGAAGGCAGATATCTTTGTAAATTCATGAGAAACTATCGAGGTTTTGCAAACACATTTGTTTTCCCTGTCATTGATGATTCATCAGAACTTTTCCTTGTAAGCATGAGCAAAGTTGTGGTCCCTCAATCTATTTTCAGATAAGTTAGGTCTCAGCTTAAGTTTGAAAATGATGGTGTTCTACTTTTTATGAGGGTAATTGTCAGGGATTTCGAACAGTCAGCAGGAAATAACTTAGGTTATCTTTCATAATTTTTTGGGTGACTGGATTGTAAATACATTTTTGGTAATTATAATACTGGTGCGCTCTAGCATTATAACATCTTATATCATAAGATTCATAAGACATAAATAAAAATAATTTTAACTGAATATAAATGAAACTATATTATTTTATAAATTGATCCAATAAAACAAAATAGTAACTTCATGTAAGGTTAAATTACTTTATTTAACAGAAAAGATGTCCCAAATAGCACATTTAGAGGTGTATCATTATGTTTTTATGGAAAAGTAATGAAGGTCCCAACGTACCCCCACCTGTCTGGTAATTTTGAGACACTTAGTTTTTAATTTATGAAAAATGTAAAAACCAATATTTTTCTTCGTTTAGCTATTAAAACAAGAAGTACCAACCCAGACCCATCTCTTTGTTATATATAAAAATGATTTATATAAAATTGTATCAGAGTAATTGTACTTTGAAGTTGAAAACTGTCTCGAGTTACCCCGTTTTGCGGTACATGACAGTTATGGCAAATTTCTGCAAAACAAATTTAATTGATAAAGAAACTTATTTTAGATCTGATATGTAGGCCTAATCCTGTATTATAGTGGTACATTCATGTGTGCAAAGTATAGTGTAAAATGGGAATTTTTATATTAGGGGTTTCAAAATTTAATTTTTGTCTATTCTGATTCTCAATTCCTATTCCAAAATCTTTTGTTCAATTCCACCTTGATACTGATACCATAAATTACAGTTATAAAATACGTATTTGGTGATGGTGAACATGAAAAAAATAGCTTCAAACAAGACTGCTACAACTTTCACAATATGTTTTTAAGTTATATGAACTTAAAAAAAGATTCCACTAAATAAATTGATTGTATTTATTCTTCTTTCCCACCATAAAAATTAGTTTGGTTGAAGTAATGTACTCGTCCATTCATATTTTAGTTTTTTCTGCCAATAATGTTGAGTTTAACTAAACATTTAGTTGTGCCGTACCAATCACTGTTGTTCATGTTTTAAGTGCTGTGCTGCTGTTGCAGTTTCTTTGTGTAAAGTACACACATTCTCTTTTTATTTTATTGTAATATTTGCACACTGCAACATTGATATTGTGAAACAAGTTGAAATCTCCCATTGTATCTTATACTGCACTATCAGATATTTTAACATCCAGTTTGATAAACCAACACTTCTTCTGATAGCCTAAACAAATGTTGTTTCAAGCTGTTTTAATGTCTCATTTGATACTATCGGACTAGCGATTGATTATGCGAACATTCTAAATTTAATTGAGCTCAAACTACCATAACTGATCGCTCATACCAACTACACTTTTTGCTTCAATGTTAGTTGTACACAATTATTTGGTTTTTTCCGTGAAGTGATGGATTGTCATAATTTTATATAACTTAAACGAATTTTGTGAAAACTTAGCTATTTCACACCTTGCGAAAGTGCCCCTACCTATTGTTAAAGCTGACCACATTTGGTGATGATCATTAATAATCAATATACTCAAGACACTCAATTTTGAAGTTTATCGTAATACAAAGGAATCAGTTTTCAAAGAATCAAATTCGACATCCCTAATTTGTATATTTTATGTTACTGGTATTTAACTACTTCAAAAGGTTTTCAAAGTGAACATGTGAATTCTGGAATATTTAATTCAATTCTCGAATTTAAGGCTATGCATAGTTTAGCTACTCTTCTTCATTTTGGATGTGGCAAGAGTATGCAATGTTAAGTTGTATTGTCTTTAAAATTCTCTACAAAAATGCTGTATATGCTTGTATATAATGAAAATGATTTTTGTGGTCTCCAAATGTTTTAGGCCTTGAAGACCTACATGATGTTGGCGCGTCCAAGGCTGCACCAACATGCGACAGTTATATTCTCTATGCTTCTGAGACTCTTGTATGATGTAACTATTCCCACGCACATAAAAGACTCAAGCGAGGAAGAACTTTTAGTGAAGTCTGTGCAAGATTGCCTTTCTTTGTTAGCACAGAATGCGCCACATAATGCAAGAAAAATTGCTGTAGCTGTTACAACCCAGGTAAGATTTAATAAGAAGTTTGCTGCTGTTATAGATTCTGTGCTTACACCATTCTGCATTTGAAATAAATGGTATGTTAGCCTGTGTTCATGTGATTTTGTTTCCAATATCAATTAAATAAATATGCTTTTTTTCCCACTACTACAAATTAAATGAAAAGATAATTTAAAAATTAAATTTTAACCTGATGCGTGACGTTTGGTTAAAAATGGCAGCAACATCACCGTCAGATATAGGTTCCTTTAGTGCAGGGCTGTCCAACTTGAAAGGGTTCGTGGCCACAACTCAAATTCTCGCAAAGTCGTGGGGCGTACCATAGTTTTGGCAAATTTCTTATATTTGCTAGGCCGCTAGGCTAGTTAAAAAAAAACATATTTGTATTGAATATTATTATTGAAAACAATGCTTAGTTATTTAATTATTGAGAAATCAAAGTGGGTAAATATTTACCTACAAAATAAAATAAGTAATACATTATATTGTTTATATTGTTACGCGCAGCAGCTGTCCGGCGCCGTAATCGGAGACCCACCTCGCCCTCCCCTCTTCCTGGAATGATGTGCTCACAGCCTCCTGATTTCCCCTTCTTAGAATCCCGTGAATGCCGACAGTGGCAAGACTTACTGGCGTCACAGACCTCCTCTCGCCTGCTAGAGATTCCGATGTGTTAAGTGACGACTCAAGAATGTTGTGGGGGGACTGGTTGGCGCCTCAGCCCTCTGCGACGCATCACGCGAGTTGGGGAAGATTCTAGGTGGCAGCCTAAGACCTATATATACTGCCGCAACCCAGCGGCCGGCAGTCTTTGATGGAGGCCGCCTGGCCGAGCGTGCGCGAGCAAAGCGAAGTGTGGATAACGACTAGAGATTGCGGGACGACAGCGAGTAGGTGTTTGTGGCTTGAATGGACGAGAGGGTGTGAAATCGACAAGTGAAGCCTACTGTGCGTGAGGGCGCTTGGAGGACTCTAGAGAACATTGCGACTGGCGGACATGGACTGAACTGAGGAGGGACTGAATGGAAGTGTAATATGGATTTTGTTGTAAATATTCGAACTGTCAAATATGGACGTGTAAATTATAAGGTAATTGAATAGGTTGATACATTGTCTATTGGGACTGATTTCTAATTATTTAATTTCATTGAATTCTTTGCTATAATTATAAATTTTATTAATTGGTATCAATCATGAACAGTAAGTGATTTCGATTTATTGTGAAAATTTGAGTTCAGAAAATTTTGCTGTAGTTATTGTAAATAAAATAAGGAAATTATAATTAATTCTTTAATTTGATTAAGACCTCCATCCCTTAACGAACTTGGTATAGCCCACTTAATTTCTAGGGAGAGAAATTGTAACAATATGTTTATTAAGTTTGTAAAACCATCGCGGGCCGTACAAAACAGCCTGTGGGCCGCATGTGGCCCACGGGCCACCAGTTGGATAGCCCTGCTTTAGTGCCAGACAGAGACACCGCCTAAACTCACTAAGGGAGAGTTCGGATTATCTGTCGCCTATTGGTAACCTCGCTGCAGTATAGGGTTAGGCGTGTGGCTCTTCGACACTGCACAAAGTCAGTTGGGGCGATGACGGCTCTATGCACTTATGTTTTGGACAAAGGCTCTCTTTTACCTGCAGTGGATTTCACCTGGGGTAGATTCTGTCTCAACTGCGGCTGGCTAGAACTGGGGTCCTTTCCTGGGGCAGCGGTGGGGCTGCTGGTCCTCGCAGGCCAGAAGTAGTTGCAGGCGATGCCCAGTGGTATTGGAAGTCCCAGTTGTATGCACACTAAATTATGTAAACCTTTAAATGATACATGAAACAAGATGGGACACAAGCTGAATATTCACAATAAATACTCACATATGTGAAAACAATTTTAGGTGGCGTGAATGCCACCGGATGAAGTTTGTAGCGGACAACGTGGTGCAGGTGAAATTGCAATATTTCTGCTTGGAAATGGCAAATTAAAGTCAGACAAAAGATTATTCTTGCTGAGAAAATTATTCTCCTTACGATTGCAGTGGTTACAGGCGTGTTGCCTGTAACACGTCTGTACGGCATGATGGCCGTAAAATGAAATATTTCTGAGACCCCTTGGTTAAGTACAAAAAGCATCAAGTTACGTTAAAGCTACATTGAACACTGAATAAAATTGACATAGACCCCTGAAATAAATGATTGCACATATGATGTTCATAAATAAGCTTTCAAACGCAACGATGGCGTATACAAAGACTTGGCATCTGTCAGCCAGGTGGTTATACGTGATGGTGCCGTAAAATATTCAAACACGAAAAATCACCCTCGAGTACATACATAAAAATAAAGTCCTTAAAATTGCTTGTAGCAATAATGCTGAAGTTGCAATGAAACACCATAAACATAGGTGGATGGCGCCTGATTCAAGTTGCGTGGGTCGCGTGACCTCTCCATCATATTTCTCCTCCTTCTCGGTTAAGTTAAAATGTCACAAGGGCACAAGAAATCAATAAAGTGGAAGCGTAATGCTGGGGAAAATATCTGGCTAAAACGTACGCAAGCAAAGGTTAACCAGTAAACTAAATAAACTATGGAAACCTAAATTAGTGAACAAAAGTTGTGCGTACGTGATAGTGTCTTACCTTGCCAGCTCTCCTTGACAGACTGTCCAGAGACAAGCGTCGCATGGCTGCCTACGGGGTTCACATAAGCGGAAGAGCCATGCACGCCGAGCAAAACATTTAATTATCGAAAATAAAATGGCACAAATTAAACTAAGTTTTACATTTCTATAATTTTCTTACAAATTTCAATATTATTTTAGTGTCGGAATATTAAGTGTTCTTAATCTCATTGCAGTGGGCACTTTGAATGTTATAACCAAACAATTTAAAATTAGTACAAACATTTTAAAACATGTTAAACACTGCAAATACAATAGAACACATTTTACTCTGAAAATAACATTTATACAAAAGTTCAAAATTATTATCCTCTTTGCGCACATGCGGGACGTGTGACACGTGCGTGGTTAGAGCCATCATGGGCTTTAGCGCCTCTGGCTGTTAACCGGCATCAACTGTAAGTAGGCAGTAAATCAGTAATATTTTCAGATGTAACGTTTCATTAGACACAATATTAACGGCTCCTGAAATGTATCACTTTTTTTTTTGTTTTATGCATATAAGATTAAAAATAGCTTAATAACCTACTTTAAAGCAGTCTGGAAGAAGCTGAATAACTAGAGGGTAGACTTAAATGTATACTATATATGATGTGGCAGTGAACTCGTCATCTGTGGCGTCCACACCATTGTTCAATAATGTTCTTAAGTCGGAACTCCAAAAAGTAGTGAATAATAGGCGGAAGATGATACACAAGTCACAAAGAACTCTGTGTCATTATTTGCAGAAGGATGTGCTGCTTTTGAAAAGGTCAAAGCATTCTGTCAAGTTCAAAAATTTGGCTAATCAGACAGACATTTTTTAATGGAGACTTCACTGTTTCATATTAAATTTAACGCCATGACAAAGCAGTTGCCATTTATTCTTCAAGGAGAAATAATTAAGTGTTTTGAAAATTTATAAATTGTGATATAACTTTCATTCAGCTTTGAACTAGAAGTGCAGTAATCCAAGTCAGTATATTCTTGTGTACAGCTGTTAATTATTTTTCTGTAATCTAGCTACAATATTTTTATAGTGTTGACGCGTGACACTATTTGCGCTTTAATGTAGCACACACTACTTTCGACTGCGTCCCATCTTGGCATGCAACAATCCTTATTGGCCAGTCCTAAACCACTAACGTAGGAAGAAACGAAGATGGGACATATGTCTGAACTAGATCCCTTGGGAACAGCCCCCATCTTCAGTCTTGAACACGTGCTCCTACAAGCAAAGCTACACGTGAGACAGCCATCAACAGCTACACTCTGCTACAATTTGATCCGCCTGCTACTCCATGACTGCAGTCGTATTTCACAATCCCGCCATTTGACAGTCAAGTGCTGCCCCACCAGAGCATTAACTGCCTCCAAGATGCGCAGGCTGGCCAGATCACATCACCACCTTGCAGCGAGCACCGCAGAGATAAGAATCCAGTCATCTATGCGCAACGTCACAAGACCAACCCCTAAGAGGGCGGAGCTTGCTTCCCCCTCACTCTTCGGAGCACCAACGAACTGAACTGTTTAGTATAAAATAGGCAGCAGGATGTGGCCTCAGGGCAGTCTGCTGTACTTCCACCGCTGTAAAAGGCCACTGGAAGGTGTCAGCCCACAAGGGTACACACTGACCTCGGTCTCCTGCTGTAAAAGGCCACGAGGCATGTCGAACAGGGACAGCTAGATGCTCGAAGTCTTGGTGCCACGTCGGTAGCTGCAAGACTCCAGAGAGTCCTCGACTTCAAAGTCCATCGGCAGCTCCAGAGGCATTCCGGATGCAGACGCCACCAGAGGGTCTGCCAACGCCGTCAACCCTTATCCTTCCTTTGTAACCTTCCTTGGATTCTCTCCATTGACGACGTTTCTTGTGGTAAATCAACAGCCACCACACTTCTTCAGCTCCCTTCTGGTGCTGCTTAGTTAGGATTCTTCAGAACACGTCCCGAATTAATTGAATTTAAATTTAATTTGATGCATGACACTTTTTCAGTCATGAAGATTTAACGACTTCTGCTCCATCCTTAGGTCAGTTTGCTTCTGAATCGCAAGTTAACATATTTTACTTGTCCCTATGTAATGTGAGATTTTTTTATGTTTGCCTTACAGATTAATTTATTAAAGGCAACAAGTTCTTTTACTCCCTGCTAGATAGCTCTAGTAGTAATTATCATTTGTCTTTTGTTTCACATCCCCTTCCAGCCGGTCGGTGTGGCCCGGAATTAGTATAAAAGGAGAGAGACATTCCTTGTCTCTTGGTCAGTCTTCATTCCCTGTGCCCGCCGCGCAGGAAGTGACCAGATTGCCGGCCAGTCTTCAGAACTCCAGCACTTGTTGCTTAGATGTGACCAGCCTGCGTCCCTTTAGCTTTGCTTATGCCAGCCTTTGTTTCTAGCACTAGCTGCTCAGATACTGACCCCTCAACCAACCGTCAAGCTTCTAGATGAGGAGGCAGAAGCGCCCATGGCCTCCTATATCAAAATTAGGATAAACTGCAGAAACACCTTAGCATTGTTGGGTTAGGCTGCATCAGAAATTTCATTTGCAGAGATCTACTCCTAGAGCACCAACACCAAGAATTGGAACCCCAAAGTAAGGCAGTACAAATGGCCAAGCCTGAGTGCACCCTCGCCTTTTGATAGATGATTCTCTTTGCCTTTTGAACTACAAAGACTGAAAACCAACACCGACTTCTTTGTCATTCCAGATATATAAGACTTTATCCTCAGACATCTATGGAACAGCTGTGCATTATGGATTACGGGAAGCACAAGGTATACCTGGGCGATGAAAGACGAGTCACATTACATTGGGAGTATCCGGTTTCAGCAACTAAAGGAGGTCTTGGATGAACATGCTGCCACCCTCAGAACCAGCGGGAACTTGCGCCTGATGCGCACAGTACAGCATGATGTATTGGTAAACGACTCCACGCCTATATACAACCGGCCATTTAAGGTGTCTGCGAGACGCCAGAAAGTAATCATGGATCAGACCAAAGAGATGAAGTTGCAAGGGATTGTGGAGCCTGCAACTTTGCCCTACAATTCTTGTGTGGTATTAGTACCCAAAAAGGATGGGCAACTATGCTTTTGCGTCAATTATAAATCACTTATTGATGGCACATTGCCCACTCCACCACCTGCTTTCAACCTTGCACACATGCTACGTGATACTGGCGAGGTCTGGATATTTAGCACCCTAGCAATCCGTATCAGACGTCAGTACATCCGGATAGTCGACCATTGACAGCCTTCACGTCACTGAAGGTAGAAACCTTACAGTTTAGGGTAATGCCATTTGGACTTACGAATGCACCAGCTACGTTCCAGTATCTAATGTCTTCCGAAGTCTTAACTGAATATTTGGGCCAGTTCTGTTTCACCTATCTGGATGACATAATAATCTACTACAAAACTTGGGAGGAGTATCTCTCTAAGAGCCACTTAGGAAGGACTTCCATAGAATACTTACACCATGTCGTGTCCATGGAGGGAAACTACCCGCAAGACAGATCTATTCGAGCCATATAAGAAGCCGAGGTTCCCCACACAAAGTAGTTTCGCCTATTTTTGGGACTCGGCAACTGGCTCAAGGACGTTCCGATCATCGCCGAGATAATGGCACACCTTCACCTACTACTTGGGAAAGATGTCAGATGGAAGTGGGTGTCTGAACATCAAGCGGCTTTCGAAACCTTAAAAGGAAGTTTCCAGCACACAACCACCTACACCGCCCGCAGGGGAAGGAACCGCTCATCCTTCAGACAGACACCTACCATAATGGATTGGGAGTTAGTTCTTTGTCAGGAGGGCTGTGATGGCAGACCCCTGGTAATCGTGTATACCCGACGAAACAAAGATACCACATAAACGAACAGGAATGTCCTGCAGTCACTTGGGCAATATGCATGTTTCTTTATCACCAGGAAGGGAATCACTTCATTCTCTGTAACGGATAGCAAGGCACTCAAGTGGCTTAAAGAAGCCAGACACAACAAAGCTAAACTAGGATGATGGGACCTTCTACTATCTGAATTTGATTTCGAAGTACAGCACTGCCCTGGAGCTCGGAACAACCAACCCGACGCTTTGTCCCGACAGCCAAGCTCTAGAGAAGATGCCAAACCAGACAAAGATATGGACTGTGTTCTTCCTCCGGAACCCACGAAGCTTTGGCCTGAAGAACAGATACAATTACTGCAGCTACAGCTCACACACAGTCCAATCGAATGGCATCAGCAACTCGACCCAGAGGTTAAAGGTCTGCTCCAACAATACCCGCAATGATACGAAATTTGCGACTGTGTCGTGTGGTCATGCAATCACCAGTCGGAAGCCCCATGGAAGATCTGGATACCTCGAACTCTGCAAAAAGATTTATGCCACCATTTCCATAATCACCCTGATGCAGGACATCAAGGAACTTGGGAAATGCTCGCTAACATAAGCATCCATTACATATGGGACGGTATGAGCCGTGCCATCCGCCAGCATGTGAGCCAGATAGGGATACCATTTCAGTTGGCAGACTTTACATGTGGCAAAACACCAGGTAGGACAACACGTCACCTGCTGTCTCTTCGTGGACGTGAGAGTGTGATTCAGTCCAGATTTCGTACTCCTGTTGGAGTGGTATCCGAGAGAAGGTTAGATAGGTGCTTACTTCCTCTGGGCGTCTGCAGGAGCTTACCCCTCCTCCTGCTGACTACACTCACGAAACTCTCATCGAGGGATCAAGCCCAAGCATTGCGCCACCTGCAATTACCATCCACACCAAAGATCCCCAAGGACCTCATTGAGGACCCCATTCGCCTCAGCGAGGAAACACACTCCGTGTTTGCAGCCCTTCTGAGTGGACAGGACCAATCCTTGGGACTCGCCAACCCACGCGTCTTGGGACTTGAGCCGATGGAACCAACCCCTGCGGCCAACACAATCTACGAGCTCCTGCCCACTAGCCAACCTAACTCAAACTCACGCCAGCCGTAGTTGACCCAGGTTAAGCATCTTCCACAGGTTATGCATTGCCCAGGTATACTGTCTAGAGCCAATCATCTGAAATGGAAGCTCATTCTCACGGAGCCCGATTTCATGCCCCGCTGTAAAGCTACCAGGCCAGTACTTTACACTGGACGTGCACCAGTATCACATAAAGACTGAATTTCAAATACCGTAACATCCCCCCCCCCCCCTTCCCTCTTCCAACAGGTGTACCTGACCCTCCACCCTACAAAACCACTTTCTAGACGAGGCGACGATCCTTGACAGCCCCAAGGCATCCCCGCAATAGCCAGTATCGCGGGGACCATACCAACAAAGCACTACTTTCGTGGCAGCAGGCTGCTGGTGTACAAAGTGGGACGTGTGGAGTTGTGTGTAGGCACAAAGTCGCACACGCTGTTGTTTAGGAGCCAGCAACCTCTCCTCTTTTTCTGTTCCTGTCTCTTTGGGGCATCCGGCTGTGGAACAGCGGCCGACTCTGGATGCGATGGAAGAGGGCCCTGGCTGCTAGCAGACTCTTGTGTTATGTGAGGAGAAGTGGTTGTGTGAGGTTCTGGAAGAGGAAGGGGGTCTAGTACCCCTGTATTTCGGTGTTTAGAACTGTTAATAAGTGTTGCATAGGAACTCTGCCTTCTTCTCTAGCAGGTGGTGTAAAGAGAAAATCACCTTCTTGTGTGTCAGGAATTAAGATATTTATTTCTTTTTATAAGGTTCTTAAAGATTGCTTGAGACATAACTTTTGCCCACTTCTGTGGGTTCATGGCATAAGGCCGAATTAAATGAACTTGTGAAAACACTTGAGGCAAAGCCGGGTAATATAGCGACCCTATCGTTTGCTCCTAAGAGGACACCTGGATCCGGTGTGATCCGCCATGTAGCTCCAGTTCGGCTATTCATTAGCCAGGACATAACTATGGAGTTGGGACTGCACGTGGATAGTCAAACCAAAAGTGTAGTGAGTTCCTAGTGAAGGGCTCCCCCGAAGATTAACCACTGCAATACAGTTGGCATTACCTTGGCCAAACCCTGAATGCCACTAGATTGTTGTGTGTCTGTCTTTTGGAGAGATGCGCATAGCCGGCATTATCTCATGTGCAATACAATTGAACTGAATTCAAAATACAACCACCCTCAAAAGGGACCAATGTTTCTAAACTCTGAATAACAAGAGCCATCAAATAGGTTTAGAATACATTTTGCTATAGAACATATTAATGAAAAAGCAATTATACAAACATGCGAGCTGCACTCTCCTAAGAAAAAATATAATATATTACTTTTAACTTTGTGCAAGCAAAACATAAAAGGCCACGTGAAGGCAACCTAGTAAAAGACATGAATGTGTGTGGTGAGAGTTAAATTGAATATTCAAATAATTAAAAACATTATTTAAATAGCTGCAATCAAAATCCCAACTATAATTAGGTGGGGATGTCCAGAAGGGATCTAGGTGAGTATTCAAAGTGGGTTTTCCTCGCCCAACTTGTGAGGAGGCGGCCTAGCTAGGGCCTGAAGGGGTTGTCCAGAAGGGACACGTCGCAGCGACCTACAATACCTGATTTGGACAAGGAGGAAGAGATATTGAGGGAGTGATTAGGACGACATGGTAGGAGCCTCTGGTGTCCGTCGATGACCCTAGAGCTGCTGGCATAGGCAACTGAAGAGGTTGAAAGCTTTGGGTTGGCGGCGGTCATCCGGAAGGTGCTGGAGGCAGCCGAAAAGGTTGCGGACTTTCTGGGAGCTGGTGTCCGAAGCTGTCGGCATCATCATCGTCCACTGGGCTACTTGCGGTCACCGGCGCAGTGAGGGACTCTGCCCTGGTGCTAGCACTGTCTGCTCTCGCAGCCAGACTGTGCTGCCATCACTCCTGAGGTCTAGGCTGGGGTGCCTTTTATAGTCATTTTTCCAGCTTCTAGGTGCAAAGAGGGATGCGGGGAATTAGTCCCGCCTCTCGGGGTGGAGCTTGTGACGTCACATGCATGAACCATGGATCCTTATCTGCGGTGGCACTCAGCGTTGACACATCCTGCCCTTGTGCTTTCGTGGCTCGCATCCCCTCAGAGGTGCGAAATTCAAATGGTGTGTGCTATATGTTTAGTGGGAGCGGCAAAGTAATAGGAGCATTTGTTCGGAAAGGGCCTTGACGTTTATGACTGCTTGCAGAGTTTTAGTGCATGGTAAAAGCAAGGAACATTTTGTTATTTGGTGAGTTGCGTCTTTGTCAACTGAAGTTGTTTGGCGTGTACAGCCTCCATTACCGTTTGTGCTTGGGGGAGAGACTAGCTCGATGGAGAGTAGTCATCTGAGATGGGGCGTAGTCGTTTATTATTGGAGCATTTTCTCTAAGCGCAAAATGAAACATGCGTCAGTTACTTCCAGAATATCTAAAAATACTACTAGTGTTGAATGAGGACCTGGAAGTTGTTTTGATTTTTCAATGCTATGCGATAAATTTGTAACTAGGCCTACCTTATTGTTTCTTTTACACATCGTGATTCTACTTTTTCATGCATTTTACACATTTTTTCTACCCCATATACTGTTTTCACAGCATAAAATTCTTTATTTTTGACACTTGCTTGCAAATTGCAATATTTTATTCTGGTCCCTAGAAAAGTGAAAAAAAAGTGGTTCCACTGTACACAGGTGAGTTATTTTTCAAGCAGTAACAGTTTTTTATGTCATTTGCCCAAATGCAATTACAGTATTAGTTCTTTAATCCGTAATCGTAATTGGCAAAGCATAATCGTTGCATCACTACTTGGAAAGCATTTCCTGAACAGCAGCAGCTGTTCGAAGGTTTAGTTGTCATCCATGAGCAACTGTGGCGATGTAGGACTGGAGTTATTTTTCTACAGGCAAGGAGAGATTGATGGCAGACAGTATGTGAAATCATAAGACACGTGCAACACACTACTGGATACCCACTAACATCCACTATCATGTTTTACTGTGGCCAGGAAATTATACACAGGTTGTTTGTACCAGTACAGTCTGTGCCATTGATGCCTACCCATTGGAGATGGCATTTCCTGTGGTGCCGGGAACACAAAGACTGGGGAGCTCAGTAGTGAGTGAGTGAAGAGATTTGGACAGCAAGGTCTTGAGAGCTGATGAGGGTGATGCGAGGTGAGTATGGAGTAGCACCGGAATGAAAGGACTGGGGAAACGGGAGATCCCCGATAAAATCTGCCAACTAACAGCATCGTCCGGCACAATTACTACATGCGAAAACCAGGGAGTGGCTCAGTTCGCATTGGTGGGAGGCGAGAATCTAACCGCTCAACCACCGCGGCCCCTAGCTCAGTACATTGGTGGGGTTGAGTGTCTTACAGATGAGAGCTAACGTATTATATAGCTGTCATCCAAAGTCTGGCCACAATAAATACCCTGTCAAGGGGTGAACCAAGGAGCTCAGCTCAGAGGTTGATGCCGCCACTAGCCATTGAGACACAAAACTTGTATACAAAATTGTTTTATTTGTAGATTTAGTGGGGTGTACTTTTTGATGTGATTTGCCATATCAATTTAAAGTCTGAAGTATGAAGTAAATGAAAGTGTGTAAACTACATAAAATACATAAAAAATTGCTTTATTTAATTTTTGGATAATGTTAATTTATGGGAATTGAAGTTCAACATTCCTGACATTAACTGTATTTGTTTGCAAAAAAATTAAGTTAAGTTACAGCGGATTTCAAGTTTTTTATATGTCAATTATATATTTAGACATTTTCAAGTTAGGAAATACGTCAATTTGATAAGTTATTGTCCAAAGAAAGGGAAGAGCCAAAATTTGCTATGGAAATTTTATTCGTAATGGTAATTTATGTAGTTTAGTTGTGACAATTTATTAAAAACTGTTACAAATGCTTTAGAAAAATATAGTATAAACATATAAAATTATACATGTTTTAACTTTCAAAACATATAGTATAAAAAACAATTTTACGGCACCACAATGTACCTCTGTTAATCTGGCACATGTAAGTAATGTTTTATTCCAGCAGAAATAACATTTTTCTAATTTTTTCTTTAAATACACGCATGGTATTTAAATGTGTTATCAATTTAAAAAATTTTATATTTATTTATTAGATGTTGCCGTTCTTTGGACAACTGATTATCATTTTTAATTTATTCTCGAGTTAACTTTCAGAACTAATGACGCCAGTAAAATTAACGTAGCATCTGTTTTCGTGCAGACAGTAGGATGGTTTGAAAATAATGATATTTCCTTGTTCTGCGTTTGGCAAGCACACTTCACAGCGTAAGAGGAAACTGGGTTTGCTGGCAACATCTTGGAACGTGATGTCGTGCTCAACTTTCTCACAGTGTAGCTCAAGAGGCAGCTGATCAGTAGGTAATTGCACCTCTATTTTCACGCAGAGGTAAGTGAGCCCAAAACTCGGGCCCACGCCGGACTCCAGCTTCCTCCAGTATGTCACACTGCCGGAGGGGTGGGCTTTGCTCCCGCTGCAACTCGCAAACAGAGAAAGTTTGCGTCGCTGAGCCTCATCCATCCTGAAGTTTTTCAAGATGTCGTCGACATACTGTTGGTTGCTCTTACGAACCAGTTCCCTCAGGTCCTTCAACCAGCTCGACACCTCCGCTTTGCAATAGGGATGTAGCCTGCGGAGAGCCTTACCTCTTGGGCAGTTCATGTAGCCACTAAGTGGGCACTGGTACCTGGAAATTGTACAAGTATTCTACATTCACACTGGTAGTCTTTTTATGCTTGAGAATATTCATGCATGGTATTAAAAAAATATTGTAGAATCATTTTAGTTGCCTTGTATTCCTTATATTAAGTTTTTTCCATAACCATTCTAATATTTCCCTTGCTTCACCCAGGATGTAGACGTTTGCAATAGAGATACTATGTTAACTAATCTTCTATAAGGTCTAAATGTTTTCCTGGTTTTAACTCTCGAGTCCTGTGAGTTGTAACTTGCTTTGGACCTCTTTGATTAGTTGGCCCGTGGTCCTTAAAGGAAGCATAATTGTGGCTACAAATGTTTGGTGTAGTTTGATGTAGTGGAAGTGGCAATTCTGAGTGCTGAGACTTATTTCCGAGTTGTAGTTTGAGTCATCCAAGCTAGAGAGGCAGTAGCGTGAAACCAGCTCAAAGGCAGAAGTGGTCAGTTTTGATGCAGCACTCTTATAACAAGGGTTTATGGCTTGTCAGTGACACACACACACACTTACAGTAACATGGTGGAGGAACTTGTTATTGTTTAATTTTAACCAAATAGGTTCATTAGAGCTCTTTAAGTAATGACTGTATATGATTACTCAGATTAACACTAGATTGTCATTCATAATTACATGCAGTTGGCTCTGACTGTGATAAATTTGGACATAAGATAAAACCACAGTTTATTTTTTACCAAATTGTTACCAGACTGATTAGTTAATTTTGTATACAATTAAATAGTGTCTGATATAGTTAAGTAAAAGTATGATTATTTGTAAATTTATATGTGGTAGCTTTCATGCTTAATTTACAGCAAAATTGTGCTAGACGATCCCACTGGGTGGCAGGTTTGCTCAGCGATCTCCCATTTACCCTGCCCTTGTATTCCGGAACTGCTCTGAATCGATCTCATTTCACACATCGCCTCTAAAGACCTTTTTAATAGTTGACTAAACATCTTCACTTTCTGTCAGTTCATTGATACACCCTACCTGCCAATGAGGATGCACTCTGTTTCACCAAAGCCGATTGTGAATTTGCAGACGTGGCCCAAGAAGCAGTCCAGCAGGTCTACAAACTTGATTCCAAACTGGGCTGTGTCAGGCAGCAGAACTGGCTCGAGCCGGCATTCGTAAAAGCCTATGAAGGTTTCCATGAGTCGGGTGAGTGCATAAACCATCTCCAACAGGATGGAGTGGTACTTGGGGCTGCGTTCTTTGGCCGGGTCTTCCTTTGTCATGTGCACGATCCGGTAGAATATGTCCAGCAGGCGGCCAGGGAAGAAGAATAGGAGTGTCTCTTGACACATGTACCTCCAGCACACCGCTCGGAGCAACCTGCAAGAGGCATCGTAATGACCAATTGTAACATCTTGTGCAGACAACTCAGTCGCAGTAGAACTTGGATCCGTGCACTAGAAAGCCTCAACATGCCCGAGGTGATCCAATGTTCAATAAAAGCATTGCTAAAGTTGTTGAAATCTGTTGAGTAATTTTCTTGATGTGTACTAATTTGTAAAAAACAAATGAATCACCATGAACAATTCGCTCGAATACAACAAAGGTTGCCACACAGTATTGTCGTAGCCTGACTTTTTTCCCCCATTTGCATTTAATGAAGTCTGCCTGTGCGGATGTGTGACTAGAGGGAATGTGTGTCCCTCCTCATTCATAGCCGTAAAACAGTAAATAAAACCTTAGTAGCAGTGTTGTGAGTAGTGCGAGCCACAGTGCCGAGTTCAGTGAATATGCAACATGCCCCGATAGAACATTCAACAAGGCCTTTGTCCAGCTGAACGAGTTTGAGAGAGAATGCATCGTCAACCTGTGAGAGGTAGGTTGGACATTTCAGCGCCTTGCTCACCACTTGAACCATTCTGCCTACACTCTTGAGTTAGTGTTGGACAGTGGAGGGTACACACACTCATCAAGAAGGCTTGTGTTGACTGGTGTACCACCGTCAGAGGAGATGGTTTCATCATGCGACAAGTTGTAAGCACTTCATGGGTGTCCTGCACACCATCCAGAGACATGTCGTGGCAGCTGGGAATACACCTGTGACCACCAGTACCATATCCAGGTGACTAGTAGAGCGGATCTGTCGTCCTGGCATCCATACATCATCTACTTGACCTGTGCATCGCCAAGTACGTGTGAATTTCCAAAGAATGGATTGTATGGCAACTTGCAGATTAGCAACGAGTGGTGCTCAGAGATGAAGCGTGTTTCAGTCTGAATACAGACGACTACTGAATTTGAGCTTAGAAATGTCCTTGCAAGTGCAGTGATCCGCCCTTCATTGTAGTGCGCACACCGCCCTAACTAGAGGTGTCATGGTGTGGGATGCCATTTCCTATGATTCCAGCGCCCCACTGGTGATGATTGAAGAAACCCTGGCGTTGCAGTGATACGTCCAGGAAATTCTGCGACTGTGTGCATCCCCCTTCCTGATGCAGTTTGACAACCCTATGTTCCAGAAGAATGATGCCAGGCTTGATACAGTACTCTGGCCTGCCTTCGTGATGTCAACATACTTTCTTGCCCAGCAAGGTTCCCAGAGTTCTTGCCTATCAAGAACGTTTGGGGCCAGATTGGACGGCAACTACAGTGTATTTGGAGGGTCAGTTGCGCCAGCTGTGGTAGGATCTTCCTCTGGAAAACATCCAACATCTGTATGCCTCATGCCTGACCATATCGCTGCTTGTCTCCATGCTATGGGTGGTCCAACACCATACTAAGTGAATCCAGCAAGTGTTGGTCCCCTGCAATATATGCTTGGTGTGGTACAATATTTCAATGTTTTCTGTACACAGTACCAACTACAATGTCCTGTGCCTGTACCCAGTTGTGCCCCAGCATTGGCACCTTCAGGATGATCAATATTTTTTGCAAATTGAGTGTGTTTGCCCCTAGCACAAACTAAGTGCTTTAATAATACAATTTCAGATCATAAAGAAAATGTCATGTGCTGAAGAAAACTTTGTTATTATAAAAACTAATAATATTATTTAAATGTTATTGTGAAGTCAGAAGTATAAAAATGTGCGGGAAGAACAATTGGTCAATAAATTCGGAAGTCAAATATAATAAAACTGTAATGTTTTAGCCTTTTACAGGTCGTCTTGCTTTCTTCCTATGGTCTTTTTCTGTTCTGCCCTCTTATTTCTTTCCTTACTTGGTCCTTTATTTCATATTCTCTTTTCATTGGTATAATTTTAATGGTAGTATCCTATGCTCCTGATTTAAGTGATACGGGAGTTATGTTGTATTTTGTATTTCTCTACAAATTTGCAACTACACACTTTTAGTAACAGGCATTGGCTGGCCAGATCACATCACCCCCTCACAGCGAGTGCCGCAGAGATAAGAATCCAATCACCTATGCTCGTCGTCGGAAGATCAACCCCCAAGAGGGCGGATCCAGGTGCCCCCTCAGTCAGCAGGATTTGGTCTCAGGGCAGCCTGCAACACCTCCACCACTGTAAAAGGCCACTGGATGGTGTCAGCCCTGCAAGGGTAAGCACTAAGCCATTTCTCCTGCTGTAAAAGGCCACGGGGTAGAACTGACAGGGACCGCTAGCTGCTCAAACACTTTAGGCTGTGTCGGTAGCCTGAAGACTCTAGTAGGTTCTCAATTTCAATGTCCACCGGCAGCTCCAGAGGCCTTCCGGATGCAGACGCCACCAGAGGGTATGCCAGCGCCGTAAATCCCTCTATCGTTGGTAACCTTCCTTGGACTACCGCCATTGATGATATTCCTTCTGGCAATATTCCCAACAGTCGCTACAATTATTCAGCGCCCTTCTGGTACTACTTCAAGTAGGTTCCTTCGGAAGATGCCCCAAATTAATTAATTTTTTTTTTTAGTGCGACTACTACCAGTCACGTAGTATTCAATACACACATTAATATTATTTTATTCAGTATGTCTCTTCCTGATTTAGATTCACTCTTTTCTTTTGGCATGTAGTTTAAATATTTTTCTAGGAGCGTGCGGCCCCATTTTTTAAGTAGCTTTTTAATAAAAGCTTGTAACATTGAATTAAAGTTTATATTTCTTGTGAATAAGGGTTACCTAATTTCACTAAGCATATAAGGCATTGTATATTTAAAAGATTTTACTTTATTCTATACAGGCTTACCTGGCCAGTATTAATTCTTGCGTACGAAGAAATAGCAGGAGCCTCACGTAAGAAAGCCACCAAGGCAGGCAAACGTTTTTCATGTGTGGAATTCATTGCTCTTAGATCTCTACTCCACCTCACTGCTGTAAAAAGGCCGAAGGAGATGAGAGAGGATTGTTCTGACTGCTGAACCACAGTGAAACCTCACTTGTCAATGCTACCCCATAAGTCTCATTTACACACTGTATTTTCCACCCACCACCTTAAAAAACCAGGCAGGAACGTCAGTGTGTGTGAATTTTTGGAGCGTAAAGTTTATGGCACTACGCGGCAGGAGGACATGATAACATTAGCTATTTCCTATTAATATGTTAATGGCATTCCAATGCCATACAACCGTAAAGGTGGTATCAAACATAAACACAGAGTCTACGTACAAATCTAGTTAATGACATTCTAGAATTAGTAGAGGGACAAGTAGACACCCCAGCACCCTTATTCGAACCACCTACTCAGATGTCTAGTAAACCTCACGTCATACACTGGTTCGCTATTAGTATCCTCCCCAACTAGTACCATCCCTTAACTTGGACTACTACCTGAGCATGACTTCACTACAGCCAGCGTCGGCCACTGTTCAGCCGCCATCACCTGCAATTTGCCAGTCTCCACCAGCTAGTGCTCTGCGCCCAGGAGTATACACGGTAAGGCAATGCCCTAGTATAATTTGATCTACACCTGACTTTGTACACGTACGAAAGCCTACACGCCCCCGTATTTACACAGGGAAAGCACCCCAGCGTTTCACCTCCCTGTATACAGTTTGACATTACTTGAATGTTGTTCGTGATGCTGACATCACGATGGTCGATGTACACTTCTTCCTTTATTAAATAAACTGCTCGCGGATTTACCATAGGTTACCAACTTGCGTTAACACTTAAGAGTCCAGGGTTCGACTCCTCAAGAAGCAATCAACAAACCTCTACCGCAGCCCCAATGCGGCCATTACCCCACCCTAGCCGGCATCTTAAACCAACATGATGGGCCCATGACTCAACACTGACCTTGGCTAGCTTGTGTATTCATGTATGTAGATTTTGTGCAGTGTTATTTCCTATCTTTCCCCTTTAAAGAAAGTGTACACGTGACAATAATTGGTGTCCAACGTGGGGCATAATTGCATGTAGTTCAGGTTTGGTAATTAAGCTGTGTCGGACACGTTCGCCTGAGATACACTCAGCCAACTTTGTCATATCACTCCAACCCGCTAGCTGTAGAAGGCTACATAATAAGTGGCTCCAACGTGATCCACTTAGGACGAATGCTCTATTATATTCAGCCAGGACTTATTATACCCACGCAGCTTCTTTTAGAAGAGCAAGTTTGAAAGAAGGGAGAACACAGCCGGTCAAATCGTAACCATAACGGTTATAGTGAGAGTAAAACACGACCCTGTGTTAGCAATGTGGCTGTATGGCAGTGTGTGCTTGCTTTATAACCGCCCAGTATCCTAAGATACTCTTGGGAGAGAAATCCCTTAGAGACTAGAGTAAATACACCAAGACTGAAAATACACCAGAATTTCAGGGAGTTTGTGGATAAAAACACCCTGTTACGCCCATACATCAGCCTAATCATGTCTGATTCGGAGCATAGGCAACATGATGCTCCCGAAGCTGCAACGCAGAGGGACCTCCTCGACATGATCGAGAATTGTGCAGTAGCCACGCGCCCCGGAACGGGAGTGCACGTGATCTGTGCAGCAACATTTTCACCATTCCTGCATTGGGTGGGAAGACGTGCCCAGATATACAGATGGTTTAGAATCCCATTGTCCCGACTGCAGAGAGAGGCAGTTAGCCAGGTGCAGCTGGCTAAATTGCAACAGACAGGAGAATCCGAATTCCACCACACCTGCATAGGCTGACCAGACAAGAGGGTCACTCGGCCTGGCCAGGTCTAGCAACTGGAATACCTAGGAAGCAGTGAGTCGCTAAGATGCCGTGGCAACTGCGGGGCAAACGCCACAACTGGTGGGTAAAATATGGTAAATTCATCATGGACTGGGAACAACTATGGGAACACCTCAGTGCAATTTACCAGTGAGGAAGTCATGGCCCAACTCATCACGGATTTCCATGCGAAAGTTCAGAGTTTGACAGAAGAGGTTAAAATATATACTCTGCAGAGAGCCCAAATGCATTGTCGAAAATACCCACATGAAAGCGAGGACAGTTGCGTATTCAACATTTTGCGTACTCTACTCCCCTCCTTTAATAATTTGCTACTAAGCCCGATGCCACAGACTATGGAAGAGCTTTTAAATTGGGCACGGGAGGTGGAGAAGATCAACAGAGAGCAAGCACTTTTAGAATGACCAGCGCATGCCGCAGGCAAGACAGACGGCCCACCCCCTCCACCGGAAAGGCAAGCCAACCCCAGCCTGACCCCTCCTCTCACCACCCCTCGACTCCTCCCCTGCACGTACTGCTTGGGGAGGCATCCCCTGCACGTACTGCTCGGGGAGGCATCTCAACAGAGGCTGCCCTTCACGTCAGAACTGGAGAAGGGGAGGGTAGAAGACAAGGCTACCACAGACACAGCAGTGCGTCAACCCTAAATCTTCAGAGCCGGCGAGAAACGCCAGCCCTGGGATGCATGCAGGGCAACCGCCATCCCAGGGGAAAGCACGCCCCTCCATATTACAAAAATAGAACACCGATAAGAGGTGAAAACTCCACCTGAGGCTCAGCATATCTCCATCGAGATAATACACCTGTCTGGCATTTCTAGACTCCGCTGTGAGAGGTAACTTTTACGAAGTGACTTGTTGACGGGCACCCAGTACGCTTGACTCCAGCCGCAACCACTTGCAGTGCATATGGCATAGCCGGATATGACCTTAGCAGTCGATTGCAAGATTACTTTACCACTGCATGTCCAATACTTAGACCAGGCAGCTGAATTTACGGCCTCTAGTGAAATAAATTAAGTAATTTTAGAGCAGCCATGGCTGGCTGAGCAGCGATGATGGCTTACGAAGCATGGCGATTTTACCTCGGGAGCGACAACCGGGTGACAATTCACTGTGGGTTCAGCCCAGAATCGAACTCCACGCCATCTGTCAATCCTGTGGTTATAATACATGACCCAGACACAACCAGGTTTAGAGAATCATGGGAAATTCTCAATAGGCACGCTAATGTCTTTTCTTCCTCAGGGCCGTTACTGCAAATCCGCAGTATACAGCATAAGATCTGGCTCACTATGGACGTCTTCATTTATAATCCACCCTATAAGGTGTCTGCTCGTAGACGTCGGGAGATTTTAAGGTAGGTGGGCGAAATTAAAGAACAGGGCATAGTTGAATCTTCGAACTCACCCTACAATGCATGCATAGTGCTAGAGCCAGAGAAATATGGCATAACATTTTGTGTTAGCTACAAATATCTTAATTATGCCACTCGTCCGATAGTCCCTCCTATTGATCTCCAGAATACCCTCAGAGATATAGGGGAGGCTGCTATATTTAGCACCCTGGACCTGCAATCTGGCTATTGGCAGATTGCAGTCCACTCAGCAGAAAGTACACCGCATTCACCACACCCGATGGCAAGATATTGCAATTCAAGATTATGTACTTTGGGTTGAAGAATGCTCTGGCCACCTTCCAGCGACTAATGTCGTCAGAAATATTGACCGGATACTCGGGAAATTCTGCTTCTCCTACTTGGATGATATAATTGTATATTCAAAATCCTGGGAGGAACACAGAGTTCGCCTCCATTTGGTTCTAGAAAGGCTCTAAAGTTATGGGCTAACGTGCAAACTTGCCAAAAGTCATTTTGGGAAGACTACCATCGAATACCTAGGCCATGTAGTGGCTCCGGAAGGCAACTTCACTTAGTTAAAATTTATCAGGGCTATTCAGGAAGCCGAAAGGCCTCTCAATAAGAAACAACTCCACTTCTTCCTGGGCTTACGTAACTGGCTACGAAATTTCATGCCAAACAATAGTCCTAATCCTGGTCCCTCTACACCAACTATTACAGAAAGATGTGCATTGTAAATGGTCTGAAGAACATCAGAAAGCCTTCCTAGCTTTGAAAGAAAGTTTTGTTCACCTCACCCAACTACACTGCCCCCAAGGAGATAAGTCCCTCATCCTTCAAACCGACGCTTGCCAAGATGGGTTAGGAGCAGTACTCTACCAAGAGGACAAAGCAGGTTGTCTCGTTGGTAATCTCCTATGCGAGTACCTGTTTTAACGAGACCGAAGAGAGATATAGCAATGTGCAAGGATACCTAACTGTGGTATGGGCACTCCGAAAATACAGGTATCACCTGGAAGGCCAGAGATTCATCCTGCAAACCGATAACAAAGCTCTCCACTGGCTCAAGGAGGCCAGATACCAGAGGGAAGAACTTGGTAGATGGGAAATGTTTCTCACTGAGTTTGACTTCTCGGTCCAACATTGCCCAGGGAAGTTTAATGACCTCCCGGATCCCCTATCGTGATTCCTGAACCTAGAGGAAGGGGTAAAGACTGGAGAAGAGTGGGGAAAGTGGACTCCCCCCACAAACGTACCCTTGTCCCACAGAAACACTTCGGTTACAACAATTGCATTTCACCCAATAACGGGTTGATCTTTCAAGATGGCAGATAGCTTGAGTTCTCTCCCGGGGATGATGGTGTCCGAGTTCGGCATGGAGGTTGCTAAGCTTCTGCTGGTACTTAGAGATAGTATCTACTCTTTCAGTCCTCTTACTGATATCACGTTGATGATAGAAAGGTCTGAGGAAAGAGTAAATAAAACCAGTCTTCATGGAGGTGTAGCAGGTAACCTGGTGGTCCTACTCAGGTGTACTTCCACATACCATCTCCACCAACCCAATGCTGTCTCCCTATCTCAGTACCCAACACCAGAAGCGCAGTGGATACTGAGAATCGGGTATCACTGGCTGACGTTCCCAATACGTGGACGAGTTCCCCTGAAGGATCAGTCTCTTCAGACCCTGAGAAATACCCCTTCTGGGACCAGAAGCATGAAGGAAAGAGTATACTCCAGACTGACAAGCTAACCCCAAGATAATGAGTACCTAGTTTCGAGACTCTACTGTTCTATACACCGGGGTGCATAGAAAGGGTGGCCATCCAATATGCGTGCTTTTGTCTGTCGGTGGGTTTGGTGGTTTGAATAAATTTTCCGGTCACCTGCTGACCCTACAACAGTACTGATTTTTTACGAGGTGGGATTCTAATGCACTAAAAAGAAATCCTTAAGCGGAATAAAACCTGTTTATTTCGGTAAGGAAATAAACAAGGTGGTTTTGCACTACCTTCCTTGAAGGGACCCGAAGTGTCTTAAGTGTTCAACGACTTAAACAACGGGATCTTCTGCACCAGAGGTGCGGTTATGAACTGGCGAGGACTGGTAGTTCGGTAGGAGTCTTCGGCACCAGAAGAGCTGATGATTCCTTCGGCATCGTGAGCACTGTGAAGGAGCTGTACAGACTAGTGTTACAAGGGTCGGGACTCAGTATTTATAATCTTTGTGACTCTCCCTTGATCGTGGTGGCAGCATTAGATCCTCTGGGCGTGTGTCGTCACCGGCCAGCTCAGGATCCAGCTCCTGCATGTCTCTGCCATCCTGCGGTGCACTACAGTACTCAGTGATCTTGATGAATAGTCTCTGTTGCTTGACCGGTGAACAGTACAATTATTCGGACGTGGAGCATGCGTCTTTTGCAGTGGGTAAACAGTGCAAGTTTGACGTCTTGTAGAATGTAGAACCAATCAAACTCCGTTGAATTGTGCGACTGAGTGGTGGGTACTGATGAGTATAAGTCAGTTTAATATAAGTAGAAAAGACGTCACGTGTCATGATAACTTGTTTGTAAACAAATATTACACTGTTTGAATACATCAGTGTTGTAAGGGGTTTTTGAAGACCAGTAAAGGCTACTGAAATGTTAACATTGTTTGTTGTCAGTTATGTATTTACATTTAATCTGCTCATGGAGACAGCAGATAACTTAATGTAGAGGATACATTTTATCACCAGTGCTATGCATGTACCAATTTATAATTTTTAAGTGAAAAATATAACTCTCAAAACAATGCACATCTTAATACTTGACGCGTGCCGCTACTACATCTATTCAAATACGATTGTGACTCATCGCCTAGAGCACTTCTTCCATCTCTACAGACATGAACAACACGTTGCCTACCCTACGTGCAACAAGAACTTCTGTGTTTTTCTTTCTCACCTGAAGGATACGCAACCTGGCAGGTGGTCCCCCCCCCCCCCCCCCGTCTTTTGTTCGATACTTTCAAGCTGCCCAGACGTCGGGCAAGGCCGAGCACATCTGGAACCATGCAATTACCTTCTTCTATCCTCGACTTGGTAGGATGTAGCACAGGTCACGTGTTTATTGAGCTCTCAATAAACACACATTGCTCTCTACCTTTCTGTTTTTATTTCCAGGGTATTTATTTGTATCCACAGTTGAAGGTAGATTACGCTGTGCACTGTCGATGGAAACCGGGCATTTTATTAAACCGAATTAAGACATACGTATTAGACGGCTATCTGTTTCTTCCCAGCTACACATCAGCACTGCCAGTGCTTGTGGGGGAGAAACAGTTACGCCACAACCACTAGCAACACCTTCACACCAGGAGACATGGCAAACTGGTTGCTTCTCACCATCCGCACTGAATAGTGCGTGATGACTGTGGCCTGCAGTGTTGCTGGTCATCCTAGTGCGAACGCACAAACAGTAGAGGCTTGGCGGACCACACGGCTCCACGTCCCTGATCAGTCCGCCTACGGTGGAGAATCAGTGGGGACTCTTATCGAGCTCGAGCTGGCAAGTCACTATTGGGTTACACTGTTAGTATTTCTATCTCGGTGCGCTGCGTGAACTATAGAGCTGTTACCCTATGCCTCATGAGAGGAGGAGTGGCAGAAAACCAAGGGAGCATCACCTGGCTCACCCTACTCTCAGGCCGAGGATAGCATTACCCCATCCTACACAGAATAGACAGGTGGAATGGGACCGTGCCGTCGAACTCAGACGATGAACAGTCGCGCCTGTTCCGGTTGTGTTCATTAACTTTCCACCGTGTGTCCGCATCCACACCAAGTGTTACCCGAATGTCACCGGGTTACTGACTGGTACTGAAGTGCGCCTAGGCTGGGACAACCACATCTTCTGGCCTAAAGAAGTTCGTCTGTGTAAAATCCGTTCCGGCATTGGCATAATTCGTCCCGCCTAAGGGCATTTCTACGTAGATTACACAACTAGAAAGTCAGTCAATCGGACACGTATCGTACTGTAGTTAAAATTAACTATCATATTCTTAATCAGCTCTGTAGATGCGAGCTGTAAAATGAAGTTTGTATAATCTTTGAAATAAATTTTGAAAAACCCCTGCAGTTCTTTGGCACATTGCGGAGGCATTTTTACATACAACAGATGGCCACAAAAGTGCTGCCACATGCCTTAATTGCTTTGAGATGCAAAGCAAGATTATGCATTTGTCATTTTATACCTGTATGTTGGCATTCTGCACATTTGAACAGTAGCAAGAAAGGTTGGTCTGCACAGCTTCTTCTCGATCTCGCTTCCCGCAACATGTAATGATATAGGCTATTCACGGAAAAGTGAGCACTTTTGAAAGCTTTCTCGTCAATAAATATACTTTATTTTAGCCTTACATGTTAACTTCAAAGTAAGGTGGAATATACACACTGTGTTTATTACTTATATAACAATATTAATTTGTAGTAGGTGATTTCAGGGTAAGAAATGGCTGAATGGAATAAGTAACTAGGGCCTCAAGAATGCTAATTTCACCATGAACAGTCTATACCAGGGATAAATGCCAGTTTGCATAAGTGTTTGGGAGCAGAGAGGAATTTAAAGAGGGTACAAACTCTGTTACGTGTATGGGTGGTTGAAGTTAGTTCATGGTTTCGGCCTTAAGAATATTATTAATAATTTTCTAGTTGTTTTTGCCATGGATGTCGGGTGCCTGAGCGTTTTATGACTCTACACCACTGCTTTGTGTATAAAATGGTATCCAGCAGGACTACAGAAAAGTCTGATAAATTATTTTGGCATCTGTAGCTTGTGGGCCTAACCTGTACTCCGTAGCAGTGAGGCAGAGGGCATGACACTTGGCAACATGCTTTTCTGTGAGCCTGCCAGCAGCGTCACGGGCACGCCGCAGCTGGCATTCAATGGCTGGCTCGAGGCGCTGGAAGGACGTGCGCAGGAAGCGGTTGGCGGCAGTGGCAAGTGCGCGGCAGACGCAGCGCACTGTTGACACCTCTTCGAACGTGAGGAAGGTGAAGATGTGGTCGTGCACGTCTCCTGGCAGGTCCAGCAGTGTGGGTCTCGCCTGTTGTTCGCCGATCCTGGCCATGTGCAGTTCTACAACCCACATCCGAACATACGAGGTAAGCTAGCCACACTCGCAAATGTCTCTGCTACTATAATCCATTCACGATTACTTCACACTTTTATGAATCTCTGCTGAAGTTCTACTTCTACTTATTTCTTTGCCTCATGAAAAATAAGCTTATCTAAGTTTAGAAAATTACATCAAAGATCACTGCACCGAACTCGTGCACTCTCACTTGTAATAATATTTTCCATGCGAACTATTTCTTACTAGGTGCTACCAACACACATGTTTTCTCACCGTTTATATACATATTAACTATAAATGAAATAAATATAATATTGGTAAAACATAAATTTAGTGAAAATTAAGATATTAACAGAGTTAATGCTTCTGATGCACGGCACATTTAGGAAATAACTAAACACGTCGTGTATGGCATGATTTTTCAAAGGTTCAATTCATAAACTGTGAAGAAACCACGAATGGACTATAGCCAAATACTTGTGAAGCTCATTTTCACAAATGTCTTGAGGAAAGTGTTTGCATATCAGAATCCCATAAAACTTTGAAAAAATTCAGTCCTTTTTAATAAAATGCTCATGTTGGATTACATTTAAGAATGTTTCAAAATATAAAATTAATATCTTTTTGAGCAAATAAAATGTGTGCATTATGCCAGGTGTATTAGAAACAAATTACAAAATACCATGGAATGTAGAGTGCAAATAAGACATTTTAGAGCTAGAAATAAACAATCAGATATTTTGTCTAACCATTACTGTCACTGCCATTGCAGGGACAGGTTGGCATGTTGCTATTATACACAGATGGTAAGATGGCAGTATGCTCACAGTGTGTGTTCAAAATGTTGCTTATTGTGGGCTTTGCAGGCTGCAGCATGTTGCAGATACATTGTGTTGTAAGTTTCTATGCCATCAGTAAGGTGGTTTTTATGTTTGAACTGCCTGCACTGTGGCAGGGTTTATTTTTTTATAAGTTGGTACACTGTTTTTAGGCTTGTCTGCATGTGTGGTGTCGTATGGGTAACTTGAATTGCAAGTGTATATATGTTAATCAGTAGTTGTCTTTTGTCTATGGTTGAATGAAGTATGTTGATGGCGACTCTCGTGAATATCCTTCGCAAATATAATTGTAGTTTTGACAAGACAGATGGTGTATTTTTTCCACTGTGCCTTATAATATGAACAACAGGTTATGGGCCTGTGGTGATTGTGGACTGAGGAAGTGCTTGAGATCGTCGAGTGGAGATTGTGAACATGTTTGACATGGTTGTAAACATCATGGCAGAGGGTACAGATGAGAGAGACGTGGTGAATTTTCCAAAACTAACAACTGGTAATTATTTCTCCTGGAAACTCAGTGTGAAGGTGCATATGATAGATAAAAACTGCTGGGTTGCAATTGAACCAGGTTTGTTGACGTCGTATTATTGAACATCGACCAAGCAAGTTTGATTCGGAAGGCTTTGTATGTGCTTTACCGATCAGTGGGAGACAGTTTCTTATTGGACATAGAAAATTGTGAAAGAGCGAAGCTAGCCTGGGAAGCATTGGGGGAAATTCACATAACGCCAACTAAGTTTCATGCACTCCAAAGCATGAAGGAAATGGCACTTGTTACCAAGACAGCGGACATGACAATGCAAGAGTATGCCGCATCAATACAAATATTGAACAAGAAAGTTGCTAAAGGCGGGATAATCTTCGATGACGAAATAATTGCAAATTTACTGCTCAGTGGACTACCGGCAGATGAACAAGTGTTTGTGCAGAACCTTCTGAGGAAACCTAATGTCACAATGAGGATGGTAAAGGGGCGGCTGTTGGACGAGGAACGACGATGGCAACAGACGACTCCCAACAGAGAACGCTATCAAGTTGCCTTAGCATATACTGTAAACAAGAGGACATAGTTTACAAGAAAGAATTTTGAATCAAGAAATTCGTGGGATGTGGTCATCAAAGGAAGTGATCGTAACTATTTTAAGTGCAAGAGGCTTGGACATATTAGTAAGTTTTACCCTGAAGTCCAATGTTTTTAGTGTAATGAGTTTGGACATTGAGGACACTGTATCAAAAAATGTAATAATAGTAATGGGGAAAAGATGAGTAAGCATGATGAGGGCGAAAATCATGTTCAGAAAGGGAAAACAATAGGGTGTGTTAGCGTGTTTGCACTGATGGCTAGCAAGGAGTGTAATCATTGGTTTCTTGACTCGGCTGCTACAGAGCACATGACCTCTTGTGGAGAACTGTTTACAGATTTCACCCCTAGTGAGGATATGTAACACTTGGAAAGGGTGAAATTAAGTTAGAAGGGATAGGCACCGTCAAGCTTGTACTGTTGAATTCATGCGGAAGAAATACTTTAGAGATGAAGAAAACATTATATGTACTGGAATTAAATTTTAACCTAATTTCTGTTACAAAATTAACTGCTCATGACATCCACGTAAATTTTACAAAAGATCAAGTTGTTGGTGTATTGAAAGATGAGTGTGTTTTCAATGCTTTTATTAAGGAAGGATTGTATGTTTTGGTTTTGCAGAGTGATGTATTTGTCAATGAACCACAAAGGTATGAAGCTCTAGTCGCTTAAGCCAAGAACAAGACTGAGAATGCGAATGAAGTAGAGATTGAAGCTGTCGCATTAAAGGCAGCCAGTGCAAGCCACCAACGACTTGGCCACCTCCATGCAGACGTTATGAAAAGGGTCCCTGGCCTTGATAGCTTAATTTATCAGAGTGACTGTTCTGTTAGTGTTCAGGGTAAGATGGCTCAGAGTAGTTTTCCAAAGAAAAGTGAGTGCAAGACTGCCCAACCACTAGCCTAGTCCACAATGACATAATGTCTTCTCCAACAAAATCAAATGGTGGTGTATCGTATTTGATGAGTTTTATTGATGATTATTCCATATTTGCAACTATTAAATTCCTGAAGCTGAAGAGTTGCACATTTGCCAAATTCAAGGAATATAAAGCAGAAGTAGAGTTGCTCCATGGGCTGAAATTGAAGAGTTTTCAAACCAATGGGGAAGGTGAATACTGTGAGAAGAAATTTGAAAGTTTCCTGCTGGGAAGTGGTATTACCCATAGGAAAATGGTAGCCTGCTCCCCCCAACAGAATGGAGTGGCTGAGAGATATGGGATATTGAAGATATGACTAGATGTTTACTGTCGCAAACAGGTTTGAGTGAAGGGTTTTGGTGTGAAGCTGCCAGCACATGTTTCATAAGGAATCTGTGCCCATCCAGGCCAATTGACAATTTGCTACCTCTAGTATTTTGGGAAGGAGAAAGTGTAGACAAATAACTGCCTATATTGTGAGTGTTTGGATGTAGAGTCTGGTTAGCTCAGAAAAAGGGAAAGTTTAAACCAAGGGCTGTAGAGTGTGCGTTTCTTGGTTATGAAAGTAACATAAAGGGTTTTCGATTGTATAACTTGAGTACGAAGAAAGTCGTGATTGGGTTGCGTGTCATGTTTGAAGAGGGTGTGTTTCCACCGAGAAAAATTAGATTGCCCTAGAACTGATGATGTATTTTTTTGTGATTCTAATAATGTAGATGAACCTGTAGAGGCTGATGATGAGTGTAGTGAGTTTTGATACTGAGGGACATGGTGATTTAAGGGAAGAAAATGATGACACTGGAAATTTTGAGAAGGTAAGTAAAGATGTACAACCAAGGCGGAGTGTTCGGATTAGAAAGATATTAAATTGGAAAAAATATTGTTCATGTTGCAATCTTGCTGTGTACAAAGCAGATTATGTTGAAGAGCCTATTAATGTAACCGAGGTCCTGAAAGGGGAATATGCAAATGAATAGCAAGGTGAAATTAAAACTGAACTAGAGAGTATTCAGAGTAAGGACACTTATGTATTGGTTGACAGACCTCCTGCCAGGACAATATTAGGTAGCAAGTGGGTTGTGAAGTTGAAAATGAACCCAGATGGTACTATCAGTAGATTTAAAGCAAGATTGGTGGCACAGGGGTTTGCTCAAGTGCAGGGAATTGACTTTCACGAGACCTATGCTTATGTGATCAAAAGAAAAACCATCATATTGATCATGGCCCTAACTGCTAAACGGGTGGGTTCAGGAATATATTGATGTACTTACAGTTTATCCGCACAGTGATCTGAGTGAAGAGATTTACATGGTTCAGCCAAAACACTTTGAGTTCGACGATAAGAAAGTGTGTAAATTTCTGAAAAGTTTATATGGATTCTGGGGGGGGGGGGGGGGAGTGGCATGCAACTTTAAACACAGTGTTAAGTGATTTGGTACTGAAAAGACATACCAAAGACCCGTGTTTATGTAAATGAAAGCAAGGATCTGTTCACTGGGATTTATGTTGATGATCTAGGATGTTGGGGCAAAAAGAAACATGTAGAGTGGTTCAAGGAAAAATTAGTTGTGAAGCTAGAAGCTAGAGAACATAAAGCTAGGGAATGTAACACATTTTCTTTCAATGAATGTAGAGTACTGTAAAGGGAAAATGTCCATCCACCAGACTGATTACATTAAGTAAATATTAAGTGAGTTCAAGCTAGAAGATGGAAAGGGTAGATGAGCCCCTTTGGAAATTAATAATTACGATGGAAATTCATCTGAGGATGAGAAATATAATGCATATTTGTACAGAAAGGCAGTGGGTTCATTATTGTACTTATCCACAACTACCAGGCTAGGTATAGCATATGCAGTATGTAGAGTAAGTCGGAAGAGTTGTGACCTTACAAAAAGGGACTGGCAAGATGTAAAACACATTATGCTGTATGTGAAGAAAACTCAAAACCTGAAGCTAGCCTTCGTTTCTACTGGTGATCATGTTGATTTGTTTTGCGATGCAGAATTTGCAAATGGACGAGATAGGAAGTCGGCGAGTGGTTACGTGGTGACAATGGCAAATGCACCAGTCAGATGGAAAACTAGACTACCTAAGAAGAGAGATCCTGTGGCCACATCAGCTACTGAAGTGGAGTGTGCATCAATGTTCCATGTTGAAGCAGATTGTTACTGAATTAGGTCAAACAAAGTTTCCACCGAAACCGTTTATTATCGAGTGTAATAACCAAGGCGCTATTAAACTTACAGAAAACAGTTGTTACAGAATTGTCTAAGCATTTTGACATTAAATACCAATTCTGTAGGGATTGTGTTGACAAGGGTATTATGAAGTTTGAGTATGTTGTTAGCAATAAGAATGTGGCAGATCTGTTCACGAAAGTTATTAATGGGCCTAAAACTCAGTGTTTTGTTAAGGCAATGCATTTGTAAACAGGAATAGTCTCATTTTACTGTTTGTAATCCTGGGATATTTAAGAGTTTAAAAAAAAAATCCCTATTTTCCTTTTTGTATTCTGTGGATATTTGGGAGTATATAGGAAAATTCACATGTTCCACTTTATTATACATAAGTAATCGAAAAAGTGTGAATAATCAACGTTCATAATATAAAACACTTGGCATATATTTACTAAAACAGTTAAATATATGCTTATAAAAATCTAATATGGTGCTTGTCATAGTGATGAAATCATATATTCTGATGACATATCTGCCTGACAAATACGAATCTACTCGTTATTCGATACACTTTAAAGTTTAATAAATAAAATACTTAAAAATTAGATAAGAAATAAAAAAATTAATGTCTATAATGAGAGGCAAGATAATATTCATCCATCTCCAAGCTATATACTACTTATAAACTTTTGTCCCAGAACATGTCACAATAGACGAGTTGTCTAAGGCGTAAGTCTGGCGACCGAAGGTCCTGTAGTTCTGTCCTGCACTATTCCAGATGGTATTTTAAGTTATAAAAAAAGCAGCGCCCCTAGCATTCAATTCCAAAACCAATATGGCGGCCGAGTGCATGTGAAATCAACTAATCGAACGAGAGCGACACAATTGCTCCTAGTGGCCAATGCCAGCAATTTCCTCCGAATAACTAGGAATTTCCTAGAGACATTATTGTCCACCTTAAAGAAGATCCATGGCATATTTTGGGAATGTAAACAGAACATTTATAGCATATTCCCGAGATATCCCTTGGAATGAATAGGGGTATGAGAGCATATTCTAGGGATACCCTACTATTCCTCGAAGAATATCCCTCCCATATCTTGGGAGTGTAAACAGAACGTATATAGCACATTCCCGAGATATCCCTGGGAATGAATAGAGGTATGAGAAATATTCTGGGGATATACTAATATTCCCTGGAGAATATCCCTGGAATATCTTGGGGGAGAGATATGGTCGGATATAACTTATCCTGGAACATTCCAGTAATATGTTCAGAATATCTAGGAATTTCAAAGGGATATTTCAATATTCATGCAAGAATATATTTGGGATATTCTCAAGATATCCTTGTGCTGTGTGGGAGTGCTGTCTTCACTGACTACACTGCTCTCTCCACTGCTCCATTGGATTGTGGTTGTAAAGGTGGCATTATCTGCACTGTAATCGTTTTTTCCTTGCAAAACTGTCCAAATTCCTCCGAATGAAACTGAGATCCACTATCGGCCACCAGCATTTCTGGCAAATCATATGCTGTATAGGCCATTCGCAGCTTCTCAATTGTTTTCTCCGCTGTGGTACTCTGCATTGGCTATATCTCCACCCGTTCAGAATAGGCATTCACCAAAACCAATAGCCTTTTACCTTCCTTTTCCGTAAAGTGAACATGTACTCGCTTCCCCACCCGAGAAGTTGCTGCCCAATATACCGTTGAACTTTGAAGCATGTTATGTCTAGACAGCTGTGCAGTGCACCTCTTCACCGTGTCCACAATCTCATCGTCCATTCCTGACCACCACACACAACTTCTCCCCAGTATTTTCATCTGCACCACCCCGGGATGACCTTCATGCAACATCTGCAACACATCCTTTCTAAGCACTTGTGGAATTACTACCCTGTCTGCCCACATTACACAGTTGTCTTCCACAGCCAACTCGTCCCTCTTACTTTTGTAAGGTTTAATGTTTGGCTCGCTAACTTGAATTGGCCACCCATACATAGCATAGTTTTTACAGTTTTCAGTACTTCGTCTTGTTCCATCTCCCTTGCTATCTATTCCACCTTTAGCAGCAAATACTGAATCAGAAATACTGGTTGCTCTATGATCTGTGCATGAGAGGTAACCTTGACAGCATATCCGCATTACCCATATTTTGCCCCTTTCTATACTTAAGTGGATAGTCATATGTTGAAAGGAGAAGAGCCCACCGCTACAACCATGCCACTGTTAGAGGTGGAACTGTGCTCTTAGGTCTGAAGATGGTGGTCAAAGGAATATGATCTGTTTACAGTGTGAAGGGGTTGCCATATAGGTATTTGTGGAACTTCTGCACTGCAAATACAATTTTCAAAGCCCCCTGCTGTAACTGGCAATAACCCTGCTCGGCTTTGGACAGAGTTTTTGACACAATGCAAATGGGCCAATCTGTGCCATCTGACATCCTGCGCAGCAACACCGCCCCAACCCCATATTGAGAGTCATCACTCGCTACTATTAATGGTTTGAGCGGGTCAAATGGTTCTAGCACTGGAGCCTGGATAATCCATTCTTTATGTTCTTCAAGCAACTGCTGACACTGGATATTCCATATCCATGGAGCACCTTGCACCAACAACTTGTACAGTGGTTTCAACTTGATCGACATACCTAGGACAAATCTGGCATATGAATTTATCAACCCTAAACAAGTCTCTAACTGTGTGATTGTGGTTGGTACTGGAGCCTCCTTTATAGCCTCTTGTAGATCATTAGCCAGCCTAATGTCATCACCACTGACACCGTACCACAGAAATTTGACCTCTCTTTCAAGGAAATGACACTTATCTTTTTCTGGCCCTTACACCATGTTCTTGCAACCTCTGCATCACTGCTTCCAGTCTTCTTTCACACTCCTCTACTGAACACCCTGTTATGAGGAGATCATCTAAATATGCCACTACCTCTGATATTCCCTGAAAAATCTGCTCTATCACAGCTTGAAAAATGCTGGGAGCACTTGACAATCCAGAAGGCATTCTCCGATATCGGTACAAACCCTTTATAGTATTTACTGTCACCATCTCTTGTGGCAACTTTGATGGTAAGCGTTTGACAAGTCCAGCACATAAAATACCTGACCATTTGTCAAACATGCAAAATATCATCGATATATGGAAGTTGTTGGCATGCTAGTTCAATCATCGGAGTTACGATAACCTTAAAATCCGCACACAAACTTGCCTCGCAATTTGCCTATAGTACCACCACCAGGGGGCTAGCCCAATTACTGTAGCTTACCTTTTCCAAAATTAGTTGTTGCTCGAAGTACTGTAGCTCCTCCTACACTTTCTCTTTTAGTGCGTACTGCACTGTTCATGACTTGAGAAAGACTGGCGGAACTCCATCTTTGAGTGTAAAGTTGGCCTCAAAGTGTTTGATTTACCTGAAGGCTCCATTAATTATTTCCGCATACTTATGAAGTAGCCTCTTGAGCATTTTCTCCTTTACCACATCTACCACAATAATTGTCCCCCCCCCCCCTTTTCTGTTCCTGATCCACCGAAACTGCACTGATTCTGTCCCAGTCCAACTTGATATGTGTAAGCCAATCCCGTCCAAGTAAAGAAGGTAGTAGCTGGTGACCTCAAGTCCACCACTAGTAGTGGCAGTTGGTTTTTCTGTTCCTTGTAGAACACTTCCACCTGCATCCCTCCTTTCACAGGTAAGAAACCCCCAAAATATGTTCGCAGCTTGATGTCCGATTTCCATTAATGCCTGTCCGGTCAAGTCACTTGATAGGTTTCATTTGACACCAAAGTAACCACAGATCCCATATCTTCCTGCATCACCACCTGGTAACCCACATTAGCCACAATTTCTGGTTGCTGCACGACAAACAAATCCAAAATTTCGTTTTGGCTGTTGTTGTCACTTTACATGCCTCTTCCGATACCGACCAATGAACCTGGAACAGCTTCTGTTGTTTTTCTGCCTGTTCCAATGTTGTCGCCAAAGCGTACGCCTGCTCCAAATTATATTCAGTTTCAGTGTGTTTTTGTTGGATGTGTTGGCTGGGGAGTCCACTGACAAACCGATCACGCAATGCCTCCGGCAAAAACGAGCCAAAATGGCATGTTTGTGCCAAATGTTTAATGGCAACTGAAAATTCAGCTATGGATACGTTTTCGTTTTGCATACACCCATGAAATTTCCACCGCTCAGCAATCACCGGCGTCTTTGGATTGTAATGAGTCTTAAGTATCGCTTCCAGCTCTTCAAACGACTTCTTACCTGGTACCTCAGGCGATACCAAATCGCACAAGACACCAAAAGTATGTTTACCTATTACCGACAACAACACGGCGACCTGTTATTTCTCCTGTACAGGGTTCGCGTCAGAATAATGCCGTAACCGCCTCAAATGTGATACAATATTGTCTGAATATTCGTCGAATTCGTCCATACTTCCAAAATATGCCATTGTAACCACTATTCGCACACTACTTAACAAAACCCTCGTCGCCAATGCTATGTGCCCCGTACGGACACCATCTTCATAATAACTCGTGCTGCCATACACAGGATTACAAATTCTCTATACTACACTTTAGTTATCAAAATGTTGCATTATATTGAACAGTGCTGAGCGACAGATCTCGGTTTACCTCGCGCAGACCTCAGATATTCATAATTGAAATATTTATCAGATAGTAATTCCTCTGAAATTCTTTTCTCCAGCATTATTCCCTCGAAAATTCCTTGGTCATTCATTCCTCAAATATCTCTCAGTTATCAATTACTTAAACATTCCTCACTGGAATTATTTATCCCTGTAAATGTCGCTCCACATATTCACCTCAGAACATGCTAACTTTACACCAATCATTTAGCATATCAATAGAATAAATGCTTTTGGAGAAATGTTGGGATATCCTATAGCCAATGCTCAGGATAATAACACCATCAGTACTAACGATTATGTGTATATAGGTAGTATAGACAGTATGCCTGGCATGGCCCAAACCACCACAGTGAATATATGTACCTCAAACGACGGATTATGTACGTAATACAGGTATATAAACCACGTGAAATATGACGGTCGTATTTTTCTTATTGTATGGAGATGTGCATGGAGCTGCTACGATGATCGTCGGCCTTAACGACCGAGGTCAAAAAGTCTCGTGTTCCGAGCTAGCCAGAATATAGATGAACAACTTGCAGTGACAAGCATTCTTCAGAAGATGAAAGACAAGAACAACTTCAAGTTTTCCGAGGATCCTAATGAACTTGTCGATAGACTCAAGATATTTGATTACTCTGTAAAGAAGCAGATATTACTCGCACATAAACAAGGGGGTTACCATGAATAATGCGATTAGTTATTGCCCACGAAATGTAAGCACCTGAGATATATACACATTTATAGTGTAGGCCTACATAATAAGTGAAATTTAAAATAAATTGTGCGTTTTATTTCCCTGATTTTATTAGAGAGTGCCGTACATACGAGGCTGTGGAAGTGATTCCTGATTCTTAGCACAAGTGCATGACGATGGGTATTATTATGTTTGAAGTATATATCGGCTTATTTCATTGGTCAAATACGTCACAGCAATGTATCAGAAAAGGGTAACTGGGGAAGATTTGAGGAATGATTGAAGGATGCTTGAGGAATGTTTCAAGAATGAATGATTGAGGAATATTTTAGAAATGTTTGAGGAATGAATGTCTCATATATGTGTGATGTCAACTAAGACTGTTGCGCGCTTCCATGTCTAATGAATCATTATAATAAATATGGCAATATATTTTCGTGCAGTTACAATTTAAGTATGCATAACAATAACTGTAGTGAATTGTAACATAGGTACCCTATTTTCGGCAGATGCACCTATGTTACGATCAGGATTGTCTACTTCCCCAGTCGTAATATTTACCTCGGCTAGATTACTAGGGCAAGTTATTTGGCTGAACCATCCGGGTCTTCTGTCGTTTCGTCGCCAAAAGCGCCAACGACACATCTTTGTCGCTGTTACTGTTACCATAAGGACTTTGCTTCCAGTTCACAGTTCTACAATGTGAGGCTCATACGTGAACAAAGGTATAGACTACTTACTCACTGTAAAGTGAGCACTTTTGAAGCTCTCTCATTCAGAATAATAACCAATAAATATATTTGATTTTAGTCTGAGACATTAACTTTCAAGTTCGGTGGAATACCTATACACACTGTGTTTATTACTTATATGGAAATACTTATTTGTAAAAAGTAGTTAAAAGATTAAAAATGACTAAAATGAAAAGTAACTAGGGCTTCAAAAGTGCTCACTTTGCCGTAAACAGCTTATATTGTTAACTGACGCAGGAACTCCCAGTTTGCGACGGAAAGGGGGAGGGGACCCCCACAGTTGCAGGTTTAGACTAACGAGTCGTGGCATGGAAGAAGGGCATCGCCACGTCATAATGTTACACAATAGTAATATTAAATTAATCAAAAAAACTCAGCATTTTAAACACTTCTTACATTATTTTAATTCGCTTTTAAAACATTTACAGGACACTTCATATCAAAGCGATTGTTTTTTTTTTGTGTTGGGGGAGGGGAGTCATGCCCTCCCTCCGCCCCTTCAATGATGGAAGTAGAGAATCACTGTGACGTTTGTGGACAAGCTTGTTTCCAGGGGTGGGGGATGCCCCCCACCCCTGGACAACTGCTGAAAAGATAGTATAATTTCATGGGTTTATACGCGTCTTCATGTTTTTGGTAAATTGTAGAACTACTAAGTGAAAACATGTTTTCAAAAATGGTTTATTTTAATTCGGGTTTACCAAGTGCGATAGTAATTTAGAATGTGTACCTCAGTTCCTTTTTTGTCATTAACTAAGAAGAAAATTGAAATAGAACGACTTTTAAGTTTTTTTCTTAAAATATGCATATTCAAGTAAAATTTTTCTGGTGATACTAATAGAAAGAGAGAACTTATATTTAAGGTTCTGCAATATTATACGTCCCCTACAACCTCTCTACCAATTTTTTTTTTTTTTTAAATAAAGGTGACTCAAGTGTATAAATAAAATGTACAGTATCTATTTAGCAAATTTCTGTAGACTTAATAATGAAAAGACAGTTCTTTAAATTTCGCTGTTCGTCAAAAATTAATCTTTAAAAATCTAGCGACGCTGAATATTTAAATAAAAATATCAATAATTAATTTTAAAATTATAGTTGATAAAATGTTTACCTCACATAACTTTAAAAATAGGTATAGGCTGATTGAAAAATTAAGTAGGATTAAAATTTCAGTAATCTGATAACAGATTTATGCTCCCAGAAACAGCCGAATATGTTTGTAGACAAGTAATTGTCAACCCATACATGGAGAAATCCGACATTTCCGACTCGAGCATAAATACATGGCCCCATAGGCCACGCAAGTCCCCATATGAAATACATAGGGCCAGAACGCAGTTTTATACGAGATGGGGCGGAATTAAACCGACAAACTTCGTGAGGCGATTCCTTACGAAAATTCAAATAAATTTAACATGCGCATCGACTCTCTTTTATCGCCTCTACGCGCAAAGCACTGAACTGGCGTTTGCCGTCGATAACGCCCCTCTACGAGACTTTCAGTGGAGACTCCCTACCATTTTATGACGTAATATTAAGAATAAGGGTGTGATGTATGACACTAGTCCTTTTTTAATGTTTTGTACTTGAGATTTCATACATAAAAATTACAGTGAAAACACCCGTTGAGGCATTTACACTATTGCAAAAACGTGCTTTAGAGAGAAATGGAGGAACTGTATAACGTATATGGATGCTAACGTTTCTTAAATGCTAATTGTAAGCAGATCTCACTCAAACAAGTTAGAAGGTTTTTGATGTGAATACGTCTTTAAATTTGCAACCATAGCGGGAGGCAATCCAGAAAAACCGATGATAGCAAAATCGGGGGATACAGTTTGGCATTGCAGCTCCGAATCTCTCGTCTACGTTCAACATTCAATTACACCACTCTATTGCCAAAGGATCAAATAATATATTACATTGAGTGAGGACTGTGAAGCATCGCATGCGCCGGGTGTGTCCCGCGGGAGGGGGGTGGGGGCACCGCAATTTTGAGTTCGTTTCGCCGCGTCATATAACTTCCGCGTAGTATAACTTTTGACTAGGAGAAGCAACGACGCTCGTTTAAGTTTCAATCGACAACTCTCGTCAAGATCAATCGATTTCGTGTATAAAAACATTTGTGAGGCGTGGTTATGGTGAAATTGTATGGGTTTAGAGTTTAATGTAAAAAAATTAAGAAAACTTAATACAATTTCGACCAATACTCGTCAGAAAGCCAAGTCGAACGTAGACGGTTGGAAAGAACATCTAAAAAACAATCCAGTGATATCCATAAAACCCCCATATGATCGAGTGAAGCGGTGCCGGGAACGTAAAATAAACACAGAGGCGTCCGAGCGCGTCAACGTAGACTTATTCACGAAAAACAAACGGCCGTGTCGCCAACACAGCCACACCCCATTTTTAGTAAAACGTTCTCTGCTGGAGCTCTGCACAGTGTTCCCACCCATGCGACCTGCCACCTTAACACTTCCGAATCAGAGGCACTCCGCGACTTACATAGCTCAGATGACCCGCCTGCCACAGAAAGTTCTTCACACTTCGAGCCACGCCGAGGGAAGTAATTACCAGAAATTTCGTGCAATAGCTTCTAATTTATTAATTTTTTCAGAGACGGTAGTGACGTCAGTCCTATCTGCGTCATCGTAGCCAGTGCGTTGGATCCGCCTCCCCTCCAGGTATAGGCTATTCACGGTAAAGCAAGTATTTCTGAGGCCGTAGTTACTTTTTTTTCCTATCGATTATGTTTTATCCTTATACCTTTTAAATAAATAAATAGTATCGTGTAATTAATAACCGCAGTGTATATATTTCATCAGACTAAAGTTGACGTTTAAGGGGAATGGTGCACGAAAGCAGTATATTTACACGATTTTCGATATAAGTCGTTTTCCAAAGGGTTTATCGAAATTTTTGGCTCGACAATACATAAATAATAATTTTCAACACGTTTTTACGTTGTTAAATTTTCACTACCTTCATTATTCTAGGTGCACAGATGGAAGATTTTTTTTTTCTTATCTTCAATCAGAGCTCCGAGGATGACGAACGCAGAGAATTTTTAACCATGAAATAAGGTCTTCAAAATTGTTATTTCCTACATCTTGTAGAACCAAAAATTTCGAAAAATCCTCTTTAAAACAAACTGTGGCAAAAATTATCCTATAAATATACGATTTTTGTGCACCATTCCCCTTAAAGCTACAATTAAATATATTTATTAAATATTATTCCAAATGAGACGGCTTCAAAAAGTTTTCACTTTACCGTGAACAGCCTCCAAAGCTAGCAGACCTGAACCTAATTTGGTCGTCAGTCCAAGTGGTCAGATTTATGCATGGCGATTTCCAAACCTTCCGTCATCCCTTTCCCTCTTTACGATCGCGATAAATATTTTCTCTGCCATTCCACGTGTGATAAGACTAAATGGCATAACAGTTATGGTGGGCGAAGAAGGCGGTAGAGGGAGTTTTAATAGTAATGCGTCTGTTTCCCACAACCGGCCATGCTGGTGAGGAGTGTAGGGAAGTTTATTATGATAATGTTTTAGACTATGTTCTGTGTGCGTTTTAAATGAAAACGCTGTATCTATGGTAGTTGCAACACGAGTACCGTTGTTGTTAATTAGGTCATACTGCTCAATAAATCAGCATCAAATACTTATAAATCCTGACGGTAAAAAAGTTGTTTGCAATAGTAGGCTGGCCACCTCTATTGTTTTCACTTCCGGGGGTGGTATTTATGTGAATGCGCTCTCAGGTTGAAGATCCCGATAACACAGAACAATGTTCGGGGAATTGTAAATTTAATTTCACCTCGTTTCCGACATTTTCCAAAAATACAGCTTAAAATCTCGATTTTCAAGAGTTCATATCTCCCTTAATATTCAGTTAAGGTAAAAAGTACCCTGTATATTTGCCAATTAATTTTTGCATAAGGAATCGCCTCGCGAAGTTTGTTGGTCGAATTCCGCCCATCCTGTATTATGTAAGTTATCGTATGAGGAATAATATATGGAAAAGACAGGTGATCTTTCCACTTGAAGACATGTACATATTTTCTGTGATCCTAATTCAGGGGCCACGGCACTGTAAGTTGACGTCTCAACACTCCCTGCAATTGCAGACGTTTGTCCTTGCTCTTTTTTCTCGTCACTTCTGCAAAATATATTCCACCCAGCACTACCAGAAACTTGCAAGATAATCCACAATTTATTTCGAGCCAGAAAATTAATTATTTACTCTAAGGTTCAGGTAAGTAGTCAGCATAAATCGAATGTGTGGACAGCGTAGTTATTTTCATGAGCGCTTGCTTTTAACACGAATATGGTTATCTGGAGCTCGGCGTATGTTTATAAATATATGTCTTGCCGTTAAAAAAAAAAAAAAATGTTCGCGTGCAGGTACATTTTGGATTGGTTTTGAAAGATTTGTCACTTTAAAAGATCGTTCGGTTTACGGCGAGGAGTTCTCAGGACAGTGTCTCAGACTGTTGGAGTTGATGTTACTGTACTCAGAATTTCCATCGTGATGGACATTATAGGCTGTTCACGGTAAAGTGAGCACTTTTGAGAGCCCTGCTTAAGATCTACTTGTGTAAAATTAATATTGTCACAGGCCTCATCACTTTATTCACTCGTAGGTCAAGTGAAACCATGAAATTATTAGAAAAGTAAATTTTTTTTAAAATTTTCTCATTTTCCGGTGCATTAAAGATATATAAAGCGAAAGAATATACGTTATTACAAATTATTATCTGATTTTTTTTAATTCGACGTTAATATGTGGAACTACTTCCCATCCACTGTTAACAACTTTACTGGACGCATGTCACTCACTCCGCCCCTTAAAAGGTATGCAGGCAGGAGCAGTGATTTTTTTCTAAGGTTGATTTCAAAAGTGTTCATTTTATCGTGAACGGCCTTTACTAGAATTATCGCAGGCCTTCACAACAGTTGGAAATAATTGTTTTTTAACTATATCGTTTGTATTTTAAAACTGAACACCGAAGTTTTCTTAAGCAATTTTTCTTTACTTGTACTGAGATGGTGTAACGAATGTTACAAGTAAAAGTTCAGAAGTTGTCTTGAAAAGTTTGCAAATTATGAAAATTATAAATTTCTCGATTTGCTTTTAAACGTTTTCGTAAACTAATTGGCAGTGAAGTCTTACGCGTGTTCTGGTTGTAATCAGGAAACAATTTTTGGAGTTTGAGAAGTTCAAATTTATTTGGAGAGATAAAATTGCTGGGCCTGTTTGGATGAAACTTCGTCATCCGTAAGATTACAAATATTTATGTTATCCATTTGTGTTTGCATAGATAATAAACTATTTGCCCACTCTAGGCTTTGCCCGCATATTACACAGGAACCAGACACTATATTTTATTATCGAACGACGTTACATGTTCCCCTCTCAAGTGGCAAAACTACCAATTATGAACTGATTTTTTTTTAGCCAAGCATATACGTAGCCTCACAAAACATAAAAGCACCGCAGTATATTAGCGGGTTAAAGAGATATTGAGAAATACATGGCAACACATTTTATTAGTTTTCACTGTCTCAAAAGATCGAATTTGGAAAAATCCTTAAAAATCTGCTTTTATGAGTTCACAAACAGCCTTCTGAAACAAAAAATAAATAAATAAAAGAATCCAATTTCTTATCGGATTTAAGAGATACTGAGGAAGTAATTAATGCGGATTTTATCCCCAATCGATTTCCGAAAAGTTATGAAATATGTTGTTGGACATTTGTACAGATAGTAAGTATTTTGAGGTAGACAAGTCAGCAATATGTGTTTGGGACAAGCAGGTGTTGAGAATTCAACGAAGCAATATTTTTACTCCTTTCGCCGCCTTAAGGGTTGCATTTCGAAAAATCTATTGCCGCCTTAAGTAGCTGCCGCTTCTAACTCTATATATGTTAATAGTCGTTAAAATATAATGCGACCAGTATTGTCAAACCTTCAAAAACATGCAACAACATAATATTTATTCCGTATTTGATATTTGAACTTTTGCGCAACTTTGTTCTGACACCTGACTTTTCTGGTTGTAGGAAGCAGATTTCCCTATCTCCTGCATAGAGTTTGCTTAAGATTGCGCGTGAGAAAATTTATTCGGACTTTGCAAAAATACGCTAAGCCATTTTGGAACGAAACCACGAAAGTGCAGTCCTGGATAATGGCGTATGCCATCTTTACAAGAATATTTTTGGTCAAAGTGATGCAGTGTGGTCGGACTATTTCTCACGCCGCGAATGTATGTACGTCACTCTGGCAAAATATTCGCACACGAAGTTGACATAAACAATAACTGAGAATTGCCCTTTCTTGGTTTTTGTCAATTGACTTTCAGAAACCTGTATATTTTAATTACCACGCATTCTTGATGTTTTCACCCAAGTGATTTTATAAACACAATTCGAACATCATCATAATCGTCAAGCAGCCCTTGGCACTGTGTAACGATAACTGTTATCAAAGGAGCCGCAGTAGTGGTGTGGGTAGAAGGCACCGGCCTCCAGTTCGGGTTGATTCCTTGTAGGGAAAGTGCCCGCCGTTGCCATTGGTAGGTGGGTTTTCTCGGGGTAGTCCCCCTCCCCCTTTTCCCGAATTCCGTCGCTATAGTTAGTTCACGTTTATAGGATGCCCACGGTAAAATGAGCACTTTTGAAAGCCCTGCTACGCTTCGGTGCAAGAAAAAAAAGCGAAAGAAATAATTTACTGGGCGTATGTCACTCAGGGCGCCTGTAAAAATATACGCAGGCCGGGGCAGTGACTTTTTTCTAAGGTTGATTTCAAAAGTGCTCACTTTATTGTGAGCAACCTTTAAATATAATTGAAAGTTCAAATTAACAAAAAGTAAGAAACTTTTATGCTAGCGGAAGAATAGAACGCGTGTTATACATGACGTACTTAGCAAACTACTAAACGCATCAAGCATGCATAGGGTGATTTTTAAAAAATTTGATTCAAAAAGCATGTAGAAACTTCGAATAGACTATAGCTACTCAATCTCCCTCTCTTTTCAGCAACGTGCAAGGTGCTACAGACCTCGTAGTTGAGGGTGCTATGTACCTGCGCGTCCAAGGTCAAGAAGCGAGGGAGCGATACGGGCGACACTAACACGCACGCCTAGCGTCTCATCGCTCCTACGCGCATGGCGTGCAGTGTTTCCGTCCTAACGCTTTACTGTGTAAACTAGATCTGTAACTGCGGGGTTTTGTTACACGCGATGAAAGTACACATTAACTACCTGCGTACAATCGTACTTTTCTCTTACAGCTTAAAGATACTTCATAGGCAAGCTTTAAAAATGCGATATTTTACCACTTTCAAGATATTTCTCCATTAATACACTTAATATGATAAAAGTAAAAAGATAGCGATATAGACAATAGATTTTTTAAATCCTTTCTGGCAATACTTCGTATTTCCAGAACATTTATTTACCGAGATACGCGTTTACGCGCAAGCAACGATTTAACAGAAAACGTTTCTGTACATAGGACTCTTAAGCACGCTGCACATTTCCACGTCTCTCTTTATTCAAATTAGGGGCCGCATTGGCTGGGTGGTTAGCCTGTCCGCCTCCCACCAAGGTGAACCGGGTTCAATCTCCGGACGGGCCACTCCCGGATTTTCACATGTGGGAATCGTGCCGGACGATGTCGTTGGTCGGCGGGTTTTCTCGGGGATTTCCCGTTCACCCCGCCCTTCCATCCCGACGTAGCTTCATTTTCACCTCAATCACCCTCATCGGCTCTCAAACCTCGCTGTTAAGAGCCGTCCAAATCTCTTCACTCACTCACTCTTTATTCATATTCCGTTCACTGCGAAGTTACGCCACAAGTACATCTGGATTAACATCTCCTTTACTGGAAAAAGTAATTCCTTATCCTTTTCTCATCTCATCTTACAGGTAATATTACGTTAAGAAATTCATTTTCGCGTCAAACTTTAATACAATATCTCATTAATATATTAGTCCTTATAGGCTGTTCACGGTAAAGTGAGCACTTTTTAAGGCCCTTCTAAATCTTTCCTTTCATGCAATTTCCATCTTCCTGCTGCTTTTTAATATAAACATTGCAATGTGGCCAATAAACAGACTGTATACATTTCACCACCCTCAAAACTCAGTGCCTGAGGCTATAATAAGATATATTTTATAGTGGTTAATGACTGTTGGGAGGACCTTAAAAAGTGCTCACTTTACCGTGAGCACACTATAAAACGCTGCGAACTCGTTACGTAACTGTTATACCTAACACTCTTTAAATTAGTTTTACAACTTTTGTTAAGTTTTGTGAGGAAAATGTGTTATTGACGTAAATATTTACATAGGCCTATTTACTTGCGTATTCTAAAAATAAATAGGCCTATCAATATTATAGAAATAATTTAAAATTATGTTTACTCTTTCATGCAAATTTAACATCTTGTATCACCTGAATTTCTTATATAGTGCATGCCATTAAGAAAGGGGAAGCAATTATATCTATGAGTATATTGATAATCAGATCGTTTTAATGAATTCACTTGAGCGAGCAACTTTGTACTACAATATAGCATTAAACATACGTTATAGAACAGGGACTACTCTTTATTCGTGCTGCGTACAAATAAAGGAATGAATGATATTACAGTAGAGTGTGTTCCATATATGATGTATTTCGAGTTAAAAATTAATATATTAAAACTAGAATCTAAAAATTTATTGAAATAATTGTAGTCATAAAGTAATAAACCTTAATGAGAGCATAACGAAAAACCATTTTTAATTTGATTTTTTTTTTTTCCGTTTCTCTAAATGGCCAACGTAATTGTGGTAATTTTAATTTACTGCAGTTGGCAAAACGCCTCAAGTTTCTTCAAATGGCGTGTTGTGAGATCCATTTTATAGCCACGTGTAGCTGTACCTCAAGTTCATTCATTTTTATTATTTAGGTATGTAAATACTTTACTTACATCACTTTAATATGTTCAGCTACGTTACTTCCTTGCTCGTACTTCTTATAAGTCACTTATTTAAAATGCTTTTTATAAATCGCTGGTTTTGATAGTTCTGCGAACGTTCAGTTGTATGCTTGGAGTTCGTTTGGTTTTGATATTTATTTCGTGTTGATATTACTTTTATTTTCATGACATGCTTAATTCCTCAGAGTAATGGATGTGTAGAATAACAATGAGAAAGGAAATTTACCTGCTTGTTAAACCTCTGAGAAAACAAGTAGTAGGCGAGTAGGCGATAAGAGATAGATATATGTACACTCAAGTTTCGGGAAAACATGAAAACAATACCTAGACATACTGACATAAATCATGACGAAGCCGCTGTCAAATTTGATTAATTTGCCTTCTACTCAATACGCTTGGGTAAAATCACGTGAGCGACACTTTTTCATTTTATATGCCTGCCTGTATACACATCGGCATTCGTGTCGTCCGAAAAAAAAAATCCACGTTTGCGGGTAGTAGTTGAAAATAAAATAAAAAATCCAAGATGGCGGGATGATAATACTGCTGAGAACCCAGCAAGTGGTCGCCCTTATCTCCTCCTCACTCCGCCGTACACGCGGAAGATATCTCCAGGTCGGCGAGGCGGTCTCCTTAAGGTTGAAGTAAAAGCAATTGCCACGGAGCACTGCACCTAACTGTACGATGTGAAGAACTCATAAAAAATTACTACAGACATGATAAAAATTTCCAGAAAACTTTGATTTATGTTGTATACGAAAGAAGAATGTATATATTTTGCAACATTATAAAATATTTTACTAAAATATACTTTTTAAATGCAAAAAAAATAATAATCGATCGACATATTCCGCATTTTTAACAAAAAATTAAGCGCTTTTCTGTTTTGGTTGCTTCGGACAGCAGAGTTTACAAGAAAATCTTCTTCAAGAAAGATCGTCGTAATATTTACTGTGATCATATGTACGAAAATCATGATAATATCAATCATAATATCATATCAATTTTATAATTAAATTTATTTACGTCAATGTCAGCCATAAATGTTTGTGACAAATGAACGCACATAAAATAAATTATAGAGATTATTTCCTACATTATTATTACAATTTTTCTTACACGCGATCATGGCAAACATTATGACGATATTCCATGACGAAGATTTTCTTGCAAATTCTGCTTTCTGAACCATCCAGAATGGAAATGCGCTTAAATTTTGTTAAAAATGCGGACTCTATCGATCGATTAATTTTTTACATTCAAAAATTATATTTTACTATAGTATTTTATAATGTTGCAAAATATATACTTTCTTCTTTCATATACGGCATAAATCACATTTTTCTAACAATTTTTATTGTGTCTGTACTACTTTTTTTTATGAGTTCTTCGTGTTGTACAGTCGGGTGCAGTGCTCCATAGGCACTTGCTTTTACTTCAACCTTAATACTTAATACGCTGGATGTAGGCCTATCGTGGAATAAGTGGGTGACTCGTCGTGTCCTGAGATCGAATCGAGGACGCGGTTGGCGAACTCTGAGTCGACCTTGAGTTCTCGATATTATGCATAAAATATTCATATAGTCAATACGGGGTTTCTTAAAAATTTTGAAAATCAAACAATGGAAAAATCACGCCATGTATGATGTGCTCGGTTGTTTCCTAATTGCGTCGTGTATCACAAGTGTATTTCTACTTGCGTTTACATAAAACTACCTTCATTTTGGTTAATTTGAACAGCTACTAATATTTTAGCAATAAATTATATTTAATTCATAATTAATATGAATAAAAACAGATAGAGGGTATAGGCGTGTTGGCAAATGCCTTGTAATAAATTCATTAGCTCTTATGCTAAATATTATTACACAGTCACTGAGTGCGCACGTATGCGATGTTTCGTCCCTTTTGTGTAATTTCCTATACTTTGTTAAGCTTCGTTTGCATGAGGCGGAGGAATATCCTGGAAGTAGAACTTAAGCAAGGCTTCAGAAAAGTTGGAAGTAACGGTGAATGGACTATGTTTACACATCAACCGATGGATGCGCGTGCATAAAATTCTGTTGCAAAAGAAAACACGCCAATTTCGAAGGTTGGCTACTCTCATACTACTTTACACCTCAGTGATGAAGCAAAGGTTATCAAACAAATTCATGTTATGTTGAATTATTATAATTTTGCATACATGTACAGAAACTAATCAATTGAATCAATTATTTTCATGGTTTGTTTTTACAGTTTTACTAAGGTACTTATAATTTGTACTCGCCTATATACGTGTTTACAATAAATTTCATACTTAAACCCGAAAAATGATGTGATCTATTAATGCCATATCGTCTTTCTTGAGCTGCACTAGAAATGTGTATCATTCTGGTTGTAGGTACGCTATCGCTACTTTGTTTCGCGAAAATTAATTTCCTACAACTAATTTTTAACAAAATTAAAACACTATATGAAGTAAAGTATTTTATTCGTACTCTATTTTACACTTTATATAATTTATATATACAATACTGACAAGGCTTGGTGTAAATATTACAATATTCAACTCTTAATATTGACAACGCTTAGCAGTATAGGCTATTCACGGTAAAGTGAGCACTTTTTGACGTCGTCTCATTTGGAATAATAGGCAAAAAAGATATTTTTTTTTGGTAGCAGACGTTAACTTTCGAGTCCCGTGAAATATATACAGTATGTATTTATTACATACGTGGCAAATAAATGGCTGATAGGAAAAGAGTAACTGTGGCTTCAAAAGTGCTCACTTTATCTTGAACAGCCTATACTAATTTGTCACTTAGAGTACACATTAACGCTAGGACAATTCAACTTACTCTAAAGAAGTTATTTAAAATTTCCAATATATTATACTTCTCACCCTGACAATGTTCCAGATATTTTTTCATCCTTGAGAACTAGTTGCATATTGCACTTGGCGTCCCTGCCTATTTAATCATTTCTAAAATAATAAACTTAGAAGTATTTGGCTAGGTGACAATTTACGAAGGCACTTATATTATTTTTCTCATATGCACTTAAAGATTATTAGCATAAGAGCAACATTTCCCCAAAATAATTTAATGGTGAGCAGAATGAGATGTGACGATTCAACGCGCGGGAGAAAGTACCAACCACTTAGCTCTATGTGTGCTGTGTGGGGACGTTTATCATAAGTAACAAGTATTGCAAACTTAATGAATCGTGGTAAATGGAATCATTATATATTGACTAAGATTATGCAGTCAACCCGTCTAATTAAGGTACCTATTTCACTTGTTTCCATATTTAGGCCGGAGAGCGTCTGATTTGATTTATAACGTTGTTGATTAACATGAAAATTTACAGACAATGGCAGAAAATACACAGTGACTTTGAATTATAAACGAAGCAATAAATGAAGCTTATATAGTTACCTCTTCCGGAAAAATCTGAATGCTATGAAAGCTGAATAATTTTACTATGAACGGAGTGTTGTTCACTTGTGCAGCGCTTGCCAGGAACGGCCAGAAGTCAACAACTGGACTGAATGGTACTCCTGGAGCTCACACTGCGCCTAACCCAACCATAGACTAAATATGAGGAAGGCCGATTATTCGTCTTCTGCGCATGCGCCCACCCAACACTGGCCTGGCGCAGAGGAGCACAGCAGTCAATACTGATGAACGTGTTTGTTTATATTTCAATTTCCAAAAGACAAGAACTTTTATACAAATAGAATACGCACTATAGTACTTTTGTCAATTTAAATCTAATCAAACTACATTAAAAATTGGTTAGAGCACGTATACAAACATTTCAAAGGGGTTGTTTACTAATCAGTGTTCTAACCTCAAACCCAACCCATGTCGTGTTTGCTAGACGTGTTGGCAGATACGCAGTTTAACGTTGGGACATGGATACTAAAGGCTGTTCACGATAAAGTGAGCACTTTTGAAATCAACCTTAGAAAAAAGTAACTACCTCTGCCTGCAAATATTTTAGCGGGCGCCCTAAGTGACATGCGCCCAGTAAGGTTGGTAACGAAGGATGGGAAGTAGTTTCAGATCTTAACGTCGAATAAAAAGTGTTAGGTAACCATTTGTGATAACTTAAATTATTAATTTGTCTTTATGGTTTTTTCAATGGATCGAAGTGTTAAAATGAGCAGATATGTTAAATAGTTAAATATTTACTTTTGTAATAATTTCGCAGTTACAATACACGGTGTAAATGGACTGAAGTGGCATGCCAACTGTGAATTGCGTGATAGTTTCAAACAGCGCATCTAAAACCTAAAACCCATATAAAACTTAACACCAAGTGACAGATGTCTTACAGGATGCGACATTTGTTAATTCACTGGTGTTAAAATGCGTATGTTGTAGAGGAACTGTGTTCATCTGTTGTCTCAACTCGTGTAGCGTGATGTTTAGCAAACAAAAAAAGATACCCTTGGCAACGGCATGCAATAAGCATTGAACTGACAAATGAATAATTTCGTTTGCAAACATACAAAACTCAAACGTATCAATGATTTGCTGTGGTATACTCTCAACGTAAAGGAATACACTTGACTTAATGAGTGTAAAATAAGAATTTAAGTAAATGTTCTTTGATGGTACTGTAAAAATAAAGTAAAATTGTTGAACTCTTAAAATTTAAATTATTTACATATATATATATAAATTTATTATGAGTAAATGCCTGGATCGAGTTAAATACTACGTTAATTGTCAAAATACCAATCAAATATTTTTTAGTTTTAAATGGATGAAATTTCAAGATTCAAAATACTTTTAAGTGTGTCCGCTAGCTCGAATAGATTATTACGCGAGTTCTTACCGGAGGTGTGAGAATCAGAAGTTCTTTTACGCAAAATATAATCAAATGTATAAGTAGGATATAAATAAGTCTGAAGCAATGCATTTAAAATGGGAGCTGTGTGGCTGTTGTGGCTGGTGACCTCGCGAATCTTCCCGCCTTATATAATCCCAGAGCCCGATGTGTCACGTGACCAACAGTCAATCACGAGCGAGCAATGTGACGTCATAGTTTTTTCCTCATCAGCGCACTCTAGGAGGAAATGCTGAAAACACGAGTTACCAGTGCACCCTTCAACGAAATGATGGCAACTATAGCAACTGTACCGTACACTTACCAAAACAAAAAAAAATCGGACAAAACCTATGAATATAAAACAAATATGACTACCAGAAACAAACATATGCTTAGAGAATTAGTGGGCGTAATTGCCGAGCACCTTTGGGTACGTTCGACAAACCCGAGTCGACGTCTTCCGAGTACCCCCGAGTTGAGCCAAAGACCGCCAGCCACAACCACAGCTCCCATTTAAAATACATTGCTCCAGACTTACCTATAACCTACTACTAAATGTTCTTAAAACTTCACTGGAATAAAAAGGCTTCAAATCAACGAGCAGTTGATGTGGGAGTCCCAGACTTTATTACCAAACATGACTGTTACCTGCGGTAGCTGGCAAGGATAGGTGGGTCTAACGTTTATCACATTAAATCAACATTTTTATGACACTTCACTGCTCCTGTAACCGGCGCAATTAGGTCATTACGCATCTTGAAGTGTCTATAAAGCAGCTTGCAAATGTAACATAACACAAAACAAACCTTTGAAAATCACTATATGCATGACGTGTTCGGTTGTTTACAAAATATCTCATTATCACAAGCGTTTTATACTTTTGTTGACATGACACTGCCTTCGTTTTGGATCAAATTGAAATCTTACTTACATACTATTCTTATAATTTATAATTTATATGAATAAAACATAGTAATAAATAGTTCTTATACAAAATACTGTTACACTGAGTGCGGACGAATGCGGTACGCCGTCACTTTGGTGCAATTCTCTAGACTTGGGTAAGCTTTGTTAGCATAAGACGGAGGAATATCCTGAATGTAGAACTGAAGCAGGACTTCAGAAAAGTTGGAAGTAATCACGATCACGAATTACTATAGCAAGACTACGCTGTACAACATATAAAAATAAATATATTTGATGTGTAAAAACCAATAATAAAATTTATTGTTAAAATTTTGTGTGGTGTATATTTTGTCTCAAAAGTTAGATTTTATATTTCAATGACTGGGCAGGTAATAAATCATGTCAATGTAGCAAACATAATATCAAAGAATGCACTACTAATATAAACCACTTTTCTTGCAACTGAAAAACCGCATCGTCCAGAAGGCAAATGTCGGTGTTCTGTTTGCTGCAGAACTAGACATAAATGGCGCCATATTATGAGACAGTGTTGAAGTAATTGATCAGTAACGGCACCTCTTGATAGCATCATTCAGGGTAACACACTTCCTGACGTTCACTCGCCAAGATATTCCAGCTCTCCATGTTGACCTTGGTCGTTCACGCTTCGTTCGTCCTAAAGGCACTCTCATATTGCTGTTCAGACCCCAGACTACATGGTGTGTGAACTTCACCAAACTGATATCAAACGCGCATCCAATGGCCTGGTTTTTCTACGGAAACATAGCTCACTTCAGACGAAACGTGTTGATTGCTGTCAAGACGCCATGCACGTTAGTAAAGGCTGTTCACGATCAAGTGAGCACTTTTGAAATCAACCGTAGAAAAATGTCACTGCCTGTATATATTCTAACGGACGCAGTGAGTAACATGCACACAGTTAAATTGGTATAGGCTGTTCATGGTAAAGTGAGCACTTTTTAAGACCCTCACAAAAGGCATTAACCCCTAATAAATATTTTTTATAGCAGTCTCAAACGTTAACTATTTAGAGTGATGAAATGTATACACTGTGTTTATTAGTCATATTGCACTGTTTACATTAAACAAGTGGCGGAAAGGTATAAATTAATTGAAAGGAAAAAATTAGCAGGGCCTTAAAAAGTACTCACTTTACCGTGAACAGCCTATAACGATGGATGGAAAGTAGTTCCATAACTTAGCGTCGAATAAAATGAGTTAGGTAACCATTTGTGATAACTTAAATTATTTCTTTCGCTTTCTGTTTTATTATGTATCGTAGTGTAAAAATGAGCGTGCTTGTAAAGTATTTACTTTTCTTATAATTTCACGGTTTCACTGGACCGACGCACGGATAAAGTGATGAGGTTTTTGCCTGTGTTAATTTCACATAAGGCGGAAGAATACCCAACGTGCATACAAGTAGATTTTAAGCACGACTTTCAAAAGTGCTAATTTTACCTTGAACAGCCTACTGTAACAAGTTTCGAAATATTAAAAAAAAAAACCTTAGGTAATAGCAGCACGCCGAGAACACTGCACGCCAGTTCAGAGCCTTGCGCTTAGTGGCGATGGGGGACTTGATGCACGTGGAAGTGTCGACCTTGTTGTCCTCCCCCCCCCCTTCACATCGCTTCACGGCCTCTAATGCCCGGTTGCACCAACATCTTCCCCGATCCGAGATCGAATGATCCTAGTTCCGAACCAGGTTCCAGTTTGATCTTGGTTCCAATGTAAAAGTGTTGCACCAAAGGAATTTCATGATTCTGGACCTCCGATTCGTCGATCTTGGTTCCAAACTGAGAGATCGATATTAAATATGAGACAAATTTTGCTATTGGTTCGTAATATATGTCATATAAGAAGGCGTATTTTTCATTATACACTCTAAGAAATTATTAGCAAATTTACCATATCAGTGTATACCTACAGTGGTAAAGCGTGAACAGTAAATTATTTTCCAATACATGCATGGTAACTCGTAAAGTTGTTCAGGAAAGAGTTAGATGCATAGGGAAGTTCCATCTTTGTATACTAGCAATGATAAACCTTCCCATATTTTCACCTTGACATATGTTATTATTTTCACACACTGCATAGGTTAAAAACTCCCATTACAGTTTAGGAAGTTTACCAGAATTTTTTTCACAGTATAGATAGAACTATATGTACGATGTTTTATCTGTTTTAAGTGAATTATTGCTGTACGAATTTTACTGAATAATATTCAAGTGCATAAAATATAGTTTTAATTCTACAAGAAAACAGTTGAACGTAATTCTATCTGATGGCGTATTTTCAAACTACATTTGTCGACGATGACTGCTGATCTCGGATCGAGATTTGGAACCGCCAATTTCGGCGGTTCGAAGTGAACTTCATCTCGATCTCCAGTCCAGCTCTGAACTCGAATGGTGCAACAGTTTTCTGTGTCGATCTTTGATCCGATCTCGGATCGAGTTTCGAACCACGATGGTGCAACCGGGCGTTAGTCGGGAAAAAGTTGCTGGTATGCGGTTGTCTCAACAAGGAGCTAGCGAGTTAACTCGGCTTGTATACACGTTGTGTATTCTTCCGCCTTATGTAAAATTAACATTGCCATGCGCCTTACCACTTTAATCATGCGTCGGTCAAATGAAACTGTAAAATAATTATGAAAGCAAATACTCTACAAATATACTTTTTTTTTACACTTCGATGCATTAAAAAAGCAGAAAGAGAAATAAATAACGTTAAATTATCACAAATGGTTACCTTAGAGTTTTTATTTGACATTAAGATACGGAACTACTTTCCCATTCATCGTTACCAACTTAACTGGGCGCATGTCACTCAGTGCGCCCATTAAAATGTATGCAGGTAGGAGCGGTGACATTTTTCTAAGGTTGATTTCGAAAGTGCTCACTTTATCGTGAACAGCCTTCATACATAGTTCCCTCGCGCGGCCTGCGTACGTTTGTGGAGTGAAGACCATCGCAAAGTTAAATTCTGCACGCGAGAAGTTGCTCCAGCTACATCACAGCGTAAAGGTAACGTAGCGTCAGCCAATGATATTCAAGGGAGGATTATTTCCTTCTTTTTTTTTCTGTATTCATTTTAATACCTACCATCTTCCGTCAAGTATTGTGCTCCTGCAATGTTTGCTTCCGTTTGAAATGCATATTGTGTTACGCAACGATTGCAAAAGTTTTAATTGATTTTGTGTGTATTCGAATGATTTATTAACGATTTGAAAAACTCTGGAATGAAATAAAATTTATAGGTGCAAATTGACATAAATTTAGGTGAGAGAAGAGACTATTAGCCCATGGACTCAATCCTTTTAAATATTACGTCTGTAAACGTTCGTATTTACTTACAAATAAACACATATATGCACTAGCCTTCTCCAAATCTCAGGTACAGCATACTTGGATAGCACTGAATTATACTTTATCATAGACGAGCCTTTCTTGACTTCAATGTGAACGCAGATAACATTTTATAAACAAAGAAATTTGATACAGAGTTAAAACAATGCTAAGGTAACGAATCCTCATCAATTTTGCAATCGGAAAGGGCTTTTTAATGTCCGCCGGTTTAATACTTAGCAGAGTACGGCTTACAGACTAACTTATAACTTAACTTAAATTAACACCCATGCCTTACCCGGGATTTGAACGCAGAGCCACCCCAGATCGATGGCGTACCAACCGACTACGCCACGGGAGGTCGGCGAGTCTTCGTCAACTTCAGTGTGAAACTGCGTACAATCACACTCGAAGAACACTCGTCCGTCTTTCTCTACCCCGTTCATCTAACATATCCATGTCATTGAAGGGACGTCTTCTTGTTTCCTTCTGTAACTTGACCCAAGTCCGTTATCGCTGCGTGATCATTATTTCCCACTTTTCTTCAATGTCGATAAGCTAGTTCCCCTCCTTAGATTACATATTTCCACTGCCTGCACCTGCATTTCTGCCTTTCACCTAAACTCCAGCTAATTCGCTTCATCTGACAATCTTAATTCGACCAGGATAATTTTAAGTTACGCAGAATATTTACTTAGTATACTTCCGCGAGAATACAGGAAAAACCAAACCTTAAGTAAACGTGTACACCACTTTGTAACCTTGAGATCTTAAATAATTGTGTGCTAACAATGCGTGAGTTGATGTAGATCACTTCCAAAGAAGAGGCATCCGTGCTAAAACGATGCCATAAACTGAGTACAAAACATGCGTCTGCGTACAAAACTATGGGTTGTTCGCAGATTTATGAACACTGTTCGAACAGTAGCCAATTTCGTTTTAATATTAATCTTGATTAATTTAGTCATGCTGAAGTACCGTCACTTTTCACCCTTAAAGATGAGGGTTAAAGATTCAATAACATCCGTAGATGTTACAATTATTCAGATAAATGTATAGGATAGTAATTCTATACGATTACCTAAATATGAATGTCGTAAGTCATTACTTTTTCTTAGCTCATTATGCGCATGTTAATATATGTATCACTAAAAATCAGAATATTAATGATTTCAATGTCACTAATGTCCTACTGTCATGAATACTACGCATGTATTTCTGAAATACAGGAATTTTGCGAGAAATTGTGTCGTATGTTTACGTCGATTTAAACTGAAAAGAAAAAAAAAACTTCTAGTTACTAATACAGGATGATTCACGAGAAATTACCGCCATTCACAGAGCTTATTCCTTTCATCATTTGGAGCAAAATATGTCATACAAATGTGGGTCCTATTCCCAATATTTACAGAGTAATTCGACAGATTGGAAATGCCTAGAGTATTGCGTATGGGGATGAATTAAGGGTAATGTTTACCAAAGGACTGCGCAAACACGTGCGGAACTACTCGCGCGTATCATGAATGCACTGCAGAGATCAAAGAGCCGCGTGCAGATACGTAGAGCAACACGTGCGGTTCACAAGAGTGTGGCCATGTTTATGGAAGTAGACGGAAACATTTTTGAACATATTTTGTAAGCTTGTTAGACGCAGTTGTGATGCTCAACCGTAAGCAATGCAGTCTGATAATACTTCACTGTATTTACTTCTGAGACGCTTATTATATTATCTGTAATTTTTCAAATGTTCCGAATTACTCTGTAAGTGGTAGGAATATGACTCAGTTGTTAATTACATATTTTGCTTGAGATGATGTAAGGAATAAGCCACGTGAGTGACGTCAATTCCTATGGAATCATTCTGTATTTTGGTTTGGGTTAGTTCAAACTGCGAGATCACATATTTACCGATACTAACTTTAAGATCGGTACACATTTACTGGCATTAAAAACAAGCAATAAGTGATTCGCCTATAGATCCTATCCACCAATGTAGGAACAGCAAACCTGTCGGCCTCAGTACTTATACACCTACCAACGTCCTATTTGTTCACTCTATCTAAGATATTCTTACAATTCTACACAGCGTTCTGTACCTATTGATTGGCTTTCGCACAACGGATTGGCGAGTTGACTCCATCCTTTTTAAAGTGTACTTTCATAGGTAGCACGAAATATAACCAGCCGTGTTCAATAAAGCGATTAAATAAAATTATGTTTTTTATTTGCAATAATTGATGACGTTCTATTTGTTAAAGACTACTGAAACTTAGCGAAGAAAAAAATTAACTGCGCGAGCTTTGTCTTCAAGAACAGATAAATTGTTTCACGGGGCCTTAGCGTGTAAGTTTAGGTGGCCTTGTTAAGTTGCGACACACCACAGAAAAAATAATGAAGTATTGGGGAAGCGAAATATATGATTACATTATTATTCATGGCTTGATTACACATTAAAATAGTTTTTTTGCGACTAACTTGTGTTGAGAGTCTAAACATTTTGCAACGCCAGAAACTGCGTGACTCTGGCCATACACAGAAGGGCATCGCCACAATATACATCGCAATCCTGCTATGTGTACAGTACAGTCTATTGAAGCTTGACATCATATTCAAGTTTAATTCCTACCCTTTTCTTTTAGTTTGCTATATACTCAGCACATTTGTTGCTAATAGCGGAAGGGTATACACATAGAGGGCGAGAGCTTGCGCAACAATTAATGGTCACGCCGCGCCACAATCCGTTGTACGTAGTGGTGAAAAGTGGTTCCGGGATCAGCGTGCGTGATCGCCACTGCGCCTGCGCCTGCGCCTGCTTCTCCGCCGCGCCGCCAGGTCGCGCGCCGAGCAGCGCGGGTAGGCGAGGTCGCAGCGCGTCGCTCCCAGACCCAGCACGGCCGCGCGCAGGTTCTCCAACATGGCGGGCGACGCAGGGCGACCCCTCCCAGCCGCCCAGCTCAGGCCGAAACTGCAACACCCACACCCACGATCCTGCAAGAACAAGTCTTGACACTGATGTGAATAGCGGCCACCTTTGTTGACTGATTTAGTTCATGGACCAGACGGGGAGTGCTGTTGTCAATGTATAGGCTATCCGCAGCTTCTTCACACTTTTTTAATTAAACTTTTGAAAAATCACTCCATGTGTGACGTGTTTAGTTTTTCCTTAAGGCGGGTTCCCACCCGCCATCTTGGATTTATCGATTTTTTCGCCTAAGCTTCTATTTCAGAAGGTGTACAGAAATTTCCCGCACGACATATCCTAAATAAAAGCTTCCCAAACTTTATTGAACTGCCCACATCTTCGCTACATTTATTAATTTTTAGCTGGTAACTGTCGAGGTGAAACGCGAGATTATTTCTTACGAGCGATTACAAAGGTGACGATATCAACAGTAATCAATAAATACTGACCTGAGACAATGCATTAAGCAATGCTCTGTGCTCTGTCATTCCAAAAAACATGACACAAAACTGTATTTCCAAATTATGGCGAAAATTTTATAAATCCAAGGTGGCAGGTGGGAATGTTCCTTAAATGCGTTATGTATCACAAGCATTTTATACTTGCGTTAACTTAAAAGTGCCCAATTTTGCGTTAATTTTACATTTAACTTTATATCTAATTAATAATATATAGTTCATAATTAATATGCATATCTTTCTTCAATCCAATTTTATCTTTTTCAACCTCAAGCTAGAAATTTGAAACGAAATGTTTACTGAGAATTAAAAAAATATATATATTTAAAAGTTTGATAAACTTTTGATCAAATCAACTTAAAAAATTACAGCAAAGAGGGTATGTTTATATTGTGTTATAACATGTATTAAGTTAAAAAGAAGCGATTGCAGGAAAATCGTTGCACTTATGCGCATCGGTGAAATACCAGTGCTTATTAGTCCTGGGGTCTGGGTGTGGACAGATTTGAAAAATAAGAAGTTATAGGCTGTTCACGGTAATTGAGCACTTTTTTAGGCCCTCCCTAAGACATTAACCCCTAATAAATACATTTTATTGCAGTCTCAGATATTAACTTTTGAGAGTGATGAAATGTATACACTGTGTTTATTAGTCATATTGCATTGGTTACATTAAAAGGTGGCGGAAAAGTATAAATTAATTGAAAGGAAAATTCAGCAGGGCCTTTAAAAGTGCTCAGTTTACCGTGAATAGCCTATAAGAGAGTCCCAAAAAGCAATCCGCCTTCCCAGGTGAAAAATGTACCTTGGGCCACCCTTGTGCAGATTGTAGTTTGGCGAGTGTGCTTTACACAATGCATGATTTTGTTAAACGAAACGAGTTGAAAGTTACTAAATGAATGTCAATGGTGATTGAGTGAGTGTCTGAGATCTTGTCGGGTGATTTTGTGTAGGAAAATGTCTGACAAGGAATATCCTCGGGTTTCAGTAAGCACAACTGATACATAAATTTTATCTGAAGTTCGGTGCGGTCGAGTTTAAGGTCAAGGTCAGAGTCATGTTCTCAGTCTAATATACACTGGTTACATCTGAGTACAATGACAGGGCAATAAATCTAACAAAATACAATATGGTTGTCGTCCATCTGGAATCATGGGACACGGGGGACCAAAATATGTATCTGTTGGAAATCATCTACATAAGACTTACAAATGGATTTTTCTATTTTTAAAATTTATTTTTCGCCTTTTTGGTGTTCGAAATTTCCCAGAGTTAGAGGCAGTAGTTATGGACGATGCAGTAAGCCTAGTACACAAGGGCATCTTTCTTGTACAAGGAAGTGAAAATAAATGTGAACAAGAAATTGAACACTAAAGTGAATATTAGATGCACGGAATTATGTGATCCATGCACATGACACTAGCTGGTGAGCAAAAAAGTGGATGGTTGATGTCAACTATGTATGGCTTGGAAGCAGTTTTTGGGTTTGTGGGGGTAATTTGTGCATTATCAATAGCATCTGCCATAAGAAATGAATAAAAGATTTAGTCAAAATCAAACATATTTCTAGCAAAAATATATACACGTGTAGAAGATCAACAATCACTCACAGAAAGAAAAATCTCTCTGTTTTTTTAAAATGCATACACACAATTATTTACGATAGTGTGATTATAAAAACATTTTTATCGTATTAAAAACATTAACATATCTTCTCATTGCCAGCTTCAACAAGATATATGTTTTGTTTACATTCGACTCGTACAAGAAAGATGGCGACAAATAGGATCGTCCCTATATGGCACTAGCTAGTATACAAACTCTTGTGAGCTAGTAACTAGCATACTCAGCGGCGGTTCACACGAAGCAAGTTGGAGTGTACAAGAACTTGCTCACTTTCGTGTACAAGAAAGATGCCCGTGTGTACTTGGCTTTAGACATTCGAGTGGAGTGGAATGGAGAAATTTGGGTGGCTGTTAACATCAGGGCCTTGGGGAGCCGATGAAGGTGAAGCTAGGTGAGTATGGAGCAGTTCCGGAATGCAAGGGCGGGGTAAACTGAAGATCCCCGAGAAAACCCGCCGACGAGCGGCATCGTACGGCATGATTTCCATCCGGGAATGGCTCTTCCGTGGATCGAACTCTGTTCGCCTTACGAGAAATTTGAGAAGATGGAGATCACTCAGTTCAACATGACGGCCATCAAAGTGGAGTTACAGAGCACAAATAGCATAACACATTGAAGTCGCCTACACAAGATTTGTATTTATTTTCCACTTTTCTGTGATTTTTAAGGTGCCATACTGACGTAATCCAGCATTATCGCGGCCGAATATGAATGACGTAGAGAAGGTGGTTAGGAAGGCCAAATTAAATATTCTCTGGTTTCGAATTGTTTCGATATTTTAAGAAATTTTGAATCGTCAAATTCATGGGAATTTTCTAGGTCAATTTTAATTTTCGAAGTTTTGGGAATTTTGTAACTAGGCCAAGATTTCCGAAGGTCAAGGTTAACATTTTGACTGCCACCGTACTTTTAGTAAAATGTGTGTTTTAAAAAGGTCTTTTTGGAGAATTTATCGTTTTAGTTTAATAGGATAAAGAATAATAGTATATTTTATACAAAAATGTTTGGAGGATGTTACACAGTCATGTGAATAAATGTGATGCTTATGGCCAGAATCAGAATACAGCTGTGCATCATGTTGATGCACACGGCAATCAGAGTGTTAAGGGTAACAAATGTCAACGTTAGGGCTGCCAAAAAGCAATATGATCAACGTCCACCTGAAATTAACGAGAATGAGCAAATTGTTATTCTGCACTTGAGCTCCTGGAGATCAAGACGTGCACCAGAACCAATTAAATTAATTAGCGAGGTGGTGCAGTAACACACAGGGGTCGCATTTGGCAGGGCTGTATTCGATTCTCAGTCCCGCCATCTTGATTTCAGATTACCAGAAATCACTTCACGCGAATGCAGGAATGGATCGTTACTACAAGCCTTTGTCAATTCCTTCCCCGATACTGATTTTACAAGCAACTTGTTCCGTCTCTAATGACCCCCTGTTCTTGAGATTTATGCTACTTCAGATATACTTAACAGAAGATACAATTTTGATATGTTCATTGTCTATTACTTATGGTTTTGCTTCTGAAAAATTAATTCTTTAAAATCGGGGCGTGTGCAGGTTTGCAATATAAAAAAAAAAAAAAAAAAAACCGACTTTCTATAATATCTTGGATTTGTGTTAGTTTTCATGTATTGCATAAATTTCTAAAAAAAGCTCACATTTTCAAAGTTTTATTTTCACGGCATTTTAACTAAAAACTTTAATGGCGAGAGACATCTGAGCTTTCAAATGATGCGAGATAATCTGTGACGTAAAATGTCGAGCGAGGCGAATCAAGAAAAATTTGTTACGTGGCGAGACAAATATGCAACAAATATTATTTCAGGCAGACTTTTTGCAACTCAACGAGATTTATCTACTGAGATGTGCACTTCGTTTGGTCAAAATTCGGAAGGGCACGCTGCTAATCTTGGCCGTTTCCCTTTAGGGTTTCGTGAAAGATGTGGTGTACACAACACCCTCGACGAACTTGCAGAAACCTCGTGCCCATATAACTGCTGCAGCTGCATGCATTTATATGGGCACGCTGGACTAAGTGAGGAAGTAACTTGTGTACCAGCTTGATATTCTCCGATCTACAAATGGAGGACACGATGAAGCGATTTAAGTGACTAAATAAACTTAAGATATGACTAAAAATTACGCTACGAGTCACTACTTGCTGTTAGTTGACATTTCCTAAATATATCGTATCAAATTGCAAACATGTTTTTCGAACATCCTGCATGATAAAAAGAAGTCAGGGTGGCCGAATCGGGATTCTAACCCAGGTCTTTCTCATTGCGGGCTCAATGTGTAGCCACTGGGCCGGCTTTCATTCTGCGGTCTCAGAGGAGTCGATTGTTCATGGAGTCAGACCAAGCAAGATGCCGGAGTGGTAAACCTTGGAACTCACATTTGGGAAATATTGTGTTGTAATCTCTGTCCGACCAATCCTATTTCGGTTTCCCACGGTTTTCCGAAATCACTATATATATATTCCAGGATCGTTCCTTACCACAAACCATGGCTAATTCCCTCTCTGTTCCTGGTTCTCTGAGCAACTTTTCACATCTCTGATGACCTCGATGTCACCGAGGCGTTAGGCCCACCTACCTTTCTGGAGTCAGGAGATACTTTACCAGACTGATGCCCGGTTGCACCATCGTGGTTCGAAGCTCGATCCGAGATTGGATCTAAGATTGACACAGAAAACTGTTTCACCATTCGAGTTTGAGCTGGACTTTGAGATCGAGATAAAGTTCTTTTCGAATCGTCGAAATTGGCGGTTCGAAAGATCCGAGATCAGCAGTCATCGTCGACAAATTTAGTTTGAAAATACGCCAACAGATATAACTATGTTCGATTGTTTTCTTAGGAAATTAAAACAACATTATACGCACTTGAATATTATTCAGTAAAATTCCTACAACAATAATTCCCTTAAAACAGATAAAACATCGGATATCTAGTTCTATCTATAGTGAAAAATATACCTACTTCCATGACGTCATATATTACGAACGAATAGCAAAATTTGTCTCATAATTAATCTCGATCTCTCACTTTGAAACCAAGATCGACGAATCGAAGATCCAAAATCATGATATTTCGTTGGTGCAACACTTTTACATTAGAACCAAGATCAAACTGGGTCCTGGTTCGGAACTATGATCATTCGATCTCGGATCGGGGAAGATGTTGGTGCAACCGGGCATGAGTGACGGATACGTTGAGACGTATGAGGCAGAAGAGTAAGTACCTCCAAAGCGGCAACCAGGCGCGGAAGGGGCCGTCCAGCTGGCGGGAGAAGCTATTGCCCTCGCAGAGCCAGAGGCGGAAGCAGTGTCCGCCGTCCACGTCCTGGAGGTGGAAGGCCTCCAGAGACTCGAGCGCCCGCCGCGCTATGCCATCCAGCTGGGCGACGTCGGACTGCGCAAACCTCCGCCGCCGCCCGCCCATCATGCCGCCGCCAAAGTCCGGCACTGTCAAGTTGAGGTCGCTCAGGTTCACGTCTAAGTTGCCGCCACCTGGGCCGCCTCCGCCTGGCATCATGCCGCCTCCCATGGGGAAGCCGGGCAGCATGCCGCCTCCCATGGGGAAGCCGGGCAGCATGAACATGCCGCCCGGGCTGGGCTGACTCACAGGCGGCATGACCATGACCATGGGCGCGGGGGCGGGGGCGGGGGCGGGCGCTGGCGCCTCCGTCGACGTCAGCTGCAACATGCCACAGTGATCTGCACCAATCACCGCCAACTTGGAAAGGGTCGTGGTTGTCTGGTGGTTAGACTACTCACCTCACACCAAGGCGTTGGTCGGTAGATTTTCTCGGAGATCTCACGTTTCCATTTTTTCGTTCCGGCTATGCTCCATACTCACCTCGCTTCACCCTAATCGGCTCTCAAGACCTCGAAGTTAAGAGCCACCCAAATCTCTTCACTCACTCACCGTCATCTTGGATTATAGGCATCGTGCTATAACTTACATCTGCAGTCGCATCCGCAGAATGGTCATCAATGTTACCTCGGCAGTTATGTATTAGTAACAAGTAAATCAAGTGAAACTGTAGGAACTCTGTAAGGTGTTATATATGCTGTCGTGTCAAATAAATTAAGTCACCTTCTTAAACACAAGTTATGTAAAAAATGTATATATTGTAGATAACGGGGATGAATACAGAGTAACAATGAGGTTTTTAAAAGCCAGTGTAAGTTAAGTGAGGCGAAGATGCAACAAAGAAAAAGTATAATGCTGAGAGAAAGAATATTTTCTATGCGATTATCTGTTGGCAATTGGAAAAGTCCGCCATGTTTCCCACATGATAAAATCCCGGCGTAGCTACGTCGGTAATCAAACCCGAATATTGTCTTGGTGGAGGAATATGGGCTTGCGATGCAACCACCACTCCGTCACTTATGCTAGCAATAAATTAAGCTGCAACACTTGACGAAGGCCCAAATGCGTGTTTCATATACAGCTCTCTGTGGCTGCATGAGTAATCTGCTCAAAATCCCCTGAGGCACACATTTGTCTTTTCTTCATCACTCCACCCTCGCTAAGCATCACGTCAGAGTATTAGCAGAGGAAAATATAAGATGCCCGCAAATCGGGGCCAGGTCGGAAGTTTCCACAGCCATTGACCAGGCCTTCTGACTCGTAGCTCTAGGTGGCTCGGCTACAAACTGGCAGTTATAAGCTGTGCAATATAGAGGAACGTCCGAGGATGAGACTTGAAAACTGTACGAAACCTGCGACATCAGCAGTGACAAGAGATGCTCAGAATGCCCGACAATGTGTCTGGGACATTGTACAAGTCTTTACAAAGGAAGCGAAATATCAGTAGCGAGTTACAAGAAGTAGGAATTCACAAGAGGATATCAGGGAGTTATGCAAGGTTCTGTAAACCATATAAATTGCAGTAGCGAGTTACAACTTAAGAATGCCACAAGATTGCACCAGGGGAATTATACGAGGTTCTGCAAAACATGTTCAATGTAGTAGTAAGTTACAAGTTAAGAATACCCTAAATGCATCAGCAAAGTTAACAGGGGCGTATTCTCCATGAATGAAATGCATGCAGAGCATGCTTTAATAAAATTCAAACGCGAACGCATTTCCTAACCATATACTATGTATTTTTCTTTGAAATAAGAATAAATTTTCGTCGGCACATGGAACTGGAATGCACAACTCTCTTTTCCTAATAGTTACTCGAAAAGCCGTGGCAAAGCGCTGAGGGTTGGCGCGCGCGGTGCATGTTTCGATAATCGATTGTAATAGTTCCCTACAACGGGGAGGCATAGCGCTGTGGTATTCTCTACACTCGTTCAGATGGTGTGACGTCACAGCAAGTTCACACGAAATGTGGGCGAATGCATGCACAAGGTGGCACTGCAGTCAGCGTGCTAGCGAGTGAGTTTATATATCTGTATTCAATTTTTAATCACTGATGGGTTGCGTGTTTTTGAATTAGAATTTTAAACAGTAGTTTCAAAGATGAATGATTATTGCAAAAGTGACCTTGTAATAAGTGCATTTAATAAATCTTCCCATTTATGCTGATTTAGTGAGAAGTTAGAACTTGTTAAAAATGGCAGACCTACACCTGCTGTCAACAATTTAGACAGAGAACTAAGGCAGAAACTTTGTACGAACATTTAATTCTGACCTTCACAAAATAAACAGTTTGGTTGTGCGATAGCGAAACATTGTATAAATCCTTCTGTTGGCCATGTCTGTTGCTTGAATGATTACTTACAAAACAAATGGTAAATATTACAATAGAAATAAACCTCGAAAACTTAGAATACAAAAATAATTTGTTTAGAAACTTTCAGAAGTAATTTTAATATTTTAATTGCGTTTCAAGACGTGCAAATATTAACATTTTTAACAGATTTCAAATTATTCTTGTTAACAAGCGTACTTATAACATTGTCTTTGCCATAATAATTAACTTTCTACTAGCGAATTTAAGTGTTCTATGACTTTTGGATGTTAAACAATTTTTAAACTTTTCAACTTTTAAATTTTAAATTATTTTATTTGACCAGCGAATCTTGTTATTTGACAATAGTATTAACAGTGAGAGGAAAAGGGCACTAAATCACTTAAAAATACATTTCCAGCAACATTTAATTTTCATTTTGGTATTATAAACATTAATTTTTCCTCTGTGCAAAGTGAAGTGCCAAAGAAAGTTTCGTGTTGCATGCCTTGCCAAAATTTTCTGTATACGCTCCTGAAAGTTAAGTAAGATTCTGCAAAGAATATGAACTGCAATAACAAGTTACAAGCTAATAATTCCCAAAAATGTGTCAGGATATATTTTCTAAATTTTCTGCAAAGCTAATAAACTGCAGTTGCAAGTTACAAAGAATAAAATGTCTAGGAGTGCATCAAGCATTTTTTGCAAAAATATGAATTGCAGTAGTGAGTTACAAGATAAAAATGCCCAAGGTGTATTAGGAGATTTACGCTAGGTTCTGAAAACATATGAACGACAGTCGCCAGCTACATAATGCCCAAGAGTACACCAGGTGAGTAATGCAATGTTATGCAATGCATATGAACAGTAGTAGTAAATTACTTGCTAAGAATGCCCAAGAGTACATCAGGGGAGTAATGCAATCTTTTGCAAAGTATATGTACTGTAGTGGCTAGTCGAATGCCCAAAAGTGCATCGGGGAAGTTATGCAAGGTTATGCAAAGCATATGAACAGCAGTAACGAGTTACAAGCTAAGAATGCCCAAGAGTGCATCAGGGAATTTTTGCAATTTTCTGCAAATAATACAAACTGCAATAGCGAGTTACAATTTAAGACTGCCTAAGAGTGCATCAGGGGAGTTATGCAAGGTTCTGCAAAGCATAACCTTTATGGAAAGTCAGTCTAGAGCAGGTAATATGCAGTGGACAGAGGGGACTACATTTTTCTGTTATTTCTGTGTTTATCACTGACTAGTTGATCTTCATATTATTAATCTCCAAATGGCGAGAACTTAGAGTGCTCGCCTCCCGCCAAGACGAATCGGCTTCGATTCCCAGTGGAGTAGCTACCAGATTTTGGCCCATGGGAATCGTGCCGGACAATGCAGCTGGTCGGTAGGCTTTCTCAGAGTTCTCCCATTTCCCTCGCCGTTGCATTCTGGTGCTGCTACATATCCCCCTCGATTCACCCTCATCGAATCTCAAGACTCCGTTGTTAAGAGCAGCCCAAATATCTCCACTCCAGTCCAAATGGTAGGAGTCTTGCCACGACTCACTGCACTGAAACACAGTGCTGCTACTTACGCAGTCCATGATGGACATGACGACGTTCATCTTGAACATGGCGAACGCCATGAACGCCATCGCCGTCATCGCCATGTTGATGATCTCGGACTTGGACAGACCGGCTTTGCCCGCCTTCTCATGATGAGAGCCACCGCCACCGTAGCCTCCTCCACCGCCTCCATAGCCTCCACCTCCACCGCCGCCTCCGTAGCCTCCACCTCCACCGCCTCCATAGCCTCCACCTCCACCGCCGCCTCCGTAGCCCCCTCCTCCTCCGCCGCCGTAGCTGGAGCCGCCCCCGCCATAGCTAGAGGCGCCACCACCGCCGTAGCTGGAGCCACCACCCCCACCGTAGCTGGAGCCTCCGTCACGGCCGTTGAAGGCAGGGGAGTCGTAGCTCGCCACTGACAACAAGCAAAGTGACAGTAAGTGACAACAGCCTGCTTCCCTCAAGTGTTAATACAGTTCATCAACATAGTTTTTGTATTTCGGTCTTATATTCTATAGATTCGCCAAGCTTTTGTAGTCCAATGGCATGGGCTGTTCACGATGAAATGAGCACATTTGAACTCCCTGCTCCGGATCTACTGCTTTGCTAATTTCGTATCCTTCCGCCATATGTAACATTGGCATTGCCGAGACCACAATCACTTTATTAATGCATCGATAATGTGCAATTGCGAAAAAATCAGGAATGTAAATATGTCACTAATATGCCAATAATTACTCACTCTTATGCGCATACAACAAATAGGAACAAAATGAATTAAGTTCGAGAGCACACAACCACACTGTTAATACGACGTCAATACAGTGAACTACTTCCCCTAACCCGCTGCCAACTTCGCAGTGAGTTTTTCAATCAGTACCTTATGTAACAGGGCAGTGACACTTTCATATGTTGATTTCAAATTACTCAGTACCTATTTATATGCTACCTATTTATTCATATTGGTGCAGTTTCAGCATCGTGGCCAAGAGATGATACATGCATCCCTTTGGCTGGAAAGGTGAAGAACAGCAGTTGTTGAGCTGGGAGTTCGCCTAAAAGTCATTTACCTACACGCACTATACATGAAGTCATTTGTCCTAAAACCACTAGACCTAAAGTCGTTTTGTCCTGCATGAACTAGACATAAATTTGTTTCGCTTAAGCCTAACTTTAACTAAAGTCGTATTTCCTAAATTCGTTTGACATACAGTCGTTTGTCCTAAAACACTTATAAATCTTGCTCGAGAAAATGTCTTTACTTCAGCAACAGGCACTGGACCTAAGTCGTTTCTCCTACAGCCACTTTAGTTAAACAACATTTAACGTACTGTCACAAGAACTAAAAGTTATTTCGCCAACAGTTGGAGAAAACGATTTGATTTTGTATCTACTGCTTGCTACTCGAATGTTCCCCTTTCGAGATAAGTCTCGCTACGATGATGTGTCATCTGGCGAGGAATGTGTCGAATGATCTGAAGAGGATTGGCGGAACTATAAATACCGAGATTCACATCTCCGAGTCTGTCAGGTGGTGGACAGTTGTGCCTGGTCGTGATACCGGTCTAACAGCTCTGCAGTGCTGGTGCCTCTCTACCAGGCTTGGGGGAGTAAGTCGCAACGACCCCTGCAGTCATGTTAGCAGGAGTACCAGCACCAGCCTGAGATTGCCACCGCTCTAAATAGCAGCACACTTACTACTCACAGTAGTGTTGCGGGATCGCTACTCACAAACAGACAGAATAATGCACCCAGGGGTCGTCCTCAAGCTGCGACCGATCGCTGGCCCAAGTCGACTGCAGTTTGAGATCCCGCATGGGTAGTGATGTGTTGACACTCTGAGAGAAACTTTTATTTGAGCCAATAAAATGCTTGTTTGCATACAGCCTAATGGGAGGCAGTTGTTCTAACAATATATTCTGTTGACAAAATCAAATCTGAAATATAATAAAAATAACTTGGTTTAGCTAACAACTTTTAAACTTAAAGTTACTAAACTTTATTTTTGGGTGAACAAAATCTACCTGACAACCAATTATTTGATCAAATCAACTCTATGAATTTGGTTTGTTAAATACGAACAAATAGAGCGTTGGCTCAGATTATGTTTCTCTAATATGTGTACTGTTCATTCAACCAATTATTTTGTTTGTTAGCTAGATTTCGTTGGCCATACAAACATGTTTCGTAAATTTAAGTTTATATTTTGTTAGTGAAAGAAAACTAGTAAAGTTACATTTTTTGTTTAATCAAAAAATATTTTGTTAGGGCAACTACTTCCTTGTTTGGCTGTGTAGAAACAGTTATTTTAATGGCCCAAACAAATTTCTCTCTCAGTGATTTCATCACATCGCGCCCCTTGTCATATGTCTTCTCATGTACTACAACTAGCTAGGTTTCAAACCGCAGATGGCAGGAAGGTACAGCTACAGTCATTCTCCCTTTCCATTTTGGTGAACCGAGTTTATTCCTGGTGGGTCAAACTCGGATTTCCTCATGTGGGAAACATGGCGAACATTGCATCTGTCCGATGGAATTCCTTGGTGTACTCTCGCTCCCCTCATCGCTTCATTTTACGTCGCTGGTCATTTTCACACGCTGTACACAAGAGTCAGTGATGGGACAGGTCCTGTGAAATATGTTAATTGATGAACTTTAGATATTGGTCTTCCATCGCGGTTTTCAGTGTTTGGATATGAAGATGACGGTCTCATTCTGATTTATCTTTAAGCCAGAAGACACCTGTGGCAGAAAGTAGCAACAGTAATAGAAGAAATCATTACATGAGCTGAGACTGTAAAACTCGAGTTTTTCACAGCAAAGGTAAAGATCGTGTTGCTCAAAGGGAAATAAGATATCACCCTCTATGCACTACAGCATTGAATCAGTCCAGTGTGTGAATAAGTTTAAGTATCTGAGAGTCATTGGGGATGATAAGATGAACCTACTCAAGCACATCGAGTATGTATCGAGAAAAGCCATTGTAGTATCCCGGTGGCTTTAGAGTACCCTTAATACAAGCTGGGGTATCAGTTAAATACTTTGAACTGCATTTAAACCAATTTTGAGGTAATTATTTCTTATGAAGCAGTAATCTGGTAAAACGGAGCAAAGATTGCGTGACAAAAGAGGAAGCTTTCTCATCAGTGCTCAGAAAGTGGTTTAGTTGACTACAACAGAAGCAGATGTCCAGTGACTCACTCCCAGTGTTGGCTGGTGCAGTTCTTGTGGATCTGTTGGTCAGCATGAGAGGGATAATGGGAGATAGAACGCGCAATGTGAGACTTAATAGAAAGGTGCAGTCTATAATAAAAGAAGAAATAATGGCAAGATGTCAAGAAAATTGGACAAACTCTGATAAAGGAAGTTAGTATGAGTAAAAGCAAATTGTTCAAGAGATAATAAAGCAGACATGAATAACAACGAACTACAGTACTATAGCTAACAATTATGTATAGGACATGGGTAATTCAAGGCAAGTCTACAGTTTCCTGTTGGTGCAATCCCTGCTTTGTGATGTTTGTGGATTGAATGACACCGCCGAGCAAATGCTAGCGGGCTGTACAGGAGATACCCGAGAATGGTTACAAGGAAATACAGTAAGAAGAGTCCTTGACTTACACTTAAGAATGTGGTAAAAGGGAGAGCATTGCATGAAGTGTGGAATGCGTTCACCACAAAAATTGGCAAAAGAGTGGAAGATGACGATAAGTTGCATGAGAGTCAAAAAGCTTATGACCCGTGAAGAAGTATTCGGGTAGGACCTCAAGGTGTGAAGTCACACTTCTTATTGACGAGGAAAACATGTTGAACTTATAAAACTGGTAGAATACCGTGTAAAGGCAAATAAGCAAAGGCAAGGCCTCAAAAAAGAAGAGGAGAAAGTGACATGCATTGTCTTACCCATCTGAGTACAGTTGCAGTCAAGGCTGGATTAAGACCATCAGATGCCCTAAGCACCTGTGATTTTGTACCCCCATAGTCTACATATAATTAAAGAGCGAACAATAAAACCTAAATCAAAATGGTGTTTTTAGAAATGCAACAAAACCTACACAAAGATTGAAAATTATGTTTGGTTCTGTATTCTTTTATTTTATTTATATATGAAAAGTTTTCTTCTACTTATGTAATCGCAAAGTCTTTTATCAGGTCTTCAAAACTAATTTTACGTAACACATGTGTTTTATAGTTCGTAGAGATAAGGGATCTATTTATTTCTGTAAAATCGTGTTTTGACTTCACCAGTTGCAACTTTGCACCGTAGTGTCCATAGTAAATGCGGTAACGTAACATTTCTGCAGTGTCCCTCTTCCATTTGATGTTCTAAGTTCGAGCTTTCATTTCTTAGTGGTTAGTCCATTCCTGGTTTCAGTGCGGAAGTATGGACATATTTATGCTGGTCTTTGGACTGTAAAGGCCTGTCTACAGTATTGCGCTATCCCAACCCGTGTCTTAAGACAAGGATACGCTAATTGATGCACGTGAGCCTCTGACGTCATGGTGCTGTTCCAATATGTACTGTCCCAAGTCGATCTGTGCCCCAAGTTGGAGCATTCAAAAAATTTAACTTTTGTCCCAAGTTGTGTCTAAGTTGACAGAAACAGAAGAAGACTTCCAATATTTTCGTGTGTATTTATGGGATGTTTACGTTCAAAATGTAAACAATGGACATGCAAGGTGGGCTTTCTCAAGACAAACATGATGAAAGGTTAGTTAGTGTCTCGTTAATTCTGAACTATTTAAAATGGAGGATTAAACTTTTAAAAACGTTAAATTCAAAGAAAATGCTTGTGTGTCACTTGGCGAACTTATTTAAAATAAAACAGTTAGGGCCTATAATCGTAAAGACGAATAAATATTCAAATCACCCATCTCGTAAACATTAAATAATCAATAACTCAGAAATATTTAAAAATCACTACGCAACAACAAATAATGTGCCGAATTTACTGCGATCTAGTGAGATTTTGAAAGCTCAGTTTTGGGCTACGTATTTGTAGACCATGGTCGGACTGCGTCAATGTAACTTCGCTTGAAGCCGAGATTCGGACACGTCCACGTTCACAGGTACGGCCGACTGTGGCCAGGTCTTGATACCTGCAAGGTTTATTCTACTCAGGATAGGAACAAAGCGAGATTTCTTATCAGAGGTTTTGAAATACGGAACCTTTCCCCCGCTTGGCGCGCAGTGTTCCAAAGAGGCCGCTTTTAATTAGTGTTTAGAGCTACTTGAATAATAAAAGAGAAAAATTTTCCTTGGTTACGAAGTTACTTTATATACTTATGATGTTACACATGCGGAACTAGCGCTTACCTAGTGGCGAAAACTATTGTTCGCCAAACATTTAACATTGATCTTCCCAACCTGCAGTAGAAGTAAGGTTAATTCTACTCAGGTTGCGAAGATCAATGCTTTTAGTTTGGCAAGTAAGATTTTTCGCCATTAGGTAAGCGCTAGTGTCGCAAGTGATTTTTTAAAAATATTTTCTACGTTAAAAAACAAAATAATTGCAATCATCATAAATCAAATATAAAATAACTTATTGACTAAGTGAAATCTTTCTCTATTATTATTAATTAGGTTAAGATTTTAATTTAAAAAATTGGGTTTAGCTGTGTTGGGGACACTGCCGTTTGTTTTGCGTGGATACGTCTACGTTGACGCGCTCGGACGCCTTGATGTTTATGTTATACTCCCGGTACCGCTTCACTCAATAATATGGGTTTTATGGGCATCACTGGATTGCTTTTGAGGTGCTCTTTCCAACCATATACGATTTCTCAATTTCGACTTGGCTTATTGACGAGTATAGGCCGAAATTGTGTTAAGTTTTCTTAATCTTTTACATTAAACGCATACAGTTTCACCATAACCACGCCACACAAATGTTTTTATACACACAATCGATTGATATTGACGAGAGCTGTCGATTGAAACTTACGAGCGTCGTAGCTTCTCCTAGTTAAAAGTTGTACTACGCGGAAGTTATGAGACGCGGCGAAATGAACCCAAGATTGCGGTCCCCCCCCCTCCCTCCTCAAGCGATGCTACCGAGTCCTCACTCAACGAGATTTATTCTTTGATCCTTTGGTAATCGAGTGGTGTAATTAAATTTTGAATGTAGGCAGTAGATTCGGAGCTGCGATGCCAAACTGTATCCCCCGATTTTGTTATCATCGGATTTTCTGGATTGCCTCCCACTATGGTCGCAAATGTAAATACGTATTCACGTCAAAAGAGACCTCTTTGGATCACTAGCGCTTACCTCGCAGCTGAACTTTCCCTATGCCAAACTCTTCTTGAAGAAAACTCGTTTTGTTCCTAATGCGAGACCTTATAGGCTGTCCACGATAAAGTGAGCACTTTTGATATCAACCTTAGAAAAAAAATTACTATTCCTACCTGCATATATTTTAACGGGCACACTGAGTGACTTGCGCCCAGTAAAGTTGGCAACGATGGATTGGAAGTAGTTCCGTAGCGTAACGTCAAATAAAGTGTTAGTTAACAATTTCTGGTTCCTTAGTATATTTTAATTCTCTTCCTATTTTTTTTTTACACATCGAAGTGTAAACAGTTTCACTTGACCGACGCATGAATAAAGTTACGAGGCCCATGACAATGTTATCTTACATAAGGCGGAAGAATACACAATGTGCATAAGCAGGGCTTTCAAAAGTGCGAATTTTACCGCGAATAGCGTATAGTAGAAGCAACCTCAACAGCTGCTGGTGGCGTGAGAATGGCCAGCCGCTCACCAGGGAAGCTGGCCTCCGTGATCTTGCCGCTGGAGCCGGGAGAGAAGGGGCGGCTATTGACGAAGCCCGCCAGGACGCCGTCGTAGTCAGTAGCGTCGGCGGCCGAGTCCTGGTCCTCCGCCGCCTCCTCCGGGTCCTCCGCCTCCAGCTGCCGGTACACCGCCTCCAGCGACTTGGACCTAACACAGAGACAACCCCCGCTCCAGCCGCCACACCGCCACTCTGCACGTCACCCGTTCTCCAGTCGCTTTCCCTACACACCTCGCCTCGTGAACGCTGTTCCAGTACCAAACATTACTTTCGATATTCCCAACCCGATCTCCCATGGCGCAGTCGGTTGGTGCGCCACCGTTCTGGGGTGAGCGAGGTTCTGGGTTTGAATCCCGGGTAAGGCATGGATGTTAATTTATGTTAGATTATAAGTTAGTTAGTAAGCCGTCCCCTGCTAAGCTATCAAGTGAAAAACCGGGGGACGTTAAAAAAGCGCTTTACAATACAATACAATATAGTTTCAGGGTATTTTGCAATTCTGCGGTATTACATCAAATAGTAATATGACTAAAGTAAAAAATAAGAGGCAAGTTAATTTACAAAAAGTAATATTTTTTATTTATATGTTTTGCAGTACGAAATTAAAAAGTTTCATAATCAGCATTTTTATCTACGGTTCTTGTTATTTGTTGCCGTCATTGAAACAAGGTAAAGCAACTTCACAAAAATTCTTCAAAGGGTTCGGCCATGATTTTATTTTAAGTTTTGCAATAAATTCTAATTTTAAAATGGTTAGAAATTAAACCCTAATTGCAGACGAACAAAATGTCAGACTTCCAAGAAATTTCTTTCTGGTGTTCCTAAGACTTGAAGAAACGCTTGCACTGTAATACAATATTGTCCTCGTATAACTTTTTGATATTTGTTTTCAAAAAAATTTAAGGTTGATTTGGTATAATTATATTAAAAAAGGAGGGGAAAGTTATTTTTTTAAAAACTGATTAAGCATTGTCATAAAAATTTTGTTGATATCAATTTCCAAAACCTTTATATATCTTAACACCACAGAAACAATTTTTTGTACACTTGAACAGGCTTAACAGCCAGGCTGGCTACCAAGCCGGCAGTCACGAACTTTAAATGGGGAATCAACTATAAAAAGATATTCCTTCCCATTGGGTCAATTTTATACATTACTGTTTCCAAAAAAAAAAAGTACTCTACGTGAAATTCTTAAGGAATGTTGCTACCTTAAGACATCTTGCCGATCGTTTTGTTAAGTTATTTTTTATAAAATATTAAATTGAATTTTGAGATAACAAGAAAAAAGAATAAATAATTGTTCCCAAAATTATTTTATATAGCAATGTTCTCTGAGAAAGTCGGGTCAATTTTTTTTGTTTAATAAACGATAGCAAGTTATCTATAAAACTGACACAATGAGAAGTACTTTCGTGGTTAGATTCCCCATTTGAAGTTCGCGGCTGCAGGCTTAGTAGCACTGCAGGGCCATTTACTTTTCACGACAAATGCCTTCAGGGCAAACCCCGCACAAAGAAGAATATGCTTTCTGGAGCAAACACTTTTACAGCAAATGCTTTTAGTGCAAACTCCACAGATGTGTATTAGGAGGAAATGAGTTTTTAGGGCAAATACTTTTACAGAAATGTACTTTTGAGCAAATGCCTTTAAAGCGAATCCCATGTGTGTATTACGAGGACATTAGTCTTTAGGGCAAATGCTTTTATGGCAAATTACTTTGGAGAAAATGTCTTTAGGGTAAACTCCACACATATGTATTAGATAATTTTAAAGTACGTAAGCAATTTTAGGACAATCTACTTTAGCGAAAATGCCTTTATGGCGAACATTACACACGAGTATTAGGAGGAAATGAGTTTTTAGGGCAAGCCCTTTTACTCTAAATTACTTTATGGCGAACACCGTGGTTGTGTAGCGGCTAGAATGCTCGCCTCTGACTAAGGCGAACGAGGTTCGATTCCCAGCGCGTGGTGGGGGGAGGGGTTCCCGGATTTTCTCACATGGAAATCGGACCAGACGATGCCGTTGATCGGCAGGTTTTTCCGGGTCTCTCCCGTTTCTCCCTCACCTTGCATTCCAGCGCTGTTCCATTTCCGCCTCGTTTCACCCTCATCGGCTCTCAAGGCCTCGTTGTTAAGTTCCGCCAAAATCTCTCCGCTCTCCACTCCACGTGTTGCTTGCAACATGCTGCGAGAAAGGCGATGTCGACGTAATCGGCCTAAATGGGGATTTGCAATAGCTCGTCGCATCCGTACGTCATCCGTCAGTCCGTCATACGTCCGCCCGTCTCTCAGCCGCGCGATTTACAACACTTCACACATTCGTCGTCAGTTCATTGCTGCAAACTGACACAATCAAAAGTGTTTAGAAATAAGAAAAAAAACTCTATTAAAAGTGGAAATTATGGGCAATATCGTGCGTGTGTGTATATAAATACACAAAATTTAAGTACACATAAATAACGGAAATTAGTCATTGTTAAAAAAAATTCTAAATAACACAACGAGAATGATTTGATTGCTTTTGCTGTTGCACAGAAGGGACTCATTTTCACGACGTGATTATCAACTCTTCACAAAAAAAAAAAAAACGAGGAAAACAAAACACTACACGTACCACACAACCTTATGATGAACTCCGAATGAACGGGTGATGAAAAGGAAAAGTTCAGAAGGCTGTAATTCCATCCGCCCGTCCGTCAAAAGTTAAAGCTTGCCAAGGTTTCGACGCACGTACGAATAGAATTAATGGGCACCATTGATTGAGTGTTGATCGTGTGATTGACGGACGGATGACGAACGGACGCGACGGGTTGTTGTAAATCCTGCCGAATTTTGGAAAGCGACGAACGAGGTACAGTCCATCCATGGTTACTTCCAACTTTTCTGAAGTCCTGCTCTAAAGTTCTACTTCCGGGATATTCCTCCGCCTCGTGCCAACTAAGCTTAACTAAGTCTCGAGAATTACACCAGAGGACAACGCACCACATTCGTGCGTACTCAATGTAATAGTATTTTGTATAAGAACTATTTCCCACTAGGCATTACCAAAATACTTTTTTTTCCCCCTGTTTTTATTCAAATTATTTATAAATGAAGCGTTATAATTTATAGAAAAAATATGAATAACATTTCAATTCAACAAGGGAAAAAAGGAGCTTGTATGAAGACAAGCATAAAACGCTTGTGATACAGGACGAAATTTAGGAAATAACTAACCACGTCATACATGGGGAGATTTTTCAAAGGTTTAATTCAAAAAGGCCGAAGAAACCGCGAATGGGCTTTATGTAGGAAACAACGAGGCGCGTCATACATGGGGTGATTTTTTTTGGAGATGTTTGACTGGACAAGTGTGGAGAGTATATAGCAAGCAGACCTGGCGAGCCACTTCCTGTAGTTGGAGGAGCCCGGGTCCATAAGAAGGCTGTCCTTGAGCACGTCCGAGCCCGCCTCCTGGGTCCTCCTGGAGGACGGCTGCTGGTTCTCTCCCAGGACGCTGGGGTCGCCCGCGCCTCCGTCGTCAGGGGGCGGACTGCCCAGCCGCTTCTCCGCCCGGGGGCCTGCCGCCCCCGCCGCCATCACGTCGCCGAGGATCTGCCCCGCCACGTAGCCGCGACACAGGTACTCGTTCATCATCCTCCTGCCGACAGTTCGTTCCAAGCTGTGTCCGAATTCGCCTGATGTATACACTTGTGCGTGCCTGCCCCCCCCCCCCGGAAGTGACGTCACAAATGCTGTCCGAACTGCAAGTGACGTATGCAAGTATACAAGTAAACGAAGTTGTTGTATACTTCTCGCATACTTCCGGAATATAGGCCGCCATTTTGATAAGCAATTTGTAGGTTACAATTGATTTCCGACATTATTATTTGATTTAAGTTTTAATAGGGCAACATTACTACTTCGTAGACATCAAATTTTGAACTGAGTAAATAATTATCGCAAGTTTCACCTTTAAAAAAAGGTCTAAACAATAATTTCGTATAAGGCGTAAGTGCCTAACCTACAGAAGCTAAGATAAAACAGCAATCCAAACTATACTTACCTAAAATAATGCAAGACAATAAATGTTAATGTAAATCAAATTCAAATATTATTTAATACTTTATTTAACCCCTAAAACCTTCGGCAATTATCAAATTTTGTCGGAATACATGAACATTTAAAGTGGTTAGCTGGCTAATAATTGGCACCGAAGCCAACTAGACTGCCAGCCCGAACTCATCAAGTTTGGTGCCGAGGGTAAGTGAATTATGCAAGGATGCAAGTACGCAAGTATATACCTGAGTTCGGACACGGCCTTAGTTTGATTCCCTGCTGTGACCCCGTGCTTGCAGGCTCAGTAGGCGTTATTATGCAGGATTGTCATCTTTTTGACGTGAATTCGCGACCATAGTGTGAGGCAATCCAGAAAATCCGATAATACCAAATCGGGGGATAAAGTTTGCCACTGCAGCTCCGACTCTATCGTCTACATTCAACATTCAATTACACCACTCGATTGCCAAAGGATCAAATAATATGTTACGTTACGTTGAGTGAGGACTGCGAAGCATCGCTTGATGATCCGGGGGGGAGGGGGGCAATTTTTAGTTCGTTTCGCCGCGTCTCATAACTTCCTCGTAGTATAACTTTTGACTAGGAGAAGCTATGACGCTCGTTTGAGTTTCAATCGACAGCTCTCGTCAAGATCAATCGATTGCGTATATAAAAATATCAGCGTGGCATGGTTATGGTGAAATTGTATGAGTTTAATGTAAAAAAATTAAGAAAACTTAACACAATTTCGGCCTATACTCGGCTAAATGCCAAGTAGAAATACAGAAATCGTATACGGTTGAAAAGAGCATCTCAAAAGCAATCCAGTGATACCCATAAAACCCCATATGATCGAGTGAAGCGGTGCCGGGAACGGAAAATAAACATCAAGGCGTCCGAGCGTGTCAACTTAGACGTGTTCACGCAAAACAAACGGCCGTGTCCCCAACACAGCTACATCACATTTTTTTTTGCATTGGAAAGCTCTTTGACACTTTCCTGATTTTCCGACAAAAAGAATCTTTTCCCTGGCCTTTTTCTAACAATTTTTTTAATGAAAGGATTAACACCTTTGCATTATAACGTACTTTTACACCAGAACACTTCTTTGATCTTACGAAATTGCTCCCTAGATAAATAGCAGGAAAATGCCTAAGCTTTTGTCCAACATCACTAAGTAATGTTATATTATTCTGGCAGAGGTGCACGATTGATGTCAGAACTGCCAAATATAGCTTGCATATCACAGAGCTCCCTGACATTTAGGTAACTTGTTTGAAATTCCCTGACATTTCCAGGTTTTCCAGGTGTTTCAGACCTGTGGCAACCCTGTCATAGTATATTCAGAGTTACTTCTGACTTTTCTGAAGCCCTGCTCAAGTTCTACTTCCAGAATATTCGCCCGCCTCGTGTAAACGAAGTTTAACCGGGTTAAGTTTATTTCTGTCTATATTAGGAACAAATTATGATAGACTTTGGGAAGAGGGAAATTTTACGCCTCTAGGTGCGCACTGTTCTAAAAGTCAACTTTAAATTAAAATCTTTAAGCGATGTAAATTATAAAAGAGAAGGGTTTTACTTCGTTACGAACTAATTTTATATTTGATTTATAGTTATTACAATTATTCTGTTTTTTAACGAAGAAAAAAATTCAATCTGTGCCGACACTAGCTCTTGCCTAGTGACGAAAATATTTGGTTGCCATACTTTTATCATTCAGCTTTCCTTTCTGCAGTAGAAGTAATTTAATAGGGTCTAGAAAATTACACCAGAGGGGCGCACAGTATTCGTGCGCACTCAGCGTAGTAATATTTTGCACAAGTACTATTTGTTACTAGGCATTACCAATACACCTGTTATCTGACTGCTTTATTAATTATAGATGAATTACTATAATCAATAGATAACATATAAGCAAAATTAGGATTAAACAAAAACAGGTGCTTTTGTATTACCACAAGTATAAAACGTTTGTGATAAAGGCTGTTCACGATAAAGTGAGCACGTTTGAAATGAACCTTTAAAAAAACTGCCCCTGAATGCATATATTTTAATGGGCGCACTGAGTGACATGTGCCCTGCAAAGTTAGAAACGATGGATGGAAAATAGTTCTATATCTTAACGTCGAATATAAAGTGTTAGGTAACCATTTGTGGTTACTTAAACTATTTCTTTAGCTTTCTGTTTTCCTTAATGCATCGAAGTGTTAAAATGAGCAGATTTATATAATATTTACTTACCTAACAATTCCACATTTTCACTTGACCGACGCATGAATAAATGATGACCCCATGACAATGTTAATATTACATAAGGCGGAGGAGCACATAACGACCGTACAAGTAGATCTTAAGGAGGGCTTTCAAAAGTGCTCATTTTACTGTGAACAGCCTATACACTGCAAATTTAGAAAACAACGAAACACGTCATGCGTGAAGATGATTTCCTATTGGTTTGACCCGAGCGAGGTGGCGCAGTGGTAACTCACTGGACACGCGTTCGGGAGGACCCGGGTTCGATTCCCAGTCCGGCATCCTAATTTCGATTCTCCACGGTTTTCCGAAATCTCTCCAGGCGAATGCTGGGATGGGTCCCTCACAGAGGCCATGGCCGATTCCTTACCCAATCCTTCTTCCCTGTGCAACTTGCAGCGTCTCTAATGACCTCGCTTAAGCCCTGCTTAAGATCTACTTGCATACCAGTTGTGTATTCTTCTGCCATATGTAAAATTAACATTTCAATGGGCCTCTTCACTTCATTCATGCGTCGGTCAAATACTTTACAAATCTGCTCATTTTTACACTTCGATGATTGAAGAAACGCGAAGTGAAAGAATTAATTTGACGTTATCACAAATGGATACCTAACACTTTTTACTCGACGTTAAGTTGTGGGACTGCTTTCCAACCATCGTTACCAACTTTACTGGGTGGATGCCACTGAGCGAGCCTATTAAAATTTTTGCATGCAGAGGCAGTGACTTTTTTCTAAAGCACTCACTGCATCGCGAGCAGTCTTTATATACCTACCTCCACTGACTTGATTGAGGAAACGCGAACGAATATGGCGCGTACCTGTGGAAGCGCATGGTGTGCAGGGCGTCGCTGAAGTTTCCGGCGCCGAGGACAGCGGTAACGTGGTCGTATCCGCTGGTGTTACCGCGGGCGGCCATGTCTTCGTCTCCCAGCAGCAGGCTCGCTGGTAGAAGGTCCGGGTCCAGGACGTCGTCAAGACGCAGGTCGTCCGCCGCCTCCGCCGCCGCCCAGGCTACGCGCGTCGCCCACAGCAACACCACCACCAACATGGCGTCCCTCCTTCTTCTCCTCGCCTTCAACCCTCGACGGCCGCTGGCATCGCCAACTCCTCGCGTCAGTCGACGTCGCTGGAACGTCTGTTCAAAGGGCGTTCGCTACGAGGAAAGAAACTTTTGTTATTTAAATACCTACCAGGGGCCGCGGTGGTTTAGTGGTTAGACCACTCGCCTCCTACCCCTAGGCGAATCGGTTTCCATTCCCGGCGGGGTCACTCCTGGATTTTTGCATGCGGAAATCGTGCCGGCGGGTTTTCTCACTGATTTCCCGTTCCCCCTCTCTTCTTCATTCCGGCGCTTCTACGCACTCGCATCGCTTCACCCTCATCGGCTCGCAAGACCCCGATGTTAAAAGTTATATGGACCTGCACGATTTTTTGTGAAATAGTTGTTTGCGCGAATACGCGTATCTCGGTAAATAAATGTTCTGCAAATACGACTTTTGTCAGAATATATATATATATATATATATATATATATATATATATATATATATAGTATTTTACTTTTGTCATATTTAGTATATTCTTGAAGAAAAAAATTGTGAAGATGGTCAAATATCGCAATTTTAAAGCTTGCCTGTGCAACTTCCTTAAACAGCAAGAGAAAAAGTACAAATATACGGACGTAGTAATATTTACAAATATTTCTCTATTTTTTCCCGGTTCAGTTGTATATTAAAATGCAGTAATTGTGTAAGCCAACTTTCCGCTAAATCCAGGTTACAATAGAATATTAAAAAAACATGAACATATTTCTATATATTTATGCTGTAGTGAGAAAAAAAAAGTGTATTCTTTATGTAGGTTCTGGCATAATACAAATCGTAAGATTTTACATAACTGTATTTATTTTTGAATATTGCAACTATCCCATTTACTTACATAGGAAACGGTACGCATGCGACTTCGGCGACGAAAATATTTAGTTGCCAAACTAACCTTCTAATAGATGAACGTGGTTCAACAGCTGTCGGTCACCGTGATGTGGTCTGCCCCTGAAGAGACCTCAGCTTATCTTCGCTGCCACAATGTAGTACAGTAGGCGACGGACGTGAGGGCTATGCCCGGGTCATTTTCCATCTAGTACGGTAACAAAACATGGCATGTCAGTTATACGCTGTTCACGGTAAAGTGGGCATTTTTTATGCCCCCCCCCCCCCCTCAACAGGCATTAACCAATAATAAATATATCTTATTGCAGCCTCAACCATTAAATTTTGAGGGTGGGGGAATTTATACCCTGTGGTTATTGGTGGTATTGCAATGTTTATATTAAAAAGCAGCAGCAAAATGGAAATTGGACGAAAGAAAAAATTTAGAAGGGCCTTAAAAAGTGCTCACTCTACTGTGAATAGCCTATAACACTGAACATGTCGTTTGAAGTTCACAGGTTTCCTGCAGGAAATGTAGAAATATACTTTGTTGATACTGGCAATAAGCAGATATGTTAATGTTCTTAATACGATAAAGTGTTTATTAGTCCCAATATCGTAAATAATTCTGTGTATTAATTTAAAAAAAAATAGAGAGGTTTGCCTTTTTATCTGTGAGCGATTTTACATTTTCTACATTTGTATATATTTAGTGCTTGAAATATGTCTGATTGAACTAAATCTTCTATTCTTTTTTATGGCAGATGCTATTAGTAACACAAATGACCACCACAACCCAAAAACTGCTTCCAAATACTACATAGTTGACATCAACCATCCACTTTCTTGCTCACCAGCTAGTGTCGTGTGTATGGATCACACAATTCCGTGCATACTAGCTAGTAGGCACTTTAGTTGTCAATTTCTTGCTCACCTTTATTATCACTTTCTTGTACAAGAAAGATGCCCGTGTGTACTAGGCTTAATTACAGTTTCTGCCTACTTCACAAGCAAATGTTTTGGCGAAATTATACGTTCCTTCAGCGCGATATCTTAAGGCCATATTTCACGATCATTTTTCATGTCATCGTCTGGGAGAGACGTATATAAGGAGCACATATATGTACATGCTTTTGTATTCAAATGATTATAGTTTTCAAAATTTAGCACAGAAAAGTCTAAAAGTTTGGAATATGGGAGCCCAAATTGCTATGCTCCTAATTAACTTTGCTAAATAAATCCCATGCCATGTGATCCGTATCATATACACGACATGTTTATTAAGTATCAAGGATATTTAACAATAACTACTCGCCTACTGGTATTCTGAATCTCTTTGAAAATAGACATTGATGTTTTAACCAGCACATTTTTATTCGTCAGAGAGAAAATAATATTAATATTTATTAGTTTCTCTTGGGCGAACAAAAATGTGTTGGTAAAACCATAAATACTTATTTCAAAAGAGATTCATAGGAATATCAGTACCCAAATACCCATAGTTAAATATCCTCGATACTTAATTAACATGTTGTTTATACAATATCGATCACATGACATGCGATTTATTTGGCAATGTCAATTAGTAGCATAGGAATATCCCGAAATTATCGACTTTTTGGTGCCACATTTTGAAAATTATAATCATTTGACTGCAAATATATAAATTTATACTGTATTCATATAAATCTCTTTCAGATAATGAAATTTAAAAAATCTTGAAATATGACTTTAAGCCCCAATTTAAAATTTGTATAGCCCACTCTGAAAACTGCTGGCTAAATAAGATTTATAGACTAAAAAAACACACACACAAAACATAAAACTTATTAATTTACTACCACTTGCTCTCTTGTAGTAAGGTGGTTCTCTTCAAAGGGCACACGCCTATAATAATTGAACGTGATCAACCCTAACCCCTCGCTTGGCGGCCGATCCCACACCAGGCACCGACCTTGAACGTGTGAATGTACTACATGAGAAATAGCTAGAGAGTCATGCATCACCATAAAGTTAGCGAAGTGAAAATTACGAAAAAATGTCCTTTTTAAATTTCTATTCTGTTTTCGCTTCCGGAAACCTGTAAATTGTTATGGGTCGTTCACGGTAAAATGAGCACTTTGAAAGCCCTGCTTAAGATCTACTTGTATGCACGTTGTGTATTTTTCCGCCTTATGTAAAATTAACATTGCCGTGGGCCTCAACACTTTATTCATGCGTCGGTCAAGTGAAACTGCAAAATTATTGGAAAATATAATATTTTACAAATCTGGTAATTTTCCACTTCGATGCATTAGAGGAAAAACAGAAAGCGAAGGAAATAATTTAATTTATCACAAATGGTTGCCTAACACTTTTTATTCGACGTTAAGATATGGAACTACTTTCTATCCATCGGTACCAACTTTGCTGGGCGCATGTCACTCGGTGCGCCTGTCAAAATATGTGCAGGTAGGGGCAGTGACTTTTTAGCCTAAGGTTGATTTCAAAAGTTCTCACTTTATCGTGAACAGCCTTTAAGGCTCATCTACACAACGTTAGTCACATATAAACTGAATACCTGAAGATTAAATGGTAGCGTCCACAACTATAACTCGGCGTGACTTACATGGAGTGCATAACGTGAAAGATGGCCATCTTCGAGTATCTTGCACCACGTCTATAACGCCGACGAATCAGAATGTAGAACGTCAAAATAACCATAGTAGTCAAATCACGTTTGCAAGAAACGAAAGTGGATTGTATTTGACTTCGGATTTCCGCAGTGCAGTTATTGTTTTGATTCTTCAGGTAGAGATACGCGGAAATACGTAAGTAAATCGATTAATTGTATGTCATTCATACTAAAAACAAATAGCAAGGTATAGCTTTCCTTGGCGCATATGTACACAATTCATAACCAGTGCAGCCAACGAATGAATGAAAACTATATCGTGAGAACATAAATTATTCCCCGTTTACGTACTCTGTGATTGGTCACACAAAACTACCGCAAATTAAGTCAAGGCCAATTGTGGACAGTCGAGATGCAGTTTCACGCCCTGTAAGTAACGCTATGTAATTCACGGCGATTGTAGATGAGTCTTAAGTGTTAGTTTACGTACCGTAACTTGCAGAGAAGCGACAAAGGATGTGGCGACGTGGGCTGAAGGTCCAGGCGGAGCTGAAGCCAACACTAAAGCCGCGCTGCGACACAGCTAGGCGGAGCGGACGCCACTTTCCAGCCCAGGCTCTGCACTAATTACCCTTAATTGCCTCCCAGCGGCTGGAGGAGGGGGATAATGAGGTGTGTCGTGGGGGAGAGGGTATGGTGCGATGTGCAGACTCGTCTTCCTGGAGATCGCTGGAGCGCGAAGCCGCCGCGAGAGTCTTCCGGCACGAGGGCGCTGGCCGTGAACTCGGCCGCATCCTTTCCCGTTAGATAGAGAAGGGGTTTGGGGGGTGTCCTGGCCGCGAGGGGTCATGTGCGCTGCCTGCTTGTCTCCCCGGGCTCGCGGCAGGTACACTAAAGTTACACTCACATGTCAGCCGTCGTGGCATTTGGACCAGCCAATTATAGGAGAGTAATGTACAATGTGTCTGGTTCAGCATGGACCACTTTTCATGAAATTAAGACATTTGCATATAACTTTAGTTACAAAAAATATATATTAAAATTTTTAATAATTAAAAATTAAATTTAACAATTTTAATTTATAAATGTTTTTTCAGGGTTGTATTACATTGCAAAATATATATTCAAAAAATTTATTTGTAAACGATATTTTTTAAAATTTAATTTCTAACTTTTCTAGGATGTACCCAATGGCATTTGAGTTAATTTATAATTTTTTGCTATCAATATATACTTTTTAAATTCATCATAATCTATATTATTTTTAAGCTGATGTAAATCTATTATTAAATTCGCCCTAAAATATCTTAATTGCTTTCTTGAATAAAAGTTTTAATTATTAATTAAAACATTTTAAGTTTTAATTAAATGGGAAAATATTTTAACTATAACAACTCCCAATATACACCACTAATACATTTTTCAAATAAAAATTGAAATTTTTGGGCTAAGCTAAATTAGAAAATTAAAACTATTCCAAAGATCACGTACTAGCAATTTTTTTTTATAAATACTTGGCTCTGTCATCTTTTTATTAACAATTTAGATTTATATATTACTTTGTATTTTAAATAAATTTAAATAAACCTTGTTTATTAAAATGTAAAGTATCTGTTACCATTTTTGGAATTGCCAAATCTTTTTTAATTATATTAATATTTTCATGGTGTCCGAACACATACCCTGTAATTCCATAATATATAAAACGAAATAATTTTTGTTAGTATTAAGCGTACTGATGATTTAACGATTAAAGTTTTCTAAGCCATTAACTGTAACAATTCAGCAACAGGAATATAGTTTTAGATTTCAGTGCCTGTAAGCCCAGGAACAGGTTAATTATTTTTAATGAATGAAGTCATTGTTCATTAACAAAACTGGTGTTTGTTTGTGTATTTGAAAGGGTGAACAAGTGGTTCGCTCCTATATATTAAGAATATGTATGATATCCAAATACTAAAAAATAATATATTAATTAAAAATTTTGATCCCAAACTTTTTTAAATATAATAGATTTCATAACTATTAAAAAAATATAATTACTATTATTTTTCCTTTAAATCGTCAGGCAGAAATTTTTTCTTGCTTGGAATATTATTTTAAAATTTTTTAATAAAATATTATTAATTTCATTGAAAGGAATCTAAATACTTTTTAAATATGAATATAAATTGAAACTCATAATTATTTTTTTAAATATATTTAAAAATTCTAAATAAAAATTATTTTATTTTCACACCAAAAATTATTAATAAATTAAAGTACAGTTTTATATATCTTAAATAAGAACCATCCAAACAATAAATTATGAAACATTTACTCGGAGTCCAATATTTAGATTTATAATTTTTCTATTCATATTATTAATATAAATAAAAATATATTATTCTTAATTTTAACACCAAGAAAAAATTCCTTTCAAAGTGTATCATAGGAAATACCTGCCAACAAAATCATTATAAATACGTTTTAAATAAGTATTATCTTGTTTAATTGTACATAACATATTTGTATTATCTCGTACTAATTGTTTTGAACTTTCGAATAAATTTGGACTAAATAAAAACCCTGATTATTTTTTATTCCTTTCTCGAGTAAAATATTCACAAATTGTACCGTTGTTATCTAAAATCGTATCATCCAATATAATTACATAATTTTTTTCACATAATTCTATTAAAATCATTTTATCAGAATTATTTCAGTATTTTTACATTCATGTAAAAAATCATTTCATTAAAATTATTTTAAAAACATCACATTTTCTCTTTTTATTTTTATAGCACTAATTATGCTATTAAATTAATATATTTTGGTTGGTGTGAACTTTTGGAACAAACATATGATTTATTAAAATTTAACAGAAAAGTTTTACAAAAAAAATTTGTCATCTACTTAGTTTTTCCGAATGTCTTGGACCAACTATTATTAATCAAATATTATGTGAAAAAAGCTCACCATTTTCTATTATTAAATTTTTCTTCATTAATACACCAATTCCCCGATCAATTTTCATTTAATAAATAATATTTTATTTAAATGAATAAGTTTTTCAAGTTAACAAGTAATAATTATAAATTAACAAAAAACCTTCATAATGATATTTTTATGATGTACATTCTATTCCTTTGATAAGATTTCATACAACATATTTGACACCAAATATAAATAATAATATAGTCACTGTTGTTGATCAACATACTCAAAAAATTATTATTTCATAAAAGCCAACTTGATATTGGTTCAATAAAAATAAACCTATTACTTATATAACAATTTTAAAACTGATAATATTGTTTTAGAAGAAATCATATAACAATTAGAATAAATATGCATTGCAGATACAATATTAAATTATATTATGGATTATCATATAGGTCGGGTATTTAAAGGGATAAGATTATTAAAAATGAATATGTCATAAAAAATTTCGAATTCTAATTTTTGGAAACTATTAATGCTCATTATAATTTGGCCTATGTTATGTTTGTAGAATATGATTAAATTAATCAATTAGAAACCAATAATATTGCTAGTTTGTGTTTCGGAATTCGATAGTTTATGGACATTAATACATTTTAGTTAATAAACCTTATAAAATGTGGGTTAATCATCTAGTTTAATAAGTAAGAGATGAAAATGGAAATTTAAACAATTTCAATGATTTTGATATCGATGTAATATTAGAAATAAAGCAAATGTATAATTGTTATTTAACTGAGAAAATCGCTAAATTTTTAGAATTGTTCTTATTAATTATAAAATTATAAAAAGTGAAACATTTACTAATGTTAATAATGTTATTTTGAAATTTTTCAAAAATTAGAACAAAATTATTACTCAGCTATTAAATTTGGACTCTTTAAAGAAGATGTTTTAGATTTAAATTGTTATAGTTGGGATTATGAATTTAATCATGATATTGATTTCATTCTCAATATCAATGACTCTGTATGTTAGAGCAGTTAATTTAGTATCTAAAATTTTTGTAGAATAATCTTGCAGACCTTTGTATTTATTTTCAGTTTCCTCAAATTGATTCAATCTTATTTTGTTCTTAAAATGTTTAATTTTAACATATTTGTTTACTTAAGTTGTTGTGACAACACTTTTTTTAATTGTCAAACTTTTCATTTAATATTTTGTGATTCAGCAATTATACAGGAATTTAAATTTGAATGGAAGAAATTATTTTAATGTTGGTGTATATAAAATATTTCTTTTATATTATCAACTTTTAAGTTTCTCTTTGTATCACATCTGTTTAGTATTTGTTACTTTTTTTCGAAGCACCATTGTTTTTATTTAATTAAACTGGCCACTCTAAAATATTGTTTTATGTTTTTAGAATATTTTAAAAAATAAGACATATTTTACTGTTAATTTTGTAAGGAATAATATTATCTTTCATTTTTTCTACAAAAATTATATTTTGATTATTAAAATCATAAAATGTATATGGCATAATTGTTTAATATAATTGATTAATTTCTTTATAAAACTTTTTTTTTCCCCATTTAGTTCGAGAAACTAAAACTTATTTTGTTAACTGGATATATTTTCCGAAAAATGTATTTTATTTTTTCTTTAAATTCATAATTTTGATATGTGCAATAAATGCTATTTTTTTCTTTAAAATCGTCATATTTTTCATTTTTAATATATTCATTTAAATGTATGTTTGAAATATAAATTAAAGATTTTATCTGCTTATTTAAAAATAATTTAACCCAGCAACTGGTTAATGGCTTCCATAATAAATCTATAATTAAAAAAAAAATAAAAAATTATAACAGAAATTTTTATCTTTTGGAAAATATATTTAGTACTGTTAAACATAAATGGCCTCTGACAACTGAATTAAAATTTTGTATTTTATCATCATTATAATAAACATTGTAAATATTAATTAAATATTAATTTATATATATTTTCACCAGAGGATTAGGAATTTTAGCTATTATTACTTTTCCACCAACAACATCAGTGAGTTTTATGATCAGAAGCTAGATCTAAAGTAACTATAACACTTTCATTTTTTTAATTTTATTTGGCAATTCATCAAGTATATAAAAATGTCTAAAAATGTTTGTTTCTAAATTTTCCCCCAAACTTTATATGAGTATTTGGAATGGTTTCAAATTTTTTAGGTCTTATTTTTTTCATTTTCTACACTGCCTTTCCTTGTCTGATTTCCATAGCTAAGTTGTGTTTTTTCTAGTTTTTCAACACAATTACAAATACCACTAGCTGTTCTATCTAAACCACCTAATAAATTTATATTTAAAATGGCATCAAACCTCCATGATGATTTCTTCTATGGGCCCTTTTTTTTAAGTATATAAATATATTTTGATATAAAGTACTAATAAAATTTATCTTAATAAATAGTTCCCTCAGATTTCTTTGTTTTTAATTTTTTTATTTGTTAAATATTTATCAGAATGTAAATATTTTTGCTAATTAATTAGTATATCGAAAGATTTTAATTTTTTTAATAGTTTATATATGAAACATAAATAATAATACTTTAATATATTATAACATTTACATGTAGCAAAAGCTTCCACATCATTATATTTCTAATTAGTGCATTTTAATATCCTAAACATAATTTAATTTTTGTAAACATACTTCCATAAACAACTGTCACATCTATTTTTTCGCCAATCAGAGTATTTTTATCTTGCACATAATTCTTTTAGGTCCCTTTTTTAAATTTTATCAGCTTCATATCTTAATTCTCAGTCTTGATGATCACTATAATAAATATCATGATGAAAACGAGCTGCATATATTTACTTATCTTTATCACTCTAGTATAATCGTTCGTTTCATTTTGTAAAAGGACCACAATAATTCTAGCTAGGTAAGTGCATTTCTGGTAAGTTTGAATCATTAAACGCACAATTTATTTTATCCTATTGCACAGTATTCAATATTCCCAAAGGGATACGGGAAAAAAATCGATATTTAGATATGGGATGCCTTTAGTATTATTTATAACAAAATCAGACAATTTGTTATTTAAATATTTATTATATAACATTTTTCATAATAATTATTTTCAGAATTTTCTTCGCCATGAATAATTAATAATCGATCAATTAGTTTTCTTACATAATACGTCCAAATAAATTATTTTGGGAAATTATTATATTTTTAATTCCTTCGCCAAATTTTAGTGTTCTTGGAAATTAATTTTTTCTGGAGTATTTGGTTCTGACAAAGTTGATGGCCTTTTAAAAAATGATTTTATAATATTATTATACTTCCAACTTTTACTTGAATGTACACATTTTTAGGTTTGTTTTTTATATTTGCATTTATTTATAAAACTATTTCTTAACAATTATTATTGTCTTCATTAGATTATTTATTTTTAAGAATTTTTTTGTGTTTTTGTAAACAAATTAGAAAGACCACCTATATCCATATACTTTATCTTTGATAAATAATAAATATATTTTCAATATTTACTTTTTTATCACCAATATAAAATGTTGTACCAATACCTCTTAAACCATACCTGTCACTGAAGACTTAAACCATACCTGTCACTGATGATTTAAACCATACCTGTCACTGATAACATTTTTTTTAAATTTCTTTACCGAAATTTATACCTCTAATACTTAATGGTTTGATTCCTAATTGTTTATCTGAATATTTTCCTAGTTACTCATATAAATATTTTCGTAATGGTTTTTCAGAATTTGTTTCTAACGATTCATCATGATGATTAAATAGTGTTTTTTTCAATAGCATTTTTGTATATGTTTTTAATAATTAAACTTATTTACAGCAACATAAAATAAATTTGCTAACAAAATTTTATTTTCTTCAAATAATTCCTCGACTTATTTACCAATATTTTATCATTTATGTATAAAGAAAGTTGTCACTTTTTTTCTTTTATATTCAGATTCATGTGCCTTTTAAAGTCTCTAAATTTTTCGATGAATAATATAACTCCATTCCCCATTGGAAGCAACTTTCTCGGAGCCCTGCTAAATATCTACTTGCAGGCCCGTTTCGCATCCTTCTGCCAAATGTAAACAAACATTGCCATGTGACTGCCATGTAGCATCTGTCAAAATCAATGTTTACAATCCATTGTGTGGGTACATATGTCCGTATACTTTCGCTACGCCTTAAAAAAATATATATATTGAAATGTGACTTCTACTTTTATACCTTTCAAATGTGTTGTATACTGTTTACAGCTTTTCAAAGAATTCTATCTTAGGTCTATTTCAAAAACTATTTCGAACGAATATTCAAAGTTTAGGCCTATAAAATTATTTAGGTCAGCTTTACGACGTTTTAAAAATGCCTGAATTAAATATAGTTCTTATGGTCACGTTACATTAACACATTTGTTTTCCATGACATAGCACATTACACGTAATGCACGCTAATATTTTGGCGCGACTGTGTTAAACACTGTTACAACTGCGGGGTAATGAACTGTAGTATTTAACTTTTTGTTATTGATATGTGTTGGGTTATTTCTTTAAAAGGACGGCCTCAGTTCGAATAACGAAGGAATAGCCAGTCCAACGAAAAAGCAACATTAAAATCTAGCACGCAACTCGTGTCGCTAATTTTTTGTTATAGAAACTTAAAATATAACGGCGAACATGCACACAAATAAGCCTACCGTAACTTTTATTCCGCTCATATTTATATGTATTGCTACTTACTGTGTATTAGGTTTATTGAAATTTATTGGGGTTGGCTTGGCTTGGTTATTTTGTTGAGATTGGTGGTAAATCACGTTACACGACTGTGTTTCGAACACCCACCAGGGCAAAGGTACAACATTGTGATAAATAAACAGACGTGGATGTAAATAAATAACTTCGTTATAAAAACAGTTTACATTTACAACGTATAAATAGTTCACATCAAATATTTGAAATCACGGACACACACAGATGCAGCGTAGCAATCACCACGCAACCACACCACGCTATTTCACACGCAGCGGTTAATGAAACACACCATAACAGTATATTTATTACTGCCACGGGAACACAGATTTATGACAACCTCGTAACTTGCTTAGGTTGGTTTAAAAAACACGTCTACTAATGTTATGTGGTAATTTGAAGTATTTTTCAGAGTAAGTATAACTTACGCTCCGTTTGGTAAAATAGCAACACGCCACGTCATGGGTCGCTACGTCTGCCAACTTCACTTTGTTTCTGCCCCGCCATCATATCTAAATATATTAAAATAAGTATTAAAACATTAAGATCTCTTTTCGATTGTAAATTACAAATTCAAAAATCATTATTTTGCTGTAACAAGTATGAAATAATCTACAATTGAAAACAGGTACAATTTTCACTTACTAGCGAAGTGAAACTTCCCGAGTGTGAAAGAGATAAGACAGAGAGAAAGAGCGACAAGTCTCGCTCAGCAGACAGTTGCTTCAAAGTTGCTCTCGCTCGATAAAACGACAACGTACCATTACGGCGTAATCACGATATTTTCCGCTGTTATTTTTAACAGTAAAAATAAGATATGTTGCCATCAGGGCTACCTAAATATTTAAATAGTTCAATGTGCACCGTATAATTTACAAATAGTATACTAAAAAACTAGGTTCAAATAATATTTTAACCGAGAACTATTTCTTAACGGCCATTGCCAACACATCGCTGCTCTCGCTGTTGTTAATTAATATTAAAAAATAAATAAATATTAGAAGTTATAGAAGATACTAAGGTAAAGTTTCATTTATTGAATAATACAGTACTCTAAATTTAATCACAGTGTTATATATTTGTGGAATACAGGTTATTGAAAAAACGGTTTGACTGATTATGCATAGAGTTTTTTCAAAGGTTGATTTTCATAAGCTGCTTCCAATCGGAAATGGACTATAGATATATGTTTTTTTCTGGATCTTTCATTTTCCTTATATATATATATATATATATATATATATATATATATATATATATATATATATATATATATAAAAGAGATGTTAACTATGATAAAAATCAATATGTTGATATAAGTTCTAATTTTTTTCAATTTATATTTTCTCAAGTTATAAATATAAAAACATACAAATAATTGAAGTTATGGATAATCCTAATGTTACTTCTACTATGATGCATACATTGATTAGATCATCAGATACATTTTATTTATAAATCAGTGGAGTTGGTAATAAGAGTCCAGTTAAATATGTTTATTCAGATGAACTGAATGAGATACCTTCTCTCTTGAAACCTCTTTGGTTTTCTCAGAGACAACAATAAAAATAATTTCAAATAAAAATGGTTTGTATGTTTATCAAACAAAAAACTGATGGAACAATTGATAACGATAATGCTGCTTCAGGAAAAGCTAATGTCCAAGAATTAAAAATTATGCAACAATTTTTTATTCATATATATATATATATATAAACATTTCAGTAGTAATCGTTGGTATTTTTTTATAAAAATAAGTTTCTCAAGTTACAAGAAAAATTAGTTTTGATACAGAAAATCAACTTAATATTTTTTACAGTTTAGTTCGTTTTCAAATTAATGACAATGCGTGCTGATCAGTATGTTCATGCTTTTTGTTTAATCATTTTAATTTGAAAAATATTTCTGTTATGTATGAAAGAAAAAATATATTTCCCAAATTGCAATTTAAACTTTGATGCTGGTTTCTTTCATAAGATGTATATTGTATATCTTGGTTTTAGAAATTCTGATACAGAAACTACTACTAATTTTATACACAATGAACTTTATTACAAGCCAGTTTTAATTTATGATGGTGACTATAATATTTTTTCTTAATTTGCTAGAGGATATTTACGTATAATTAATTACACTTATAGGAAAAAATAATAATATTTAAATATAAAACAAATGCAAAAATATGTTCTAATTTATTTTAAATGTTGGTGACTATAATGTAATTTAGCATTGGCTAGCCAAATAACTTTTACCTATAATCAATTAAATGAGAAAATGTACAATTATTTTATAATAAACGAGAAATGTTTATGATTGAAAAGAATCAGCAAAATGTTTTGATGATTTTATTGCAGTTTAGATATATTTATAAATTATTCATTAAAAAAAACATTTTTCCAGAAAATTTTTCTTCGTTAAATTAATTAATCACAGATTTTAAACAAATCTTTCAAAAAACATACATTTTTAATCAAGTGAATTAAAACCAGGATGATTTTTTATTTCAAATAGCGATTTTATTCATATTTTTTATTGTTGTAAAATTTCTGTTTAATATGGTTATAAATTTGAATTGTTTTACTAAGATTATCAAATCGAATTATTTATGAATGGATTGAATTCTTAATTGGATTAAATACGGAATATAATGAACACAAAAATTGATGAATCTGATTTTAAACATGACATAATTTTTAATGGAAATTTTAATGTTATGTATATTTAAACATTACTATCAGAAAATCTATAAAAAATATTATAATTTTTTTTGGAAAATGTTATTATTTGTAGTAGTGTAGATCTGATTCAGAGTGGATCGTGTTTCATATAAATAAAACCTCTATGTATATAATTAAATTATAAACATTTAAAAATAGGATTAGAAATTAAAATTAACACTTAAAATATAAATAATTAGGGCACAATTCGCTGAAATTAAATGCGTAAATATTTATTTTCAATTTTAAGTTTTTAAATAAATTTGTAACTTATTTGAAAAACAGGTACCATATGATATTAAAATTCAATTTTTATAATTTATTACGTGAATGTATTTTCTAAATTCACTGTCAAAATTTGATTTATAGATTTATATTGTAAAAGTATTTTACATTTAACGTACAATTTTTTGGAATTTATTATTTTTTTAATTTTTGTGAATTGTCATTAAAAATATTGTAGATTTCAATTACATGGATAAATATTTCAATTATAACAAAAGTGGTTCAAGGTACTCCAATAGCTACTTCTCAGGAGACTCGGATGCTACTTAACGGCCCTGCCCAGTAAGCCGGCAGCCCCGAACTTCAAATGGGGAATCAATGTTAAACGAAATTTCCTCTCATTACGTCCATTTTAAAGATAACTATTTCAAACAAAAACATTTTGACGTGACTTTCCCAGAAAATATTGCTGCAAAAATTATTTCTGAAGAAAAAAAAATGTATTAATCTTTTATTGATATACATAAATTTTAATATTGCATTTAAAAAATATACATTAAACAAAACAACGGGCAAGATCTCTTAGCATAGCAACATTTCTTAACAAATTGCAGGTAGAATACTTATTGTTTGAAATGGTTATCTTTCAAGTTTACGAAATTATGTTTAAAATTGATTTCCCATTTGAAGTTGGCGGCTGTCGGCTTTGTAGCACTGCAGGGCAGTTAAGGGCCCCGCCTGCCTGCTGCTGTTTTACGCGTTCGAGGCTTCGAAATGCGTGAGTTTTAACACCGACTTGAGTCACAGGGCCGCTGTTAGTGCAGTGGCTACAGCACCCGACTCCTACCACGGCAGGGACCGCAGTTGCGTAGTGAGTAGGATGGTCCCTCCTTCCCGCACCTAGGCGAACCGGGTTCGATTCCCGGCGGGGTCGCTCATAGATTTTCGCATGTGAGAATCGTTCCGTAGTGCCGCTGGTCGGTGGGTTTTCTAGGGGATCTCTCGTTTCCCCCGCCCTTGCATTCCGGCGCTGCTTCATGCTCACCTGCCTTCAATCTCAGCGACTCTCCAGATGCCGTTGTTAATAGTCGCCAAAAACTCTCTCAAGGGATAAGGTAACAAGGCTGTGTTAAAGAGACGGGAGTATACTCATGGTTAAGGGACTCGCCAGGTCTCGCATCTGGACAAGCTGCTGCCGCTCCGTCTGCCTTCAATCGCCGACTGCGTCTTCTCTGGCCCTCGTAGCTCCGTCCACACTTCTCACCCCACCACGTGGTGTGTTTGTTGTCGTAACAGATTCTGATTGGTTCCAGGCCGTGCTCTGTGGGTGGAGTCTTGTCGATGTGATGTTATACTTACGGGTGAAACTACTGACTTGGCTGGACCCACATATTGTGTTATCTTCGGCGCATTTCTTTGATTGTTTACAGGTTGCACTTTGGTCGAGTGTTTGGCTTCTATGTTTTCTAAACTAACTTTGTCCTTGTTACTGTCGCATCGCTTAGTCGAAACCTTGTGAAACGGACGCACGGCGAGGCTTTCATAACAAAATGAAGCTTATATTTGTCCAGCACTGTGCAATACCAGCCTCAGTGCCCAGTGATCTCCCCTGTGTATAACTGATTCCTAAAACGTGTTGCTACTTTACGTCATGACTGGCTCATATCACAATCGCCCAACACAAAACCTACAGTTTATTGGTTGTAATAACGAAATAAGTTTTTTTTCCAGGTTAAGTACAAACATTTCTTATTTCCAACACTAAAAACCACACATTAATGTGGGCTGAAGACATCACTTAAGTTTCCATGTAGAAAAATTAACATCTGAATAGGATTCTGAAAACAACAATTTAACCATTTTCTGGCCAATTTTTTATTTATTTATTTTTTAAATTTTAAACGAGAACCGGGAACTTATCTTTGGACATGAAATATTTCCTAAAAGCTTCTACACGCGTTGGGCATACATACTGCAAAATATACAACTGTTTTGGTACTAAGTTTTTTCTATGGGCTGTTCAAGATAAAATTAGCACTTTTTAAACCCCTGATTAAGATCTACTTGCATTCACATTGCGTCTTCTTCCGCCTCGTTACTTTATTCATGCGAAACCGTGAAATTATTGCAAATGTACATGTTTTGCAAATATGATCATTTTAACACTTCGATGCATCAAGATTAAAAGAAATATTTTAAATTATCATATATGGTTACGTGACACATTTAATCGACGTTAGGATATGGTACTATTTTCCATTCGTCGTTACCAACTTTTCAGGGTGCATGTCACTCAGTTCGCCCGTTAAAATATATGCATGCAGGGGCAGAGACTTTTTCCTAAGGTTGATTTCAAAAGTGCTTACTTTATCGTGAACAACCATTACTAAACTTCTGCGACGCATTTCATGCGCCAACCAGCCGCAGCCCTCAAACACGTACCTGCCGCCACATTCCAGGCGTGTGCATGATATTAAACAGACAGCTGCGCTGTAGTGTAAACAGCATTGTGATAAAATATCTTTATATTCTTTTTGTCTAAAATCTCACTTAAATAACATTTAGTGTTTCGGCAGTCTACTAGTGAGTGAGAGAAGAGATTTGGACGGCTCATAACATCGACGTCTTGAGAACAGATGAGGGTGATTGAGGTGATTATGGAACAACGTCGGAATTAAGGGGGGGACGGGAGACCCCAAGAAAACCCGCCGACCGACGGCATCGTCCAGCACGATTTCCACATGCGAAAATCCGGCCGGGGATTGAGCCCGGATCACCTTGGTGGGAGGCGAGAAGCCTAACGGATCAGCCACCGTGCCCCCGCAGTTTGCTAGTGAAATTTAGGATAAACTGTAGTGCATGTTATGGAATAATACAAAATGGCGACCTAGTTCGTATACTTGCACTCTAAATTCGAATCAGTGAAAAATCGCAAATCGTTTCAGTGAAACAATTTCACTGTGTGAATAAGTGACAGACAACTGCGTGCAGCGAATCAAATAATGGTTTTATTGGATTTAGCCAAATCATGACGAGAAATAAACATATTTCTGACAGTCACTTTATAGTGTGCAATACGTGGTATTTTGAAAAAATATAAAAAAAAGTTCGTGGCATCCAGGATTTTAATCCACATCGCCCAATTTTCGACCATTATGTTACCAATCGAGCTACGTAGCCAAATTTGAGAACGAGGTATAAGATATGCGTTAGAAAATGTTTTATTGAAAATGTGTAACTTTAAATGTTATGGCATTTCTTTTCGTTTTTAGTTTAATTGGTAGAAACCTGAATAATTCGCGTTATTATTTGGGGATACGTTTAACTTTAAACACGTGTACCTTTGTAGTACTTTTCTTATTGGACCACGCTTTACGTGACACGCCCTCGGTAACTCTGCGCCAATAAATGAACACTTCACAATTGTGTGCACCAATCACGCGCAGTTCGGTCAAAAAGGGCGTTGATTTACATCATTGCGCAGCCAATGGAGAAACGATGCCACTTCCAGTACAAACAGTACTGTGGATTTTAGCTTGGTGACAAATAATAATGCGAATTTGGCATGTCTATCAATTGGTGACATTGGGACTGTTAAAACACATAGTACGTATGAATGAACTCACTTCGCCATATTTAATACCGTTTAAACCTTCAAACCGAGATCTATGACGAATACGCGAAAACTAAATGAAAGACAAAAAACGGAATGAAAAACTGATGGTTCATGTCGCCTGGTAAAATGGTATTATAAAAAACGAAACTCGCGTAAAAAAATTTTTTTTACTGAGTTTTGTTAGTTAATGAGTAATTATTTCATTTGGTACACGTTATTTATCTGTTATTTGAAACACGTTGTTTAACTGATCCATCAGTAAAAAAAACGACTTACTGAAAAACAGCGAGTAAAATGGTTGATTAATAAGTGGAAAATGTCACTGAATCAATAAGTGAAGGAAAACTGGCATTTTCTCACTAATTCATCAGTTAAATTTACTGAAGTGGCTGTTGAATAATTCAGGCGATGTTAATTTATTTAACAGTGAAATTCTCACTGATTCAGCTTTAAAGTATTTTCTGGTCACTTATCTCCGATGCGTCGTGCGGAGCCTTTTGGTTTATGATTTAAGTATATAGTTCGTATTTATTAAGAATGATAAAAAAAAACTTCAAAGTTAATTGAAGTTTTCTTCCGCGAAAATAATTGGTAATTTTCGCTTGATTTAAGTATGTATTTCTTCAGAAAATAATTTTTTCCGATGTCACAAAATTATCTATTACAAATTATTTATATTGCACAGTGAATTATATATTTTTACGATGAATTACCTCTTATAGTGGAACAAATCTTCTAGCGTTAATGGTGAGTCGTATCTTCTGAAACTGCCGCTGAGAACAGTCACCCGTCTCCTTCAGGCGAAGCTGCATTGCCACACAATGCGACGTGCTCTATTTCTCGTCGCTTCGTCTGTACTATCGTCTCTGTAGTTCCGACACTACGACACTCATAGCATGAAAGTAGGAAAACGTTTTTGAATTCTAATAGTTTTATTAGAACTTAGGAGTTACACATCGGACGAATGAAAGAAATAAACTATTCGAGGACATTGTCTGTAATAAGAACGTATATTTCGTAAAATAAACGGTGTTTCACATACAGTAGTCCTGCACTTTTTTTTGCACTTATACAACATGGTGGTCGATCGTGAAAATGAAAGTTGCAGCGCACTTGTGGACGGGTTGAGTCGAGCACCCACGTCGTGCAGTTTGTGCTGGATTTCTGTTCGTCCGAAGTTCATGCTTGACAGTGTGACATGTTCGCTTGTTGAACGAGCCACAAAGAGCCCATTACTACTTATCTTATGCTGTCATGTGATTGTATAACACCATACGCGGTGTGTGTGTGTGTGTAAAGACTGTTCACAATAAAGTGAGTACTTTTGAAATCAACCGTAGAAAATAGTCACTTGCCCTACCTGCATATATTTGAACGGGCGCAATGAGTGACAAGTGTCCAGTAAAGTTGGTAACGATGGAGGGGAAAGTAGTTCCATATATTAAAGTCGAACAAAACCTATTAGGTAACCATTTGTTGTAAATTAAATTATTTCTCCCGCTTTCACTACTGTTTAATGCATTGAAGTACACAAATTAGCAGATTAGTAAAATATGAACTTTTCTAATAATTTCAAAGTTTCCTTTCACCGACGCATGAATAAAGGGATGAGGGCCATGACAATGTTAATTATACATACGGCGGAAGAAACACAACGTGTATACAAGTAGATCTTTAGCAGGGCTTTCAAAAATGCTCATTTTATCATGAACAGCCTATATGCAGGTGTATCCTGAACACCATGAACGAAATTTGTGAAATGATTATCTATGAAAAATGAGGTGGAATACATAACACGATCTATGACCTCCCGAACACTGGGAATAACAATTCATTATTTGCAGAATGTTATAAACTACTTAAGACAAAACAACAAGTCTGTGAGTAGAGTTGGCCTGGTTCTATTATCTGCCATTTGGTAGGTGATATCACCAGTCATTAGAAAATTAGAAGGTGCCAATTAACAACATTGTCTTACCCGTTGATGTTTATCGCATTGTTACGACGCGACGTAATGCCCATGTGCGCATATGCAGATATTGAACCAACTAAAGGCTATTCTCGCTAAACTGAGCACTTTTGAAAGTCCTGCTTAAGATCTGTTTGTTTGCATATGTGTGTTCTTCCGCTATATTTGAAATTAACATTTTCACGAGCCTGATTGCTTTATTAATGCTTCGGTCAAATTAAACTGAGGACATATTATTAATGTATTACGTGCGTAAAACAATTATAAGCAAAAGAAATAATTTCAGTATCCACAAATGTTTACTTGACACTTTTAATTCAGCGTTAAAACATGTAACTACATTCGTGCCGACGATATATAGTAACTTTACTCGACGCATTGCAGTAAGTGCTCCCGGTAAAATACCGGGTGGGTGGGAACTCATGAATATGGAATATGGCCTACGATTCTATGGAAAAAAGTGAAATTGCATTTGAAGCTTAGTTTGTGAGGAAAGCAACATGAAATGGGTGGACCGAGTAGGAGCAACTGTGTGTTGATGGGGCGAGTGCGGTGGTGCGGGACCGCTGTGATGTAGGTGACGAGGCAATGTTAAGGTGGGATGATGTAATAGGGCTCAGTGTTGACAAACGACGGTGGCATGGCAAGTGGATTGGCCTTGGAAGACCTGTGGCATGGCCTCCGCGGTCACCAGACCTCTCCCTCTATTGGACTTCATTTTGTCGCCTCGCTTCAAGTCCCTGGTGTATTAACCAGACAACCTACCCCAGTCGCCCGAGGACATCATCATGCGGCTACGTGCTGCTATAGGCTCTTTGCGGTAAAATGAGCACTTTTGAAAGCCCTGCTTAAGATCTACTCGTATGCACGTTGTGTAGTATTCATCCGCCTTATGTAAAAATAACATTGCTGTGGACCTCATCACTTTATTCGTGCGTCGGTCAAGCGAAACTATGAAATTATTACGAAAGTAAATATTTTACAAATCTGCTCATTTTTATATGTCGATGCATTAAAAAAAAAAAAAAACGGAAAACGAAAGAAATAATTTAAGTTATCACAAATGGTTACCTAACACTTTTTATTTGACGTTGAGATATGGAACTAGTTTTCCACCTATCGTTACCAGCTTTACTGAGCACATGTCACTCAGTGTGCCCGTTAAAATATATGCAGGCAGGGGCAGTGACTTTTTTCTAAGGTTGATTTCTAAAGTGCTCAATTTTTTCGTGAACAGCCTTTACCACCACGATGGATGTCCCCGTGCTGGGCCATGTCCATGGCGCATGCATTACACGTGCCGAAAAATGCATAGCAATGCATGGATGCTACTTGGAACACCTAATGTAGGAAAATGTTTGTAAGGCGAGTGTGTGTATGTGTGTGGAAAGACATTAAATGTCATTCATCACATTTCACGTCGTTTCGTTTGTCTCAGAAACTATGCCTCTAATGCAATTCAACCTGAAGGTATTTTCGTCTTAAATTTTGTCATAGAACCATGTGCCGCACTCCGTATTCCCGAGTCTCCACCTTCCCGGTATGTGTAGATGGGACAGTGACACTTTCTAAAGTTGATTTCAAAAGGGCTCAGTTAAACGCAAACAGCCTTGTAACACTTTTAAAGAATCTGTTGTTTAATTACATCAACTAACTAATTCTAATTCCCAATTTACCATGGTGTTAATAATCAAGCTAGGACATATGTCGCGTTAGGTTTTCTGTCCCATTTTCCATAATGCATCACCTCAAAATGTTTATTCTTAGCACTTAAGATAATCCTTTATAAGCGCTGAAGTTAAGGGCAACCTGGGCATACTCATATGCCTTATCCCGTGTTTCCATATGAAAAACACTGAACAGGCGCCCAGTATTTGTTCTTGAAGATTTTCAATGGCGTTATTATTATGCTAGTGTTATTCGCGTGTTTATATTACAGTAAATATAAAATTCTGGAGTTTTGATACCTAAAAACGACAGTGAAGAAAGCCATTTTGTCTGTTACTCCTTCTCATTTTACAAAAAAATACATACCATAGACAGAAATTAAGAAAGGAAGCCAGAATTCGCAGTTGGAAGTTTCTTGGATCCTATTCGTTAGCAGACTTCATTTTACAAATGCCTAGCTTGAATAAAACATTATTACTGAAGCTCTGCCTACTGCTTGGTGGTCGAGAAGGTGGCATCATTGAGAAAAATGCTGAGTTTGTTTAGTTCCACTCGTCGGCTTTCCAAGCATGTTAATATTGCAGGAGAGGAGGACGTGTGGACAAAACAGTGAGCAAGGCTACCACACATTAGATGTCCATTGTACCTAGCAGCAAGCAGTGCAGCCAATCACTGCGTGTAAAAATTCGGCATAGGTTGTCTGTTGGCACAACAGCGGTTGGCTACACCAGTTGCCACAGGCCAACCCGAAGAGTCAGGCAGTTTAGGTACATGATTTTGAAAAGTGTCACACGTAGCCCATCATTCTTACCACAAGGAATTTTTATTGGAGATTTGTCCTCTTCGGCTGTATTCGTTATACCTTCGAAGTCTTGTATTGAGAACCTAAGGAACCTTTGTCTCGTTCCAGAGGATGAATGTGTTCTCCATGGTGATTTCCTCACCACCGTAGGTGGCAGCCATATTCGACACCATGAGCACTATCATTTATGCAATTTACTAACTTTGCTCGAAACCTACTTGCCACATGTCTCTGGTTGTGATTGCCGATCTGGAGAATCATAGCTTAAGTTTTGATTTGGCAGCTTGTATGCCGTGATGTAGGCATTTAAAATGAACGTGCTTAATACAGGACTTCAAAGGTATAAGGAATACACCAGATACCCGGGATATGCACTCTTCCAGTGGGACGGCGCCACTTCAGAGCTGTTCGGAGTCAGCCCGCAGGGCAGCTCCTACATTCCTGAGATGTTTCACACCTACCAAACGAGCCTAACAAGCCGGGGTTGAATGCGATCTTATAGAAGAAGATACACTTATTTCAGCCGCGGTGGGTAGGCGTGGATGCCTCCTCTCTTGTTAACATCTTTACATAGGGCTGAACCTATGCCCGGTCCATGTGGAACCCCTGCTGAATACTGACTACGACCACGCCCATAGAAGACAGGTCTGACCACTCGCCTATCTAACAATGTTAGCGAATTGACCCCCTTATTGACCGATTTAGTTCATGCAGTAGCCGCAGAGCGCTGCAAGCAAACTAGTGTTGATAGCGTTGCTGGTATAGGGATAACACCATAGAGATATGAGTGTCATTTTTCTATTTTAAGAAAAAATTGCAATTCCCCTCCCTATGCTAACTATGTCAAACAGCACTTCTCCGGTAGCAGCGCTCGGTGGCTGGGTTCATGAACTATATGGGCCAATAAGGGCGTCAACTTTTCAAGTTAGTGTCTAGGTCTGTCTTCTACGGCTGTGACTACGACTACAGGGCAGCCAGGGGCCGCATGGTGACAGACAATGTCTCCGTGACACAAGTGTTCTGCAGATAGTAAGAAGATGGCGGGAGGCATGTTAGTCTAGTCAGCGAGTACATAAGAGTACAGAAGTGAATTAGTAGCTTGTCCCGCTAGCTTCAGCTGCACATGCCAGTAAAATGGCGTCAATTTCCACCAACACGTCGGAACGTTATTCGCCAGTCAGCGGCTGGTAACTTTCTTGCCAGCCAATAAGGAACAGTTTGCAGCACACAGTAGCTACACGGGCACTTACAGAGCCTCGCGCAACCAATCAGAGAATGGATATGCTGACAAAGAACTGCCATGCCATTTTGTCTCTGTGTATCTATCCACTCTGTGGCCGCATGGTGGTATACAATGTCCCTGCGACACAGCTGCACTGCAGCCATGAGGAGGCGGCATCGGCGCACGTGACCAGAGGCAGTGCAAACTGTAAAGTGGCGGTGAGAAGCAGTATGGGTGTATGTGACCGGAGGTAGTGGCTTCATGGTGATAGGTAGCGTCCCCGCTACACAAGACCACTGCAGACTTTGAGGAGGTGGCTGACGATGCGCAGCGACCTCACGGGCGGGCATGACGCCGCCGGCGCAGTCGACGTCTGTGCCTGTGGAGGACGTGCAGTGGACAGCCGGGGTAGGCGACGTCGCAGCGGCCTCTGCCAAGCCCCAGCATGGAGGCCTGCACGTTGCCCAGCACAGGCCCGCCGCCGAACCAGCTCATCGCCATGCTGCCAACACCCAATACAACTACTTCAACATCGCCACGGGACACCGACTTGGTGTAAAGACCACTGTCTACAAGGGAGATGTTTAAAGATGCCTAAACAGTCCTTAAAAACGAGGTCATGAGAGACAATCTAGAAAAATTCCAAACAACCTTTGAACAAGGTAGGTAGGTAATTGGGCTTAATGTCTCGTCGACAACGAGGTCATTAGGGACGGTGCGGGTTGTGCAAGGAGGAGGGATTGGGAAGGAATCGGCCATGGCCTTTGTTAGGAGCCCATCCCAGCATTCGCCTGAAGTGATTTCGGAAAAACATGGAAAACAGAAATCAGGATGGCCGGATCGGGAATCGAACCCGGGTCCTCCTGATTGCGAGTCCACTGAGTTACCACTGTGCCACCTCGCTCGGTTAACCTTTAATAAAGTCACTGCTAATAATAATTTTTGATTTACAGTGCATATGGGTATGCAGGCTTCCAGTTAGTTGGCAGCGAAGTAATAAACATAGTCCTAAGACTCGGCATTATGTTAAGAGTATAATGTTTTAAGTTCGCATTTCTTGATTTATTCGAATTATAGTAAGAATTTACATGCCAAACAATTCCACTATTTCATTTGCATAGCGCATGAATGAAGTGATCAGGCCCATGACAATGTTCTATTTGCATATGGTGAAGGGGTACACTTTAGTCAGATATGCAAATGCCAAGCTGGGCTTTCAAAAGATCTAAATTTACTGTGAACAGTAAGATATTTTACCTTTAAAAACTATATTGATTATTAAATAATTCTCTTTATGCTATTAGGTTGGTCGGGGAAGAGACGTTGCAGTAGGTTACACACGGTCCTAACCTAATCCTAATTCAGGAATGAAGCACATATTATGGTTACGCCCAAAGGCGTCGTCCTTCTATGTCTCTGTCTGCTTAAAAATATGCAGCTGCCTTGCAGCCCACCAGGAGGTTTTCGGTACTCAGACCAGTTTTCCGAAATATTGCCGAGAAAATTTCGGTATAACAACACTGTAATTCCAACTTACCAGAGACAATATTTCTCCAAAATATGTATCGTTTTGTATTAAATAACGATGCTATTACACATGCCTTTAATTTTTCAATCATTTGTGAACATCAACACTGGGAGGTTAAGCTTACGTAAAGACTAATTTTATTATGGTTCTAACATTTAAAGCAATTAATTGTGATAAACCACCTTTATGTTATTTAACAGGCAGTCGCTCTTTTTTTATTTGGTTTTCTGAAATCAGGCATTAGGAATGGTTTCAACTCAAGCATGAAAAATACTGGAGTTTATACGAGGGTGAATAAAAACGTGAAAGCGATTTTGAAATTTCGCGATAACAACTCGGAGGTGCTGATGCACGACACCAAGTGCGCAGCAATTCACTGTTCATTAAAGTGTCGGGTAGCGCGAGGTCAGATATATGGACACTTCACTCAGCGATTGCATTACCAGGGAACAATGTGCCATACTGAGCTTTTGTAGACAGATATTTAACTCTCAATACCTACAGAAGTATAGAAAGCATTGAACACCCTCTGCCTACAGAAAGCTCAGGCAGATGTTTAACTCAATTTACCTACGGAACCGCAGCCAGATAACGACATCCACATTAAGTTCGTGCCTTTAGTCGTGCTTACTTCACAACTCGCATCGTATTCAGTCATTGGTTACTGCGATGCTACATGGCCGACGCTTACTCTCTTGCATGTGTGCTTTTCAGCGATGAAACCTGTTTTACAAAAGATGGGAATCTCAATAATAGAAAATAGTAATGTATGGGCTGATGCGAATCCCTGCACTATAGTTTTCGAAGAGCTATGGACTATATCGAAACAGCAGGTCGTGCTACGTAACTCCAGAGAGATAGTCAGGGACTATAGCCGAGATAGCAGGTTGTGTTAAGCTTCTTACACAATAGAAAACGTTAGCATTTGACTTTACGTTTCGTTTCCTCTAACGAAACCATCAATACACAATACAATATTGTAAAGTCATAGTTCGGACAATTGAACATCGGTTCTGCGAGCTTCCTAAAAATTGGTATCTTGTTATGTAAATAATTATATTATCCAGAAATGCATTCTACATACCTTTTGTAAAAATATGCTTAAAATTTACATAAAAATTTATTTCAAAACAAAAAAACTCATTTATTTCATATATTTAAATATGTTAATTCATATATTTCCCCTTCACATTATATTTGTTTACCATTTATTTAATTTATGACAAGCTTTGTTTAATATACCGAGATTAAAATCTACCTATAATAAAATAACGCACTTTCCACATAACCTCTGTTAGATTCTCGGCAGAATGGATGCTTGATTTTGACTTTAAATTTCAACTTTTCGAAATCGTAAAGTCAAGAGTGATTGACTTTACCTTTGACAGTTCCATTGTGTCAAGCTCCATAAGAAACAACATGTCGAAAAGCAAACGTAAAGTCAAATAGTAAAGTCAAATGTTAAAGTTTTCAATCATGTAAGGGTCTTTACTCACTTCCAGAGCGGTAGCAAGGGACTATTGGCACCATGAGCGCTACTACGGCGGGGACTTTGGTAACTAATTGCAGGACGATAGGGACAGAATCCGCGCGGCGCTAGCTGCCACGTCAAAACCATTAATAGAATGGATGGTTCAAGAAAGCGGAAAGGCAACGCAAATTGCTGTGTTGTTGGGCGCACAAATACTTGCGGAAACACAACTCCCGATGTAATTTTTTATTCGTTTCAGACCCGACACGGGAAACTGAAGAAGAGCGACTAAGTTGTGGATCCAGGCTGTGCACAAACAAAAGTAATTAACGTTACGCGGCTTATAAAAGTATTATTGTACACATAGGCAGAATGTAGGAAAGATTTTCAATGCAATTTTTTTTTTTAGTTTAGTTTTGGGTGACATTTTTTTTTAATAAATGAAGTATATTTAACATCGTAAAAATTTGTAGGCATAACAAGCTTACATATTAGGCTGTCTAGTTAATTGCCGAAATGCCACGAAAAAAAAATAATGATGACATTTATGTAATGATAAATAAATATTTATTTGAATATTTTCAAATCGGTAATTAGTGAATAATTGATTTTCAGTCCTGATGGATCACCTTGGGAGCCAACAGCCACATCAAGAATATGCAGCAGCCATTTTATTGGCAACAGACGGTCAGGGCATCACCAGAATCCAGCATACGTCCCCAGTATTTTCCCACAAGATTATAGAAAAAAAAACCACTTCATCTCAAGCTATGGGAAGGTTTGGCAGAGCCGCAAAACGAAGAAAGAATAATGTAAACGCAAGTTTTGTAGAAGACAACGAGTGCTGCTGTTACGAAACACGAAGGTGCGATACAGGCAGATGTCCGTGAAACCATTCCTAGCGATTTCGATTTTTGTTGCACGATCAGTGGGTGTGAATTGTCTATTCAAGCGTTTATTCCATTGTATGCGGAACGTAGGTCACGCGTGGAACGTTACGACAAGAGCTCAGGAACAAGGAATACTTTAAATGAATTACTATGTTTCCAGGGATATTATTCGATCAGAGATTAAACAGAACTACGAGATTTAACAGGAGTGACATTTGTGGTTTTCAACTTGTTGTTAACATTGTTACCAACTGAAACTCAATCGTACAGTAGAATTAGCAAAGAAAATAGTTTGTTCATATTTTAAATGAAAATTGGATTGTCGTATTCTGCTATGAGAGTTATGTTCGGGGTTCATCGTACAACAGTATCACGCATTTTTACCACAACTTAAATTTTACTAGCATCTACAATGGCTAAATATGTGTTTTGGCCTAGCAGGGAAAGTGTTATGGAAACGAAGCCAGCGGTATTCAAAATAAAATACCCCAAGTGCAGAGTGATGATTGATTGTACGGAAGCTAAAGTTGAACAGCCACCAAATATCGATCAAAGAGTGTTTCTTTACCCAAATTACAAGGTTACGTACACAGTTAAATTCCTAATAGGCATAACACCTATTAGAATGGTGTGCTTCAAATCAAAATGCTAGGGTGGAAGGTCGACTGTCACATTTATCACAAATGACTACGGGTTGTTGACGTTATTAGAGAGCGGTGACAAATTAATGGTTGATAAAAGGTTTTCCAGGAATCAAAACAAGCTTCTCCGACGAAGGGGTTATTGTTGATACTGCGACATTTCTGCACGATGGTAAATTGACAGTTGAAGAAGTAGAAACTACCTGCTGTGTTACCAGTGTTCGAATTCATGTAGAGAGCTCATTCAGCGAATTAAAATATATAACATATTAGACTACTGAACTGCTCCCATATGTTGGTGACATTGTTCATATGTGTTGTGTTTGAGTAAATTTGCAGTCTCCCATAATTCAAGATGTGAAATCAAGTCAAGATTTACATTCTTGCAACACACTGAAATAATTTACTGTGGTATTTATACGCACAACAAAACACATACAACATATTAGTACATTAAAGTACACAGAAGTGAGCTGCATAGCAACTGAGAAAGTCAGGCAACGTTGAAAAAAAACGATGAATAAACTTTCAGCTGACATTGGCTGTTTCTTTGTTTCTTTGTAATGCGCTGGAACAAGTCTTGGTAAATAGTGAGAAAAATAAAATGTTCCTATTTTATCAATACAAGTCTGAACGTATCCTGTTGCAATGTTATGCAAACTTGTTGTTTTCTACTGTAAACAAACAAGTCACATTTGTCCATACCTGCTAGGTACATAAGCATCTGGCACTGGGTGTAGTATACGTGATTTAGCTTTAATTTAATATTTTTCTTTTCGTCTAAATACAAATACTTCACGTTAACATTGCCTGCCTCATCAACTATGCACTTATCCTTACATGAAATTGGACACTTTACTTCTAAAACTCTTTCAGTTCGCCCTTCACTAACAACAATGCCGTCTGGACTTCCACACAGCCATGGCTGTAATTTGTGAACTATCAAATCATAGCATACAACTTTAGTATCACGTGTTCTTTGATAATTTTCTATGGCTTCATGTTCCATTTCCTTCCCGTATTTCACGTTTCTTGCAGCAACACCTGTCAGGCACTGATCATTACAATCTATTAAGGAACTCGCCAATGTATCAAAATCTTGTCTTCTAACTTTAATTCGATGAGCCTTACTGCTTGCCGAAATGCGGATACGCCTTTCACTAGACCATTCCGGGCATTCTGTTTGCTTGCGTGTTCTCAAAGAAATTTCAAGTGCCTTCTCATCACTAACACAAACGTTGTATTCGTAAAACGAATGTTCACCTTCGCCGAATGGTCTGAAAACTGACGTTACTGCCAAACAGTCACTCTGATTTCATAAGAATTCTGTAGTTACATTTTTCCACTTATCCTGTAGCACTGACTTTTCCACTGATTGTATCAAACAGTTAATTACTTTTCTACAGTCTCGTTCTACTGCACTTCTGTTTTCTGCAATCAACATCTGGCGTAGGGAACATGGTATATCAATTACCGCATCTAAAGTTAAAGGAGATTTTGGCACTGAAAAATGCAGTTCTTTCTTTGGAAACAAATCACAAATTCTCTTTCCCTTTGAATACTTTTTTTTTGCAACCCTTGTGGAACTTGGTTTAACCCAGGTTTGTGCGATGTCGATTTTCGAAGCAGTGTTTTCTCTGTTTATGTAATAAAAAACTGCGGCTACATGTTTACAAGACTTACCAAGTCCTGCCGGGCAAGGGCATGTGCTAGCAGTGACATTTCTTCACCAAAACTCTGGGATGGGGGGGGGGGGGACCAAAGACAACCAGGGATAACGAAAATAAAAGCATATTTCAAATTGCAGTATCATAAAGTATGCGAGACATAACCTTACCTCAAGGAACACTTTGTAAGGTGGGACAGTAACAGAAGTTTGCCGAATCACTTCCGCTTGTATTAACGAAATATCGCCCTTCCTTATTTCTTTAACATTATTTACATGTCCACTAATGCAAAGATTTTTCCCTTTTAATAAACACTTCTCACTAATATAAATACTTTTATTGGCAGGAAACCGCACATCAATTCTATATCACACATGATTATCACACCTCTTTGCGGTATCCAGATACTATAGGCAAGACAGCAGGTCCTGGTTATGAACCTCCATTGCAGTAGCTAGGGACTATAGGCGAGACAGCATGTCGAGTTGTGCACCTCCAGAGTGGTAGCCATGGACTATACCCGAGACAGCAGGTCTTGTTACGCACCTTCAGAGCAGTAGCCAGAGACTATAGTCGAGACAGCAAGTCGTGTTACGCACCACGTAGTACAAGGTACTATAGACAAGACAACAGGTCATGTTATGCACCTCCAGAGCAGTAGCCAGGGACTTTAGCTGAGACAGCAGGACGTGTTATGCACCTTTAGAGAGGTAGTCAGGGACTATATCCGAGACAGCAGGTCGTGTAATACATCTCCAGAGTGGTAACAAGGGACTATAGTCGAGACAGCAGGTTGTGTTATCTACCTCTAGAGTGGTAGCCAGGTAATATATCAGAGACAGCAGGTTGTGTTACGCACCTCTAGAGTGGTAGTCAGTTACTATAGCCGTGACAGTAGGTCAACTTACGCACCTCTAGAGTGGTAGCCAGGTAATATAGGCGAGACAGCAGCTTGTGTTACACACCTCTAGAGCGGTAGTCAGTTACTATAGCCGAGACTGCAGGTCAAGTTACGCACCTTCAGAGTGGCAGCCAGGTAATATAGCCGAGACAGCAGGTTGTGTTACGCACCTCCAGAGCGGTAGTCAGTTACTATAGCCGAGACAGAATGTCAAGGTACGCATCTCGAGAGCGGTAGCCAGGTAATTAAGGCGAGACAGCAGCTTGTGTTATGCACCTCCAGAGCGATAGCCAGGTAATATAGCCGAGACAGCAGGTTGTGTTACGGACCTCCAGAGCAGTAGCTAGGTAATATAGCAGAGACAGCAGGTTGTGTTACGCACCTCCAAGCGGTAGTCAGTTACTATAGTCGAGACTGCATGTCAAGGTACGCACCTCGAGAGCGGTAGCCAGGTAATATAGTCGAGACAGCAGGCTGTGTTACGCACCTCCAGAGCAGTAGCCAGGTAATATAGCCGAGACAGCAGGCTCTGTTACGCACCTCCAGAGCAGTAGCCAGGTAATATAGACGAGACAGCATGTCAAGGTACGCACCTCGAGAGCGGTAGCCAGGTAATATAGGCGAGACAGCAGCTTGTGTTATGCACGTCCAGAGCGGTAGCCAGGTAATATAGCCGAGACAGCAGGTTGTGTTACGGACCTCCAGAGCAGTAGCTAGGTAATATAGCAGAGACAGCAGGTTGTGTTACGCTTTTCCAGAGCGGTAGTCAGTTACTATAGGGGAGACTGCATGTCAAGGTATGCACCTCGAGAGCGGTAGCCAGGTAATATATTCGAGACAGCAGGTTGTGTTATGCACCTCCAGAGCGGTAGCCAGGTAATATAGCCGAGACAGCAGGTTGTGTTACGCACCTCCAGAGCAGTAACCAGGTAATATAGTCGAGACAGCATGTCAAGGTACGTACCTCAAGAGTTGTAGCCAGGTAATATAGGTGAGACAGCGGCTTGTGTTATGCACCTCCAGAGCGGTAGCTAGCTAATATAGCAGAGACAGCAGGTTGTGTTACGCACCTCCAGAGCGGTAGTCAGTTACTATAGCGGAGACTGCATGTCAATGTACGCACCTCGAGAGCGGTAGCCAGGTAATATAGCCGAGACAGCAGGTTGTGTTACGCACCTCCAGAGCGGTAGCCAGGTAATATAGCCAAATAGCAGGTTGTGTTATATACCTGTAGAGCGGTAGTCAGTTACTATAGCCGAGACTGCAGGTCGTGTTACACACCTCCATAGCGGCAGCCAGACGTTATGCCGGGCGCCCAGCGACTTGGAGAACCGGTTGTTCTCGCAGAGCCACCGGCGCAGGCACTCCCCACCATCATTGTCGAGCACGAGGGACGCCTCCCAGGACAGGAGTGCGCGCCGCGACACCTCGTCAGCGACGGCCACATCGCCGACCATTGCCCTCCTTTTACGGCTGCCTGGCTCTGGCAGCGTGATGTTGAAGTCCAGGCCTTCGTCGGGCTTCTCGGAGGTAGTGTCCGGCATGCTGCCGTTCATGCCACCGGGGGTCATGGGTGGCATCCTCGTGATCGGCATGCGCCCTCCGCCGGGGAACATGCCCATGGGGGACATCGTCTGCGACGCCGGGGGGAATGGCATGATCATCATGAAGCCTGGGCCCGACATCCCTGACCCGCTGTCTGCGCCTCCACCGCCGTTTCGCGAGAACAGCTGTGAAGAAAAAAAAATGTTAAAGCATAGAAATAACACGGTATAGAGTACTCATACGAGGTGCGCAGTGTTCACTCTCCATGTTTGAACAGTTGACTGCTTTTCTGCCAATTCCAGAACAACGTGCATAGGGTCTGAAGTTAAAACTCTGCTTATGTAAGTAAAATTTTCGATATGTTTGTACACTTATTCTTGCCTTATTTTATTGCACCATGCATAATTTCAAGTTAGTTAATGTTAAAACAAATGAAAGTGTACTTTTAAAATGCAATGTAAACAAACACATTCATTACTAATGACAATTTGACTTCTGACAGTACTGTACTGGCTATGGACAAATCAATGTTGGGGACATTCTCACATGACGAAAATGGTTTTGCCCTATATGTTGTCTATGCATTAACGGAAATGGTTCGACGCCTTCTTGGATTTGTATACTTTTTACCGTCACTTATTTCTGAGATAATTTTTTGAAATTTTGACTTTGTTTTAGGGTGCAGAATATTAGTTAATTGTATTTTCTAGTCAATTAACATCTGACTTCTTGAACCCAGTATCGATTCTGTAATCATTATCAAAAGGTAATCAATAATTAATTTTCATATATTCCACATGGAAAAAAATGGTACTCCATTTATATTACAGTTACAGTATATTCGCGGTTTCTTCACAATTTTTAAATTAAATCTTTGAAAAATCACCGCATGTATGGCAAGTTTTAGTTCTTTCCTAAATATGCCTGCATGTGTCGCAAGTGTTTTGTACCTTCGTCAACATAAAGGTACCTTATTTTTACTAAAATTGAAATTTTAATTATATTTTATTTGTTAACTGTATTATTTGATTTATAATTAATATGAACCAAAATAGTGAGAAAATAGGTACCTGGATGATGCCTAGTAATAAATAGTTCTTATGCAAAATGTTATTACACTGAGTGCGCTCGAATACGGTGCGTTATCCCTCAGGTGTTATTTTCAAGACTCAGTTAACCTATGTTTGTATGAGGCGGAGGAATATCTGAATACTGTGCGTTATCCCTCAGGTGTTAATTTTATAGACTCGGTTAACCTATGTTTGCATGAGGCGAAGGAATATCTTGGAAGTAGAACTTCATCAGTGCTTCAGAAATATGTGAATTAACCATGAATGTGCTATATTCAATCATCTGAGTGATACACTATGTCTTGTTAAATGTGAGTTTTTAATAGTTAATACTGAAATATTACTGACTCAAAAATTGGTACCACCACAATTATTTCTTTCTCTCCCCTTTAATAGCTATACAAAAGTGAACACTCTCTGTGATTCAGATGGTATTCTGCCCAAAATTAACATCAGACGAACTTGTTACTCGTCAAGATGGTCGTAATCGTGGAAGCCCAAGTTTGGAGCTGATTTGCAACTGTAACTGGACAAAACTGGAGTTGAGCGACCAGTGGCTTTTTAGGAATTCCGATGATCCGTAGGTTAGCAAACAGGTAAACATTGGCGCAAAGAAAATCTGAGGCAGAAATTAATTGTTATAGGTTATTCACGGTAAAGTGAGCACTTTAGAAGCCCTCTAAGTAGGAATAATAGTCAATAAATATATTTCATTTTAGCCTGAGACGTTACCTTCTGAGAGCGGTGGAATATACACACTTTGTTTATTACTTACACGGCAATATTTATTTTAAAGTATAGCTAAAGAATAAAAAATAGCTGAAAGTAAAAAGTTACCATAGCTTCAAAAGCGCTCATGCTACCGTGAATAGCCTATAAGAAGGGTGGATGGAAATTTCTCTTAATTACAACGTTTCTTCAACCATTTGGTTGTGAAAGACATCACCGGCCTGATCTCCTCGTAAGTTATCGCCTCTCGGAGCAGGTACATAACAAAGTAACATCATGGAAAATCGACGAAGAATGGAGAGAGAGAGAGAGAGAGAGAGAGAGAGAGAGAGAGAGAGAGAGAGAGAGAGAGAGAGAGAGAGAGAGAGAGAGATAGAGAGAGAGTGAAAGCTGCCAGGGGATGAAGATGACGACCTGTTTTCGGCGTGTGAGGATTTCCCATCAGTGGCGATGCTGATGTGTGATGGTTTGAGACTCGGCGTCCAACGTGATTCAGAATTTGACCGCCTTGTTAGTTTTCAAATGGTTTCGACTCTACTGTCATCAGGAAGTTTGCCTGTTCTATAAAACCGAAAAATACACACTATTCCTTGACTATCCCTCCCTATATGAATACTTCCAATAGTTCCACGATACCTTCGTTCGTGAAATCCGAAATGCGGTCTTCCAAAGATCAGTAGCGAAGGTTCTATCCAACAGATACATGCGATTGGTAATTTATAACTTTAGAGTCAATTAAAATTTTGATAACCATTAGTAAATACACAAATCAGTACGGTTTATATCGCAGGTTAGAAAACTCTGGACCTTATTAAATAAAAAAAAAACTGATTCGTTATGAGCCATTTATATTACTAAACAATACACATATTTCAAAGTCTCAACACTGGACTTTCTCAACGTAGTTAGTTTAACACATGGGTTTTTATTACGGATGCTAAGCAGTAAGATATAAGAAAGTTGATATATTATCTGTAGAGCAATATTTAATATAATAAAGGTAATGTTTTAACGAAAAAAAAAAATTAATTTGCAAAGCAATATAATTAAGGCAATTTGTATATCGCTTCAGAAAATATCACAGTATATCATTAAGAAAACTCCATAACCGTATGAAGAGCATTAATAAAAATTTAATTTATTTATATAGCTATGAATTTTATGAGCATAGGAAACCATGCAGTCAATGCCGGAAACAACTCATCTAAAAGCAATCGTCTCACAACAATAAAATAAAGAATCTATTTTGCACCTAATATTTTTGTTTAAAATAGGTTGGCTAACTTTTTGTGAAAATAATGTGTTTAGTTGCCACATGATTTGCAAGCTTTCTTTTATTAGTTATTAGTATACATTGCGGCTGTTGAAAACAACGGACAAGAGTGCAACGATAGTTAAACCTAATGGGGTCGCACTACACTTTGGTTAGAGGAGTTTTGATTATTTAACTGCATTCTTGAAAACGACGAAATTTGGAGCGACGAGGTTTGGGCAGCACTTGACATCGAGGTCTCGAGAGCAGGGCGAGGTGAGTAAAGGTTGTTCACGATAAAGTGAGCACTTTTGAAATAAACTGTAGAAAAATGTCTCTGACCTTACCTGCGTATATTTTAACGGGCACACTGCGTGACAAGCGTCCAGTAAAGTTGGTAACGTTGGAGGGAAAGTATTTCCATACCTTCACGTGAATAAAAAGTGTTAGGCAACCATTTGTAATTACTTAAATTATTTCTTTCGCTTTTTTTTTTTCACCGAAGTGTAAAAATTAGCGAATTTGTGCAATATTTACTTTACTAATAATTCCACAGTTTCACTCGACCGGTGCACGAATCAAGTGACGAGGTCCTTGGAAATGTTAATGTTACATAAGGTGGAAGAACACACAACATGTATACAAGTAGATCTTCAGCACGGCTTTCAAAAGTGCTCATTTTACCGTGAACAGCCTATACATGATAACATATACGTCAAACAAGCCACTGTAGGGGTTACATGTCCCCTCCAAGAGGGGGTATTTTTAAATGACTCTTTCAATGGGTCGAGTAAACAAATGAAAAATTATTTATTGAGGTATACGCCAATGATCAACTATGTCATCATACAAAACCAGACAATGACATGAAAACGAACAGGATGTCGGAAAAGTCTTTCCCTGATTACAAACTTTATTTATATCCGCTACATGTAAGATAGAGACGTGAAACTGCCAAACTGGTACCACGATGTTGGCAAACTAACAAAATTTTTTTTGTTGCATGTTTCAGTAACGTGGCAGTAATATAGCAATTGCAGTGTCCAGAGAACCGAATACGTTCGCAAATCAGTAACAAGGTCAGGGTGTCCTCTGGTGTCACGAGACCCGGTCACCAATAATAATGCAGAGGGACTTTCAGGCCACGTATGGGAAGATGGCGCCTGATGTCAAGAGCATTAATTCTTGGTATGACAAGTTCAATAACACAGAATATGTTTCTGGCTAACCGAGAACTGGCCAGCCTTCAACTCCAGCTGAAAGGGTGGAAGCAGTGAAACAGTCTTTTGTAGGCAGTCAGAATAAATCAGTGCGTAGGGCCTCCCGTGAATTACAGATACCAAGAAGTTCTCGTCATGATATCTTACATAAAAGTTTATTGTTTTGTGCATACAAAGTGCAAATTGTTCAGTATTTGTTGCCCAATGACGCCACGCATCGGTATGATTTCTCAGTCGAAATGTTATCACGTATTGAGGGCGATAATAGCTATCTCAAACGTGTTGCTATTTCTGACAAGTCGACCATTCTTTGTCAGTAGTGTAGTGAACCAACATAATGTTCATATGTGGTGTTCGGAGCCCCTGGTGAAATGTCAAGTGTACCAGAGGCAGCCCATACGTGGATGTTTGGTGCGCAGTTTTGCATGACAAAATTATCGGAGCATTTTTTCCGCTGAGAGCACCATCACAGCTCCAGTGTATGTGGACATGTTGCAAATGTTTGCTGTCCCTCAGTTTCTTTAGTTACACGCAGGCACCATCTCAACAAGACGGTGCACCACGTGATTGGGGTTTGGAGGTTCGTACCTATCTTGACACGAGTGAGTGAAGAGATTTGGGCGGCTCTTAACATCGAGGTATGCAGAGCCGATGAGGGTGATTGAGGTGAAGATGGAGCAGCGCCCCGGAATGAAGGGGGGGCGGCGGAAACGGGAGATCCCCTAGAAAACCCGCCGACCAACGGCATCGTCCACATGAGAAAATCCGGAGTGACCCGGCCGGGGAGTGAACCCGGATCGCCTTGGTGGGAGGCGAGTAATCTAACCTCCCAGCTACTGAGGCCCCTATCTTGACACGAGTTTTCCTGAACGATGGATCGGTCGTGATGGCCCGACAACTTGACCTCCACGCTCCTGTGATGTTGGCTAATGTATGGACAGATAGTATGTATTATTTATTGAGTATCGATTATATGTGCTATCTGCTAAGGGTGCTCGTGCAGAGACCTACTAATGTGTTGTCTTGTTACATCAAAAAATTTGGTTAGTTTACCAACATTTTGGCTCAGGTTTCACTTATAGCGGATATAAATAAAGTTTGTAATCAGGGATTTCTATGACGACACAGCTGTTCATTGACGTATGCCGCAATTACTAATTTTTCATTTGTTTACACTCCCCCATTGCAAGAGTCATTAAAAAATGCCCTCTCTTGGAGGACAGACTGGGCTACAATTAGGGACAAGTGTCTTTCGCGAAAATATTTATGGCTATGCTAGACTTCAATATTCTACATCCACTACCAAACTTCCTTTGGTTATTGGCCGGGTGTCTACGTGAGAAGACATATTCTTATTTAACTGGGCAAATCGTAATAAAGTACTCCGACACTGCACCTCCATGATTCGCGGGCAGGCACTTGATGCATGTGACATTCAAAATCATCCAACCGCGAAAGTGCATATGGACAAAAGTGTTTTGTAGTACAACAGGTCTTGAAATCACTAAACGAAAAAACACCTGTCTCTAGCTATCATGTAACCCCTATAGTGCACGCAGACTTGTCACGGCACGCACAGTGTTTGCTGGCGAGCGACACTCACAGCGTCCGTGATGCACACGAGGACGTTGACCTTGAACAAGGCAAAGGCGACGAGCGCCATGGCGGTGCAGACCAGCTCGAAGATGTCCTCCTTGGACAGCGCCGTCTCAGTCTTGTGTTTGTGGTACACCTTGCCGCCGACGTCGCCTCCAACGTGCGGCCTCGCGACTTGATGTCCTGCCGCCCGCGCACACAAACACAACTGCAGCTCAACATCTACAAGTAAAGGCTGTTCACAATAAAGTGAGCACATTTGAAATTAACCTTAGAAAAATGTCACTGCCCCTGCCTGCATATATTTTTATGGGCGCACCTAGTAACATTCGCCCAGTAAAGTTGGTAACGATGTATGGAAAGTAGTTCCTTATCTTAATGTCGAACAAAAAAGGCGTTATGTAACCATTTGTGATAATTTAAATCATTCCTTTAGCTTTCTGTTTTTTTTTTCTAACCCATCAAAGTGCAAAAATGAGCATGTTGGTAAAATATTCTCTTTTCAAATAATTTCACAGTTTCACTTTACCGACGTATGAATAAAGTGATGAGGCTCATAATGTTAAAATCATATATAAGGCGGAAGAATACACAAAGAGAATATAAGTAGATCGTAAGCAGGGCTTTCAATAGTGCTCATTTTACCGTGAACAGTCTATACCAGTAAACACAAAGTAGACCAGACAAAATCTCCAGAGCTAACAATGGAACGGGCAAGACACTACAGACTGAAATGTAGAAACGTCGTAGCTGTATTCGTCGTAGGCAGGCTGCGTTGTTCGCCTGTACTGCTTCCATCGTTGGGTTAAGATATTTGTACGGCTGTTAGGCCTTGAGAGCCGATGAGGGTGAAATGAGGTGAGAATGGAGCAACGGTGGAATGCAAGGGTGAGAGAAACGAGAGATCTCCGAGAAAACCCGCCGACCAACGGCATCGTCCGGCACGATCTCCGTTTGCGAAAATCCAGACTGACCCGGCCAGGGATTGAACACAGTTCGCCTTTGTGGGAGGCGAGCGGTCTAACCGCTCAACCACCGCGACCACTGTTTCCATCGTGTCGTTGAGTTTTTGTGCATATCGTTACCTTGTTGAGAAAACCTCGTAACTTCAAAAAGTGGTGTTTTACAGAAGAAAAACTTTGATTTTGAAGCAAATATTTCGCTGTTTGAAAGAAGATTGTTATCAATAATTTAGATACGTATACTTTTAACCTATTTTTAAATATGAATCTACGTAAAAATTAAAAAAAGTGGATGCACGAGTTTCTTGAGACCTCACAGGAGAGTTAACAGATTTCATTAATTTTTTATTTTTCACTAGATGGAGATCATTGGACATTCGCCATTGCGCTACACATGTCTGACATGGAAAAACAAGACTGAACACTAAGAAATACTTAACAAAAAAACGAGTAACGTATGGACGAGAAAATAAATATACGAGTATGTATACAACACTTGAAAAATCCGAGAGGTAAAGATTTGTATAAAACACTTCAGTTTTTTTTTTTTTTTTCGTTTGTACACTATTTGTTAATATTCCTGGAGATACGAGAGATACGAGCTTTTCGTAGACAATCAGCTGGTTTCTTTGAGTTGTAATGGCGTAAAAATCAACAAACAAACAAAAATGGAGTTACGAGGTTTGCTTATATGTGAGTCTGTTCTCGGCATTAATTTAGTCAATGTCATCATCTTTGTTGCTATATCCGTAGTAGACTATATCTGTTCAATCATGTTGATAGTTTTGTCTAGTTTACTTAGCGATTACAGGCTTGACGAAATTCCTTCCGTGGGGACATATTTGATTTTTTTTTTTTTTTTTTTTTTTTTTTCCAAATTTGTTTATAGCATATACTCGTGGCTCGTGTCTGTGTGTTTTACGTTATATCCTGAGTTATATTTAACAAACAGCAGTGATCTGTAATGAAATATATTCAGAATAATTGTTCAGAGTGTACCTGAACTTGTTTTAAGCAGCCGACCTCCCGTGGCGCAGTCGGTTGGTGCGCCACCGATCTGGCGTGCGGGTGGCTCTGGCTCTGAGTTCGAATCCTGGGTAAGGCATGTAAGTTAGTCTGTAAGCCGTTCCCTGCTAAGCCTTCAAGCATAAAACCGGGGGACGTTAAAGATCCCTTTACAAAAAAAAAAAAACTTTTCAGCAGAGTAACACGTAACTACGTGTTTTTGTACACTCAGTACTTGAATCTGTGGAATCTTCTAGTGGAATGCAGTTTCAATCAACTGGGAAATTAGCAGAATAAACTGGGAACAAAAGCCGCGGAGTCACGGAATTCGCCGAAATCTTCCGAAAATCGCGTTAAAGAAGTGGAATTCGCTACCGCAGCGGTCAAGTACTCAATAAGCAGCCATTCATTTTCTATGGAGAATTTAAACGTAGCGGTAAACCCGGGAATATTATAACTTAAACACTTTGTGACCATGTTCACTAAACTATTACATATTACATCGCCTAATTCATCCTAACCTGTGAATTGTAATGATTGTAAAAGTGTGGACATATATTCTCATTGTACTGTGTACTGACAGTAATGTGTTTCAGAAAATTTTGAATGTAACGTTTCTCTTGTAACGTTTGTGGACATATAATATATATCACACTACCATTACAAAACCGGTGAACATGTATTGTTGTTTCTCTTGTAACGTTTGTGGACATATAGTATATATCACACTACCATTACAAGACCGGTGAACATGTATTGTTAACCTAGATGAAAGCATAGCCGTGGCTTGTTTATTCTGTATTAATCTAGATTAATATTAGTTTTGTATTATACTGAGATGGTATTTGGTTGTTATGGTTATTGGTAGTGATATGTCAATTTTTTCCTGAGATACAACATAAAAACTTAATTTTTTCATGTGAGCATATCGTACAAAGTGGCGGACAAAAGATGCTGTGTGCAGACGCATTTAATTGTTGTAATATATACTGCCAGCATACAAAATTAAGTTGGAATTTATTACGTGGTTACGATGGTAAAGTATACGAAGCTACACCATTTTTAAAACGAGTGTCTGACATACTTAAAACATACAATTTTACATAATTTACCTCAGTACTACTTTTTCACCAAATTTGGTAGTAATCAATCAGTTGTTTCTCAAGCTATAACATAAAAACTTTATTCGTATGATGCTATCTTATAAGATGAGAGGAAAATATTCCTTGTGTATAACAGTTGAAAGTTGAAATATCTACTGCCAGATACAAAGATATGTTGGATTTGAATACATTGTCTTGATGATATAGCTTTCTAAGATAAAATGGTTTTATGTCCACCATTTTGAAAATGAGTGCCTGTCGTACTAAAACATAGCTTTTGAACATCATCTGCACAATACTATTTGTTTGCCAAATTTGGCAGGAATCGGTTCATTGTTTACCGAGATATGATATAAAATTTTAACTTATTAATGTAGCGCTATCTTACAAAATGGCTTACAAAAATGGCAATGTATTGGCAGATGCAATGCTTGTACTAGATATTTTCAGCGTACAAAAGTTGGTCGAAATTGGTTAAATTGTATATTTGTCATACCAAATAAAAGTAAAATATTCGTATGGTAGCCATTTTGAAATAAGTACCTATTCAAGTTTAATTACTCACATTCATCTGACCGGCCATAGTATTAGTTTCATGTTAAATTGGGTGAGAATTGCTTTGATAGTTTCTGAGATATATTGTAAAATCTTAATTTTTTCATTGGCGTTCCTTCAAAAATGACATACTAACAACACCCATTTCAGAATTTAATGGTCACACGATGCTCTGACAGCATACAAAATTTAGTTCACTGCTGTTTAATGGTTTGCGAAATATAAAATATCAACCTAAATGGTAAAATGTCGGCCATTTTGAAAGTAAGTTATGTGCCTGGCGTGGTAGAAAACTATAAAATTTAGGTGTCCTTACTAAGTTCTACAGATTTACCAAGATTTGTGAAATTCGGAAGCACACAGGCTAAAAAGATGCGATATTTTGTAGTGATGTTTGAACACGAAAACCGTATAAGAAAAGTTTCGTGCACAAAGAAAAGTTTCAAGCTAACATTTCTAGTCAAAGGATTTTTTGCCGTGAAAATGGCTAAGACTGTCGTTTCCAGAATCCGTTTTAGCTGCCAAATTTTCTACACAGAAACTTTGGAGTTGTCTTTATAAACACGCATCATACTATATATCTTTATTAGCGTGCCACATTAATATAAGGTCACGGCTTACAGTCACACTGTCAAAAAACTTCTAGTAAACTTTCAAAACTGTACCGGAATATTTCAACCTATACACTGTATGAAATATTACCACATATCAAACTACGTATGTAGGAATGTTTGGTATCACTACTTTACAAAGTTGGGAACTTCCGTACTTACCCACGCATTTAACTCTTTCCTGAGCAAATACAGGAATGCTAATTTGGATGTAGTGGAAATAATTTTACCATATGAGTTTTCCCTCTATATGCTGTTCACGGTAAAGCGAGCACTTTTGGGGCCTTAGTTACTTTTATCCTTTTAGCCATTTCTTATAGCTTTAACCACCTTTCTAAATAAATATTGCCATGTAAGTAATAAAAACAGTGTGTGTATTCAACCGCACTCGGGAGTTAACGTCTAAGGATAAAATAAAATATATTTATTGGCTATTATTCCAAATGAGAGGGCTTTCAAAAGTGCTCACTTTACCACGAATAGCCAGATAAACTTGAGTAATGTACAAAACTGTGTACACTGGGTCTGAATAAGTGAATTAACGGTATATCATGTCTTGTAGGAACAGTATATAATCGAGTAATTGAATGAGGTATGTTCTGCCTACCCACGTGACTGGAAGCTTCAGCCTTGGAGTCTTCCAGCGTTTGTATGTAGGGCCGCTGCACTTGCGTGTCCATCTCGACTACGTCGACGTCGTAGTCTGCCTGGTCGTAGTCCGTGTAGAAGTGCATGTCAGCATTCTGGTCGTGGTAGTCGTCCATCTCCACGTGATTGCTGTACATGTCTTCCAGCGTCGTCGCCCTGCGAGCCACCAGGCACATATACTTCACACCACACCACTGCTCGTGCGAACAACTAACTGCCAGGCTTAGGTTCTCCAAACGACCTAGTGAAACGACTTAGTATACCCACTGAACTGGTACATTACTTGGTAGTTCACTATTTAGTTTTTACTATGAAATGAAACTTACCAGATACCAATTTGCCAAATCCCAAATGCCCACCGTATTTGTTTTCAACCTGAAGCGCCGAAGAAATCTATGGAGATGACTACATACCGTACACAGCTTTCTCAGACTGCTGTATCTAAACATACACAGCTGGGGCACATGAGGAACTACGATAGCGGCCTGCATTAAACCACACTATAGGCTATTCACGGTAAAGTGAGGACTACTTTTTAAGGCCCTTCCAACATGCTTTAACCACTAATAAATATATCATATTGCAGCATCAGGCATTAAATTTCAAGAGTGGTGAAATGTATACACTGCGTTTATTCGTCACATTGCAATGTTTATATTAAAAAGCAGCAGGAAGGTGGAAATATGATGAAAGAAAAAATTAAGAAGGGCCGTGAAAAGTGCTCACTTTACCGTGAACAACTTATACACACCTTCCACGAATAAAACGGTAGTATAGGCTGTTTGCGATAAAATGAGCGCTTTTGAAAGCCCTGCTTAAGATCTACTTGTATGCCTATAGTGTGTTCTTCCGCCTTATGTAAAATTAACATTGTCATGGGCCTCGCCACTTTATTCATGCGTCGGTCAAGTGAAACTGTGAAATTATTAGTAAAGTAAATATTTAACAAATCTGCTCATTTTTACACTTCGATGCATTGAAAAACACAGACAGAGAAAGAAATAATTTAATTTATCAGAAATGGTTGCTTAACTCTTTTTATTCGACGTTAAGGTACGGAACTACTTCCCATCCATCGTTACCAACTTTACTGGGCGCATGCCACTCAGTGCGCCTGTTAAAATATGTGCAGGGGCAGGAGCAGTTCCTTTTTTGTGGGGTTGATTTCAAAAGTGCTCACTGTATCGTGAAAAGCCTTTAATTCCAAAATAACAGTTCATGTCTTTAAAATATATATATATATAAATATCGTTATATTTGACATTTTTTTTCATATATATGGCCCTTTATTTGGTGATTACATATGTGTCACGTTGTAGTCCATTGCATTAGTTTACTTCGTGAATTTTTCAGTATGTTTAACTTAGTTAGCATTTGTCATTATAGTTGCAACTAAACAGGAATAAGTTTGGATTTGACATCAAATTATTCAAAAAATTTAAAGTGTAAATTTTTTTTCTCCTAGGGAAATGACATCACATTCAATGCGTAAGAGTTGAACGATGACTGATACAAATATAGAATTACAAATGTTTTATCCGACCACAAGCAGATAGATACCACTGCCTGGGACCCAAGGTAACTTGAACTAACCTGAGGCTTTTCGGTAAACGCTGTACAGAGTTTTTCAGAAACTTCTTAAACTATGCTGGGAATTTTTACCCGATACATATAATGGGCAATTTTCCATACATTAAGATTCGAATATTGAAATGTTACTATACACAGATCGGAAATTCACAGAGGATTTTACTGGTTCCTGAACGAATGTAGGGAAGGCTACCATGGACACAGTAAAAAATTTATGTCATTATCTTCCGCCTGTTCACTAAACTGCAGTTTTCAAGCTGTGGCCTCGCTGCAATAAACTGCATTGTTCTACGCTGCTGTTTTATCGTTTATTTGCGTCTTTATTTAATCGCGCTTTTGCACAATACGCCTGTCAAAGTAGCAACATTTCATTGGTACAAGGGGCCGTGGTGGTCTTGTGGTTAGACTACTCGCCTCCCAGCTAGGCAAACCGTATTCGATCCCCCGTGGGGTCGCTCCCGGATGTGGTAATCATGCCGTGTGATGCCGCTGGTTGGCGGGTTTTCTCAGGGGTCTCCCATAGAGACCCCTCATCGGCTCTCAAGACCTCGATGTTAAGAGCCACCCAAATTTCCACAGAGTGGTACACTTGGTACGATTTAATGTCTTACAAAATATGTAACGAAGTTGGTTAATTTTTTATTTTGCGAAGACTTCGATAGGAACTGGCGTGGCAGGAGCATAGTTCTGCTCGGAACAATCCCACGGCATCGCTGTGTCTGATTGGCTACTGCTTGCTGCGGAAGTTCCCCTGTTGGCTGGAGCTACTGGCTGGAGTTAGTTGGCAATACGAGGCCACGTATCTGGCGTTTGCGGCAGGTGTTGACGGTTCAAGCAGATATTTCACTTTGCACTGCTTAGGACTATGTATACCTGCAGTTTGAACTACGTTGTAAAACGTTTGAAAAAACTCGTTTCTTTACGAAACTCCTTCACTCGCATCGTACCTACAGATGTACAAAAAGGAAATATATTTGAGACGAAATTTGAATGAATACGATAGATTCGGAGCTGCAATGCCAAACTGTATCGCCCGATTTTGTTGTTATCGGATTTTCTGGATTGCCTCCCACTATGGTTGCAAATTCTAAGACGTATTCACGTCAAAGCTGCCTTTTCACTCTGTCTTACCGCAACGTGACGCTGATAAAAAAAACACTTATTATTAGTATAGGGATATGTATGAATTTACTACAGGTTTTTCACTAATGAAGTGTTAAGGTCAGCCCTTAACGTAACGTAACAGGATCACGTCACACCAGTTCAGAACACTACGTGTAGATGCGTCGCGCCGGGGTGATAGGTACCTGCAGGAGTAAATGCCGCCCTTACTCTACTGTCTGGGATGGCCGAAGCAACTTCAGGTACACGGGATTCTAAGAATTACGTGGTGGCCTTGAAGAAGCGACTGGCAGGTCACGGGTAGGCAGACCTCAAGGAGCAACCTCACACAAGAAATACAACCAGGCCGAGGTTCAAACGTGCATGCCAAGTGCTGCATGTCTCATGGGACTGGTTCCCAGTTTAATGAGTTTCGAAATCAACCTTTCCAGAAAAAAAAAACACTTCAGTCTGCAACTGCGTATATTTTAAGGGACACACTTATTGCTTAGTGGGGAAATTAGTTCGATTTTCAAACACCATGTTAAAAGTGTAACGTTTAAATTTGTGGGTATGGAATTAATTTAATCTAGTTTATGGTTTGACACAAGGCCTGCAAAATTTGGGTCGTTGAAAACGTTTTTCAAAATTAATGCGGTTCTAACATGTTTTTGGGATGCTGAATCAGAACCAAACTCCAGTTTTTCTCTAGTACATACCAATTTGTTACAATCCGTCTTTGTACTGTAAACCTATTTACTGCTGTTACTATATTATTCAGGGGTGTATTACTGGACCAAACATATTAGTAAATCAATACTTTATTTTCAAAATGCTTATATTTATAGATTAATTTTATTCAATAGCCTTTCAACGCTTTTTCTCTTGGACATGGAGCAGGTTTGGCTTGTGCACAGTGCTCAGGTTGTCATGGTGAAGCGTAGCTCATCATATTTACATCACAATGGTCCTGGTTATGCCATGTATTTGAGAGACTTTTTTTTAAAGTAAGAAGATATAAAGTAAAGCGGTTCCTTAATGATGACAAATGTGCAGCTTACATTATTCAGTTACATAGCCTTATTTTGTGGGAAAACCTTGCGCGATGTGACAATTTTGATACCATTTCCGACTTCAGTGCACCAAAATACACGTAAAAATGTTAACCTCGTCAAAACCGTCTTTTCATCGAAGGCCTGCGAATTAGGGCTGTTCGATATCATAAAAAATTAATATCGTCAATTTTCCAAACAGCTACTCGGTATTTTCGGTATACCGAAATCATCGATAATACAGAAGTGATTGATAATACAGACATTATTGATAATACCGAAATAATCAATAATACCGAAATAATCTATAGTACCAAAATAATCGATAATACCGAAATATTCGATAATACCGAAATAATCAATAATATCGAAAATTTCGATAATATCGAACATTTCGATAATACCGAAAACTTCTATAATATCGAAACCGAGATATACTGATATTCTCCTAAGTTGGATATCGTTCGATAAGTTATTTTTCATATCGATAATTATCGATATATCTTATTTTGAACAGCCCTAATGCGGGATTGGCATATTGGTTACATTCTTATCAATTCCGCAAAGTACATTTATAAAGTGATCGGATCAATGACATTAATTTTACATATTCGAGGAAGGATGGCAAATGGGTGGAAAATTAGATCGTAGGCATTGCTGTGGAAAGTACTCGTGATCGACCGCGGGGAGCGAATACCTGGAGAGCCACGCCTTGTAGTTGGAGGAGCCTGGGTCCATGAGCAGCCCGTTTCTCAGTTCGTCGGAGTCTATCTGCTTGATGGGCCTGTGGGTCGTCTCGACCTCCTCCTCGACCTCCTCCTCAGCATCGTCATAGTCGCCGCCGATCCTCCTATCCGCCCGAGGGCTGGCCATCACATCGCCGAGGATTTGCCCCGCGACGTAGCTGCGGCACATGTACTCGTTCATCATCCTCCTGCAAACACACCGCACACACTCACCTCGCTGAATAATTCATTACTATTAACACTTTGAGGACTATACCCGAGTGTAGTTCTAGCAAAACTTGTTTGAATATTTCTTCCCACATAAAAAAAAAAAAAAAAGGAACTGTTTCGGATATACTTGCAGTACATCAATTCCCTATTTTATAAGGATTTTAAATAGGAACTAACACAACATCAACAACGATCTTCGTAAATAAACGACTCATTTTTTGTATATTTAATAACCCGTTCAGTTCCGAAATAATTTTCGAGCTTGTGTTGCCATTGATTGATTTCGTGGCGTGTGCTGTACGTGCGTCGAGCGTGCTTCTCACAACCAATGAACAACGTACTGTGTGTTCGGTGTTACCAACGGTAACCAATCATAAACGAGAATTGCACAAACTTCGACAAATCAGCTGTCTCGAAGTAGCGGCTATTGACTCCTTGTTCTGTACAGTGCCGACCATGAACATCCTTCTCGATCATAGCTACGGGGATTGGACGGTTTAAAATAAACACGATATTATGTACATCCTGTTACATACGAAAGAACATTTAGTTGGAAAACGATAAACTTGGTAATCCACTGATTAGCAGCCGGCTAATTTGGAAAGACTGGTGTCGTTTTGACCAATATAATGGCGTTAAGTGACAACAGGGACTAGGTATCCATGCAGCGGTGGGTATAGGTAACTAGCGTCTAGCTTGTCTTTAAAACTGGTAAAGTGTGCTGACAAAGTGTTAATACCGAGGGTTACCAGACGTCCTCTTTTAACCGGACATGTCCTCTTTTTGAGGCCTTGTGAATTGTCCTGCCAGGTTTTACAAAAATATCGAAATGTCCTCTTTTCCAATAAAAGTGAAAGACAGCGAAGCTTTACTTATTTGTGGGTTTTTATGCCGTTAAACATATAGTAACGGCGCCAATGTACTTCTTTACAAGTGCAAACGTCAAGGCCATATTACCTGTATATTACGTCTTTATCAACACTCCTATCTTTTTCCCTGGCTGTTTTTTTATATATCTAAATTGAGGAGTGCCTAATCTATTACAGATTTCATAATTAATTAATTGCTAGGATGTAGAAACCTAAAAGAACAAATAAAATTGCTACAGAAATAAAACATAAATATATCTGAACCTGAGCTCTGCTAGAGTGATTAACTGCCAATTAAAAATAATGTGTGTCCAGTGCTTATGTGCAACTGTGTTTTGTGTGAATACTTATTATTTGTTCGCAAAATATCCTGTAGTACCTACAAACTAAATTTAATCTACCTTCATATTCAGAGTGAAAATTATTATCGCTTTATTTGTTTGCAAAAAAAATTTTTACATTACTTAAAAAGCTATATGGAACCGATTTTTGGATACAATTTTGTGAAATTGTAATATGCAACTGACCTGCGACATGATATACTTATTTCGTATATTTCCATTGTAAAATTTTGTGTCCGCTTTGTTCGTGTCATTTTCTAGCAAGTGTTCTCTTTATTAATGCCAGTTACCAGAACATGTCCACTTTTAGAGTACCACGTATTTGGCCACCCTATTAATATCGCTCTACGTGATGTTTCTGAACTTACTGTAAAAAAAAATTGTGTAATTGTACACGAATGTACGTGGCAGCACAATCTCCACGCATGTTCGTGTATTTTTACACGTACATGTGTACGTGTACTTTTACTGTGTGTCCCATGTATATTTACAAATACAATGTCAGTGAAATTTTACTATACTTGTTATTTCTTTTAGTAATCATTATATTCAATTACACGTACTCTCTATATGTCATTTTAAGTGTTAGTATACCAGTACATTTGTGTTTTTTTTTACAGTAAGTTTGTACTACCTTTTGAATGAAATACGTGCTTTTACACTGATGTACATGTTTCAATACAACATTGGCGTAGTTGTAAAAATACACAGATTTGGGTTTTAATACTTCATGTTCGTGGATTTTTACGCGTGCTTTCGAATTTGTAAATTTACACCCCTCTTATGTTAATACATTTGTATTTTTTTAATAATATCATTGTACTATGTCATGAAAGAAGTTGTACATTGCTGTCAATTTACACGCAATGTACTTGTTTTTACAAACTACACACAGAAAATGTAAAATTACCAAAAGGTACAAGTATAAACGCTGCGAGGGGACACCCCCAATTAAAAATAATACAATACAATACTGTGCGTTTGTTTTTCATGGGGCTCTTATGTCCGGTTGCACCAACATCTTCCCCGATCCTAGTTCCGAACCAGGATCCAGTTTGATCTTGGTTGCTTTGTAAAAGTGTTGCACCAACGAGATTTCATGATTATTGATCTCCGATTCTTCGATCTTGGTTCCAAAGTGAGAGATCGAGATTAAGTATGAGACAAATTTGGTTATTGGTTCGTAATATATGACATCATGGAAGTAGGCGTATTTTTCACTATAGATAGAACTAGATGTGCGATGTTTGATCTGTTTTAAGTGAATTATTGTTGTACGAATTATACCGAATAATATTCAAGTGCGTACAATGTTGTTTCAATCAATCAAGAAAACAATCGACTGTGGTTCTATCTGTTAGTGTATTTTTGAACTACATTTGTAGACGATGACTGCTGATATCGGATCGAGTTTTGAAACTGCAAATTTCGGCGGTTCGAAATGAACTTCATCTCGATCTCCAGTCCAGTTCTGAACTCGAATTGTGCAACAGTTTTCTGTGTTGACCTAAGATGTGATCTCGGATTGAGTTTCGAACCACGATGGTGTAACCGGGCATTACCCATAAGGCATTACGCCATCTCGGCCTCCGAATTAGGGGGGGGGGGGGGAAAGGGATCGCGCTCTCTCATCGCAGGTGATCCTAATTCATGCGTGCGTTGACCACATCCAAAGCCCCGACCTGATACACGGTCACACCAGAAGCCACCCCACCTCAAAGTTGTGAGACCCTCACCCTCAGACCTGCCAAGCGTGAGGTCTGGCCAGGGTCTATCTAACCTCCAGTGCCTCTGCAGGACACAACTGGAGAGGGTTGCCCCTCACCGCCCGGTCCTTCAACAAGATGGCGGGATCTCTCCGGGCCGACCACAGCATGCGGAGTCAAAATACGAGGGAAGACATTACATGGTCCGTTCACTGTTATTTGCAACTTTTCTGAAGCCCTGTTAAAGTTCTACTTCCAGGATATTCCTCCGCCTCATACAAACAAAGCTTAACCAATTACAGACAATAACACCAGAGGGACACTGTATCGCATTCGTGCACACTGAGTTTAATGATATGTTGTATAACAACTATTTCTTATTAGAAATTAACAAAACACCGGTTTTCTCTCTATTTTAATTCATTTTAACTATAAATGAAGTATTATAATTTCTATTTAACCAAAAGTAAGGTACAGCGTGAGCGAATGAGTGAAGAGATTTGGGCGGCTCTTAACAGCGAGGTCTTGAGAGCCGATAAGGGTGATTGAAGTGAATATGGGGCTGCGACGAAAGTCCGGTGACCCGGCCGAGGAGTGAGCCCGGTTCGCCTTGGTGGGAGGCGAGCTTGCTAATCGCTTAGCCACCGCGGCCCCAATAAGGTACGTCGCTTTCGATACATGGCATACTAAGGAAACAACCAAACACGTTTTATGTGGGGTGATTTTCCAATGTTTTCATTCAAAAAGTGTGAAGAAACCGCGAATTTATTGTACAACCTATGTCCTACTGTAATTTGAAGGGAGCGAGTGTCAAAATTTTCAAACTTAAGTCTGCAGATGCAGAAAATAACCATTCGGTACACTATGACAAAATTACGTTATGTGAAAAAATGGAACAGGTGGACTGAAATTTTACTGGTGTGTTGGGAGCAGAATGCGAGAGTGAAAATAAATAAATAAATAACAGATTCGATTGTATAGAAAGTGAAAGATAACACTGTTTAAAAAAAGCGAAACCTTTTTTTGTGTCAAATACAGTCAGAAAAAAACCCATGCCAATAGTCAGGATAAGTGCACACAACGGAACGTACGAATATACTTAACAGGTATGCACTGACAATTGAGAAACAGCCTTAACATCGTATACATCGATTTTTTAGAACATAAATTATTTTATAGGCTGTTCACGATAAAGTGAGCTCTTTTTAAGGCCCTCCCAACAGGCATTAAGAATTAATAAATATGTTTTATTGCAGTCTCAGACATTAATTTTTGAAAGTGATGAAAGTGTACACCGTATTTATTAGCTACATGACAATACTGATGTAAAGAATGTGGCTTAAACATAAAACATATCTTGAAAGAAAAATTTGGAAGGGCCTTAAAAAGTGCTCACTTTACAGTGAACGGCCTATAGCTTCTTTTATATGAATACTGTTCTGGTTAGAAATGTTAGAAACGAAAATTTCCCCTATTGCTGAAAGTAATGTTTATTATATTCCAAGTATTTGTGACACAAAGAAAGTATTTATTAAATACCGATACATAGGTGTGATTTATTGAAGTGTTTCGAAATAATATAAATTGGACCATACACATACGCTCATTCAAACACACACACAAAAACAATTATAAATAATTGCGCAGTATTCCAGTGACACATTATATTATTGTTGTGGGTAATGGATATCAATACATAGTATGAAAGGAAGTCCCTGGCGCACGTCTGTCTGATGACTGTGCTAATCTCGGGAACCACAGAATGTATTTGGATGCGGTTCTCACTGTCATGATCTACATTTATCGAGAAAGGTTTATCTATATTAAAAATTGCCCTAGCTATTATAGGAGTTGAGTGTTAACAGTATTAGTGAATCAATTCGGGAAAAAATTTTTCCGCCAGCGCGCTCTCATGGAATACGCTGTCTAATCCTTTACAAATATAACAAACTCAATTGTACCCGGGCGAAGCTGGGCCGGATCGCTAGTTGCTGAATAAAAAGGTCATTTATGATATATTAAAAACTTAAGCAATAAAAGTGGATGATATTTTTATTGCATTGCATTAACCTTTACCGCTTTGTTATAAATTAATTGCATATATATATACAATGTAGATAACGGATACGATCTAACAAGAATGACAATCGTGGATCTAAAGCAATTTCCTGTTCTTTTTTATTTTATTGTTAACACCAAAGTATATAGTGTATTATACTCCTCTACAACAAACAAAATACATTTTCCTTTTCATCACAATAAACTACAAATAACAGAACTTTATAATACACAAATGTGTTGTAAAAAGCATCGCAATTCTGGTCCTGAAGGAATTTACAGTTTAGTACTTTATTGTTGACTCTAAAATTACATGTTTCATTGCAATCACATACAACAAATAAAATACACCATACTTCATCATAATAAAGCGTACATAACACAACCTCAGCATACAAAACCAAATTCATATAAATGACACATTCCCATCACATGCATATAGAAAATGCTAGTAAGTTGAAAATATTCGAATACCCTCGCACGTGGCTAAGAACTCGGGATATCGCACATCTAGATCTGAATGTACATCAACAGCGTGAACGTAATTATAGGCTGTTCACGGTAAACTGAGCACTTTTGACAGCCTTGCTTAAGATCTACTTGTATGCATGTTGTGTATTCTTCCGCCTTACATAAAATTAACATTGCCATGGACCTCGTCACTTTATCCATACGTTGGACAACTAAAACTATGAAATTATTATAAAAGTAAATATTTTACAAATCTACTCATTTGTGCGCTTCGATGCATGAAAAAACAGAAAACGAACGAAATTATTTAAGTTGTCACAAATGGTTAGCTAACACTTTCTATTCGACGATAAGATATGCTTTTCCTCCATCGTTAGCAACTTTACTGGGCACATGTCACCCAGTGCGCCCATTAAAATATATGCAGGTAGGAGCAGTGACTTTTTTTTTCATTTCAAAAGTGCTCACTTTATCGTGAACAGCCTTTAACGAGATGAGTGCACCGCATTGCTCGAGGCCACTTTCGGTTCGCGAGAATTTCGTGTTCAAATACTCGGTGAACCGTTGATATGTGTGCCGTTTTCAGATATAAGCCAGAGGCGCCCAAGTGTGGTTCAAAACATGGGATTTTAGGACGGGGTTGTGGGATAGTTGTTTTCAACAAGTTTGTTTTGTATTGAAAACAGAGAGAGGAGTAAAGAGGATGAGTGGAATAGGAAATAAATTGTCAATTATGAAAAAAAATGCTAGTAAGACAAACTGACTGCGGGCAAGACGAGACAAAAGAATTGTTTAATCTATTTTCGTTTACTGGCGAGTTTTCTCACCTCCCCCCCCCCCCCCTTCTACTAGTTCCCCAGCTAATAAACTTATTCCCTCAAATAATAAACTGACATTTTAGACATTTTATAATTTATCTATTTTATTTCTTACTGTTCGACATAATTCATTTTCAGAATTTTTAAAAATATGATTCTGTTAGCAGTTATAATGTTGGAAATAAAAAGTAAATGTGCAATTCAAAAATAAAAACCTTAATTTTTTTTTTTAATACATATGCGTAGGGACATGAAAAATTCGCGTATCCTTTAGGTACAAGCTAGAATTCAAAACACGTGTGTTTATAGCCTAATATGATTGTAGCCATTGGTACACAAGGTTTTTGACACCTCCTGGAAAGTGGTGGCCCAATATTTGCCTTCCACTGTGACAGCAGACAACCAATGTGCAGTTGATATCGACCTGTAGTGTATAGCATGCAGGTCATTGAATTCGCCAATTTTTCAGGTCTCTTACGTATGTGTGGTTTCAATTTGTTATTTCATTAATTAAATTATTTTTTTATTTACTTTTTTAAATTCAAGTTATAACTTAATCTTTTTTAATGCCTATTTATTACTATCAGTATTTTGTTTTCGGTTCTCAGTGTGTGAGGTTTCGCGCACGTGCCCAGAAGAAGAGGGGAGCTGGCGAGTTTTACCTCGTGAGTGAAGACGTCGAGGTCTTGAGAGCCGATGAAGGTGAAGCGACGAGAGTACGTAGCAGCGCCGGAATGAAGGGGCGAGGGAAACGGGAAATCCCCGAGAAAACCCGCCGACCAGCAGCATCGTCCAGCACGATTCCCGCTCGCGAAAATCCGGGAATCGAACCTTGTTCGCCTGGGTGGGAGGCGAGTAGTCTAATCACTACACCAATGCAGCCGCTTGCCCCTCGCGAGTGCGTGAATTGGGTAGAGGGGGTGGCTTCTTGAGCCACAGTGACTGGGGGTGGTGAAGGTACCTCTGTGTAAGCTGTCGTTAATTTACTGTATAATACACACCCCTCATATTCCTTCCAACACACACTCAGACTGGTTAATACGGAAGACATTGAGTATAAGGACGTTAATAAAATAAAATAAAATGTATGAACACAAATATAAACATTTATATAACAAAACAAACATTCAATTATTCCTGGAGGGCAACGGGTGCGATATTTAAACGATTTGTTGTGGTTTCTGCGCATGCAATTGTAGAGTTAAAAAAATTCTTGATATGTTTACAATAGTTAAAACAAAAAAATCGAGAAAAAATTTTTAATCTTTTATCCTAGGTTAATTTAACCTGTTGAACACTTTGCCAACTTGTTTATTTTTGCGTTATGTTAAATCTAACTCTAAGCGCAATAATTCACCTACAATTCTAGGTTAGGTAGGTAATTGGACTTAACGTCTCGTCGACAGCGAGGTCATTAGAATGGCGCAAGTTGCGCAAGGAGGATGGATTGGGGAAGGAATCAGCCATGGCCTTTGTTTGGGACCCATCCCAGCATTCGCCTGGAGTGATTTCGGAAGGCCGAAATCAGGATGGCGACCGGGAATCGAACCCGGGTCCTCCCGACTGCTACTCCAGTGAAATACCACTGCGCCACTTCACTCAGTTTCTAGGTTAGTTTAGGCGTTCCTGTTAGATTAGGTCTGTATGCTGAGACTTAGTATGGGGAAATAAATATTACTTCTAGGCATTCATAAATATATTGTTAGGAGGTTTTTCTGCGACTTTATTATGTTTACAATGAGTTTTCTTTTAAATTTAATATCAGAAGTAATTAGCGTTCAATTCCTATTTAATGGACATTCGTGATTTTGGCCGAAGAAGCTAGGAGTAGTTAGCAATAAGTAATGTTATGTGAGAATCACACTTAATTTTGAATTATTAGTTTTTTACATCCCTGCTTTAAACATGCAAGCTACAAGAGAATGAGTGCCGTTAGGAAAAAAAGTACTGTAACTTTGCAGAAACCAATAAAGTGAAGTCCACGGAATTCGGTTGAATTTACATAACATTCCGCAAATTAGCTGATTAGATTTTACTCTACTTGGAGTTTCTACACTAATAGTACGAAATAGCATTATTTACGTTATGCGAGAGTTGTTATACTTCTGAAAAAATATGATAAAATAATGTTTTTTTTTCTTTTGGCTGTGGAACGGGGTTTCGAAATAAGGTGGGATTATTACGAAACCAAGAATACAACTTTTCATTTTCCATTTCTCCACGTACATTGCACTGAACAAATAGGCACTCAAGTGACGTATGTATATGTTCAGTTTCATTTATTCTTCATATGTTTGAAGTGTTAGCTTTGTCGTCTGTTAAATGTGGTTTATATTGAATTAAACCTGAAGGTGCGCGTGTAAATAGCGTGCACACCTGTAGCTGTCTCATTATTTTCGTTTTGTAACGGACAATGCTTCGTGTGGGTACCTCCCCTCGGCATTTTTCCTTCCAATTACTCGAAACTGCATTAAATATTGTCGGATTCCGTAGTTCATAATTATGGAAAAATGGCCAGTATTGTTTCATTACGAACCACGTTACCATATTGGCATTAACTGCAAATATTCATAAAAAATCTCCTATAATTGTGCCAGTTGTATTGACACAGCTTTAAATGTTTTTGGTTACTGTAAATTTAATAAGTTCTTCATTAATTACTTCTTCACCAAAAATGATTGGTTTAATTAAAACGTGATTCAGATATATTTATTTGATTTGTTTATGCAATTCAAAATGAAAAACATTGAGAATCTATTTAAATTATTTTAATTTTGCCCTGGTTTTGTTAACTTGAAGAGGCAAATCATTTGACGTAAATTTAAATAATTTTACTATCTATACTAATATTATAAAGAGGTAGTGTTTGTAACTTTGTGTGTTTGGATGTAGGAGGTAATCTTCGAAACTACTCATCCGATTTTAAAAATTCTTTCACCAGTAGAATGCTACGTTATCACTGAGTGTCATAGGCTATATTTCATTTTAAAAATCAATAGGGATCCCTACTAAAACTCCAATAATGTAACCCAAAGTGTAAATAAATGACCTATAAAATTCCTTACATTGCGTGCGCTGCGAAAACTATTGATGATAAAACAAAATAATGTACTACGGCTTTGCAGGACGGACAGATTCGGAAAATAAAACGTGCTGTGTGCTGCGTACGGCGCCAACCTTAGAAGCTCTACTGCCGTTATGGGGGGAGTTACTTTTGTGTTTGCTGGGGATTTTCGGCAGACACTTCCTGTAGTTACAAAAGGGACGCGTGCAGATATCATCAAAGCATGTCTTAAATCATCTCCATTATGGTGTTCTATTCAACACCTAAATTTGCGAACGAATATGGTAGCCTATCTTGGTGGAGACACGCATAAAGATTTCCCACAACAATTGCTCAGACTTGGAGAAGGAGTTTTTCCTTCTCTAAATTTGGGCACTAATTCTGCTGAAATCATTTTAAATGAGACATTAGGTCAAGTAGTCCACAGTCTGCAGCATCTTATAGAAGCAGTATATCTGAGCCTCGAAAATTTACTAGAAAGAGACTTTCACTGGTTGTGTTCCAGGGCAATAGTATCGCCTAGGAACGACACTGTCAATGAAATCAACAATCTCATTATACAAAGAGTTCCCGGCCAAGTCAAAACCTATAAGTCGATTGATACAGTCACCAATGTTGACGATGTCGTCCACTTTCCTCGAGATTTTCTAAATTCGCTTAATCCTTCTGGCTTGCCACCTCACAAACTATCATTAAAAGTCGGTACTCCTATCATGCTTTTAAGGAATATAAGCCCTCCTAACATGTGTAATGGCACAAGATTGCTCATTAAATACTTGAAAGGAAATTTGATTGTCGCGACCATCCTCACCGGTCCAGCAGCCGGCCAGCTGGCAAACATCCCAAGGATTCCCATGATTCCCACGGATTTGCCAATATCTTTCAAACGGTTGCAATTTCCCGTAAAAAACATCGTTCGCGATTACTATTAATAAGTCCCAGGGTCAAACTTTCTCTTTGGTTTTTAATTGACCTACGAAAAGAGAGTTTTTCCCATGGCCAACTATATGTTGGTTTATCACGAGTTGGAAGTCCCGAGAAACAGTACATTTTGCTACCAAACAATAACAGGACGTCAGACATTGTCTACAGAGAATGTCTTAGCCAATAACATATTAAATACTTCTATCTCAGATAAATTGCATTGTAATATAATGTATATTAATATGAAAAATTATAAAAAAGTAAAAATTATCAAATAAAAATAGCAAAAGAACTTTAAATTATAAATTATTTAATTAATTATTAAATTATAATGTGCTTTTTTAATGCTTTAGGAGAGTTTACCCAACCTAATTAACGCCGGGTTAAGCAGTTTTTTTTATCTTAATTGCACCCGTGCGAAGCCGGGGCGGGTCGCTAGTGTGATACATGTCTATGTTGTGTCCAAAACAAAATTATACTTAATAATTTGACGAGTATTTAGAATTTTCAAGATGCAAATATAATTTAAATTAACCTAATGAAATAATTATTAGTTATCTCTGTTTCATACATCTTTCTAAATATTGTACTATGTATCGATTAGTCACACCAGACTGTAGTTCTGAGCACGATCGATTTCATATATATTCCTGCTCGCGAGGTTATTGCCTCCTTGTTAAACTTAACCATACTGCATGTAGTTGTTCTACGAATATTTATCTACTTGTCTACATTCTTCTTTCCATGTAATTGGTAATTTCACCCGCCGATAAGGGCAAGTTAAACTATTAGTGATTTTTTTTGCCGTTTCGTGTTATTTTTTGTGTTACCGACACATTATTTTTTTTCTTTGATATATTTTGTAGCGGTGCACGTGTTGGAGTTTCGTTCTACGATGCAGTAGATTGTGGCCAACAGCCATTTCTTCACAATCTTTCTTGGTTTCTTCTTGAATGCTGCTTCTTGGCTTACGTAGCAGACGAAATTTTGATACTCTACAGCACCAAGTAAAATCTAACAATTTTTTTCGCATGATACGTGCTCCGATCTTACAGCTATCATTAATATGAACTGTTCATAGACTGGTTGAACTAAATTTTTCTTAACATTGACAACTAATTAACATGATTGTATTTTTTTTTTTGGGACGATAAAACATGTAACCCTCAAAATTAAGAAAAGTTTTATGTGCCCTTATGGCTTATACTTGCAAACGGGTACCCGAAGGTGATTTCACTTATTGTCTTGCTGAAAATAGAATGTTTTGTTTTAAAGTAACTTAATTTGAAAAGAGAGGACATTAGTTGTGAAATATATTGAATACTCAAGATCCTTTGATATTTAAATTAATTATTAAAATATTTATTTTACTCATATAAAATGCTCAAGTATATATGCTTATGTTGTATGCCAAAAGATATTATACACACACGTGTGTGTATATATATACACACGTGTATATATAATATATAATTATATATACAATGTTTATTTATTAATTCATATTTACTGAGATGTTGTCATTGTACTATTTTTTTTAACTGCAATTTCTCCTCTTAAAATATAAGTACACGGGTGTGGTTAATAATAATTTAACAGTTGTTCTATGTGGATAACAAAATAAAACGACAACCAACAAACCATTTTATCGTTAAAATAATATATTTCTACAAATCAGTTTTTTGTAAAGACCGGAGTACGTCTTTAACTTAAGTTCTGCAAACACTACTACAACAGGAATCTGTATCCACCCTTTCACATGTATCATCCTTGTATCGTGACGAGAGTACCTATCGGTGCGGGAATCAAGTACACGAGGGTGTTACATAACAAATGGTAGCAGACGATAGTGGTTCCTTGTTGTAGATATGGTTTGTTTTGTGCATGCTTGTTGCATGTGTCCCCCTTGGAACTAGGGCATGCATGGTAGTGGCAAGATTTATGTGAGTGTATTATAGAATTAGGTTAAGTGTGTTGTCATATTTTCTTGTGTGTCCAATTTTTTAAAAGTGTATTTACCCCTCTTGTCATAATGGCATTTAGCATTGTGCCTGAACTGTTACCTAAGGATGAGTGTGCATACGAGTGCACCATCAGGGGTGCACAAGTATCAGAAAATACTACAGCTGCCTATAGAAATGCATTACGAGCTGCATTGAATAATAATGTCCCCATTTCATTGGACGTTTTAGCTGATATGAATGTTGAAACGGAATACCGTGTCTGCACTACTAGAACCATAGCATTACAAGAGAATTACGACAATCTCCAGATGAAGACTCTGGTTCTTACCCCAGGGTAAAAAAATAGGTTGGCACATCTCATAAAACGTGCTAGTAACCTTCTAACTATGTTTGCTGAACAATTGTCTGAGACTCAAGTTAAATCCCTTCAGAGCGTTGTAGCTCAAACACAGTCACTGTTTGATGCTGTTACTAGTATGGAGTCACTCTCCATCATATATCATACAAGTGTAGACCTCTCAACAACCACCATTGCATCAATCACTCAACAACTGGCTATCATTAATGTCACTTCACTTTCACAAGTACCTCTCACCACACAATCCATTTCTGTTAACCTAGTTGGTAATCCATCCATTCCCACCATAACCTCAACCACCTTTCCACTCGCTACCATTCACAACACAACGCCCATCCAAACTTCCTTTTTCTTTCATCCCACCACAGTTTCCAGTACACCAATCCAAATTTCCCACACACAGTCATCCACATATTCATCGGTTTTTGGCGAAATACCTCACCCCCTTGGATATATGCTTCGTGATTTCCCAGCTACTGATAGATTGAGTGTAACCAAGTTTTTGGAATTTCTTGAGGCCATAGTCAAACTACAACAAAGCAAAATTGTGCAAGAGGCACAAATTCTTGAGGTCGTTTTCTCCTTTGCTCAATGCCCCTTGAGTGAGCGAACTAGTCTAGCGACGTCTCAACACATGCCATTTGATGCATACCATGCGGACATTTTAATTTTTTTTATTCCTGCAAGGTTGCGGGGCCAGTTGCAATTGAAAATGTTTAATATATTACAAGAACCTCAGGAAGCACTTTCATTTTATGTTAGAAGTGTCAAAGAGAGCGCAATCATCCTACGTTTAAATTTACCTGAAACTGAAGTTGTTAACACGATACTGGAGGGTCTGGAACCTGAAGAGCGTTCACGTTTAGTATTTTCTTTCCAATCCCAACACATTTGCAGAATTGGATCAGGCTTGTATTTATTCTCAAAACATACATCATGCCGACCAAAATAGGCAACACATTTTTAAGACACACCGGTCATTCCGTGGGTCAGATAGCAAGAAAAGGCCTAATGAGTTCCCCACACATGCTGTTGCTGTAAGAAAAGAGCAGTCACAGGGTACTAAGGATGCCAAGTCCCCTTCTCCCTCTGACTCTCTAGCACGGGAAAAACCTTCATGTAGGTACTGTAAGAGAGTAGGCCACAGCATTGACCAGTGTCGTATTCTTGAACAGAAAAATAAAGCCGAGGACAAGTGAGCTGTTATCCTCGATATCCAGGCAAGTTTGATAATGTTCAATATAATGCTCACCTGTTTCATCATGCAAAACGTTGCCAGAAGTTTCAACGGTTGTTTGGTCCTTACGAACATGCAAAAAAAAAAAATTTTGAAGTATGCCATGTTAAGCTTCGTAATGCTGTGGGAATTCAAAAGGTCAGAGCACCACATGTTGAGGTAAATTTAGGGCCATTACCTGTTAGAGCTCATGTTGATTTTAGATCTGCTCGCACTACTATTTCTGTAAGACTTTTTGAAAAGTCAAAGGAATTGAAGTTAGTTCAATCAGTAGAACCATCAGATGTGCAATGCTACACAGCTTCTAGACAGGCCTTGAAAATTTCTTGTTGCGCCACTATTAAATTTAATTTGACAATTTCACTTGGCTTTATAAATGTCTAGTTTCTGTACATGTAGGTCTGGACTTTATTTTGTGGGCTGGATTCATAGCTGCTATTGGCCTAATACTTGATATTCAAGAAGAAAACATTTTTTTAAGTTTGCTCCAAAAATAAAAATTCCTTTAGTGGGCTCCAAAACTAAGCAAAATAGTTCCTGTGTTGATAAGGCAGAGTCCAACCAAGTCATTGACTCCTTTGGACATCTTAATGAACAGCAGCGTGCTGCTAGTGAGAACTTATGCAAAAAATTTCCCTAAGGTCCTTACAACAGAGTTAGGCATAACCAAATTATGTAAATATCCAATTAAATGACTCAACAAAGAAAGCATCAAGTGTCACCATTACAAGTTAGCACCTCCTCAAATGGAAATATTGAGGAAACATGTAAATGAGTTATTAGATAAATGTGTTATAGATCAGTCTACTTCCTAATATGCTAGTATCGCAATGTGCTTCCCAATATGCTAGTCCCCCAAAATCTAATGGGAAACATTGTGTGGTTGCGGACTACCGTAAACTTAATAAAAACATTGAATTTGAATCTGTACCTCTTCCTGATTTCCATTCAGCTTTCAATTGGCTTGGAAAGGCTAAATTTTTGTACCGCCTTTGATTTAAATGCGGCGTGCCATCATATTCCCTTGACAGAAGACTCCAAACCAATTACTAGCTTTTGAGTTCATTGGAACTTATATAAGTTTATCCGTGTGCCGTTTGGTTTGGCCACATGTGCCCAAGTACTTGCCAGACTGTTAGATACGATTTTTCATGATGTGAAATTCAACTTTGTGTACAGTTATCTGGATGATCTTGTCATTTACTCTGACACTTTTGAGCAACATTTAGACCACTTAATGGAAGTACTCACCTGTTTGGAAAAGGCAAGTTTAACTGTTAACCCTTCTAAAGTTAGGTTTGCAGTGCAAGATATTTCATTTTTAGGACATAGAATTTCCTCCAGTGGAATTTCCATTGACCCTGATAGAACAAAGTCCATTAGAGATTTTCCGCCCCCACTAGATGTGAAAGGCATAGCGAGATTCATTGGTTGATACAATTTTTTGGCAAATTTATTCCTAATTTAGCTTAAAAGGCAGCACCACTGAATAAACTTACAAAGAAATATATTGTACATTAACAGAGTTATAAACGATGGTCACCAAAATGTAGATAACGATTGACTTCTCTCTCTCATCATTGCCGAATCTCAGAGCGGGGGTGTGCTCAGGCCCCTATACCACCCATACGGTTGCAGCATTTGTATCTCTCTGCGGTCCCTCTCCAGACCGCAAAGAACACATAGCCCAGAGGTCAGGACGCCCTGCACGTCCCGGCGCACGATTGACTTCTCTCTCATCATTGCCGAAGCTCAGAGCGGGGGGTGTGCTCGGGCCCTTGTGAGGGCCCTTATACCACCCATTCGGTTGCAGCAGTTGTATCTCTCTGCGGGCTGAGGAAGTTTCCCTCTCCAGACCGCAAAGAACACATAGCCCAGAGGTCAGGACGCCCTGCACGTCCCGGCGCAACTCAGACAGCCCGCCAGTCAGACCAGCAAGCCGCGGTTTCCCTAACCCTGTCCTTCCCTGCCTGCGGGGGGTTGGTGGGTGGCAAACATTTAACTGAGTGCCCAAGTTTTTATTACAGTAACGGTTTCAATTTTGAAAATACAGGTCTTGTGAAATTAAATATTAACACAAGGCTGGCATATGGTTTCGAAGAATCCATATGCCTGCAGTAGATTTACAAATTTTTTTTTTTTTTTTTTTTTTTTTTAATTAAGCCGAAATTCCCGTGAAGTTAATTCCAAGGTTCGTGAGTTCTGCTTGCCATGAATTGCGAAATGGTAGGGTGAAGTGTGAGATGGTAATTAATGATTTTAATTTTAAGTTATATTTCCATTTAGGAGAAAAATTATGAAGTTAATTATAATAATCGGCGCGAAATAGGCTCAAATTGCAGCTGAATGAGAAGGAGCTAATGCTGGAGGCGTGTTGTTATTATTTTGGTGGGGTGGGGAGATGTGCGCAGCTCCGGTGATGATTAAGAAGTGTACTGGAAACAGCCACAGGGAAGTAGTTTTGTTAAAAGTTATCGAATTTCCGTCCCGGACTGATCAGAGAATTTTCCTCGCTCTGCCGAGGTTTTAATGTTTTATTTGCAGTTTTGTTATTACTGTGTTAATTTCGGCATTTTAGGTCTTTTTAAGTGGTTACGCGTGTCTGGTTGGTACTGCCCTATCCTTTTGAGTACGGGGTTTGTATGTGTTATTAATTTATCATAGAACTTATTGTTTTGAGAATGGAATTTATTGCCTATGTAAGGTACTTTAAGTGCGTCGTGAATGTCGCAAATGCGTGTACGCGGCGGTGCATTTGTTATTATTTTTAAATATTTATTCTGGACGACTTGAAGTTGTTTGATTAGTGTTTTAGATGCGGTTCCCCATACTTCATTTCCATACATCATGGCTGAGCGGATTTGAGATGTATATATTAAAAGTTTTAACCGTTTAGGAAGCCGAGGCGATTTTAGAAGAGGGTAAATTAAGGGGATTTTTCCTAGAGCTTTTTTCCTTGTTTCTTTTATATGTGCGGACCATTTTAATTTATTATCTATTGTTAAGCCTAAATATTTAGCTGTGTCTGAGTAAGGAATGTCTACATTATTGTATTTTAGTGGTTTAATTTCTGGCTGTTTCCTGCGCGTGATAATGAGTGCTTGACTTTTTTCTGCATTAATTTTAATTTTCCATCGGTTATACCACTGACTCAGCTCGTCTAGTTGGCACTGTGCAAACAAATGTGCATATTTTATATGCTTATCCTTTGAATAGAAGAGGGTGTCGTCAGCATACATCTGTAGGGTGCAGTAAGTGCTGGGGATATCGGCAGTGTAAATATTATATAGAAATGGGGATATAACGGAGCCTTGAGGTACTCCTGCAGTAAGGGGTCGGTGGGAGGAGTTTGCGCCTTCTAAATTTACGAAGAATGTTCTGTTGGTGAAGTAGTTACTTATGAGGTGGATGTAGCAATCGGGAAATTTAAAATTTATGAGTTTTTGGATACGATTGACTTCAGATATAGAATAGGTAGTTATATACAAAAGCTAGCATTTACCATCAGTGGGAGTTAAGATTTCGTTTTGAACACAAAAGGAGTTCAAAGCAGTTATACTCCCTACCGCTAGATCGCATGTATTTAGCAAATACTTGTAGTTACATTTAAATTCACAGGAACATTAGTGTAAAATTACAAATAGTGTACTCCGTTTAGGAAATTTCACACTAAAATGTAAAGTTACCATAAATTTGTATGTATAAATATTCGCTCATATACTTTCGAATTTGTAATTTCACACCCATGTCAATGTCAATATACCAGTATACTTGTTTTTTTTTTTTTTTTTTTTATTGTAAGATGATACTACATTTTGAGTGAAATAGGAAAACGTACTTTTAAACTGATGTACGAGTTTATATAACATTGGCATGGTTGTAAAAACACACAGACTTGGGGTTTTAGTACCTTGAATTAGTGTATTTTTACACATACTTTCGCATTTGTAATTTTACTCCCTTTTAAATGTCAATATACCAGAACATTTGTGGTTTTTTACAGTAAGATTGTACTACCTAGTGAGTGAAATAGATAAATATATACTTTTACACTGATGAACGTGTTTTAATACAACATTAGCATGGTTGTGCAAACACACAAGCTTAGGGTTTTAGTGCCTTGCATTAGTGTATTTTTACACATACTTTTGCATGGGTAATTTTACACCCTTTTAAGTGTTAATATAGCAGTACATTTGTGTTTTTTTTACAGTAAGATTGTACTACCTTTTGAATGAAATAGAACAATATGTACTTTTACACTGATGTACATGTTTCAATACAACATTGATATAGTTGTAAAAATACACGGATTTGGGTTTTAATACTTCGTGTTCATGGATGTCTACACATACTTACAAATTTGTAAATTTACACCTTTCTTATTGCTAATGTACCAATACATGTGTGTTTTTTTTTATAATATCAATGCACTACGTTATGAATAAAGTTGTACATTACTCTAAATTTACACGTACTGTACTTGTTTTTACAAATTACACACACAAATGGTAAAATTATCAAAAGATTGTACATGTATTTTTAAACTTTTTTTTACAGTGTACATGGATGGTTAAGTTCCAATCTGTTGAATTCCAAGGATTTTATTTCTATACTAAATCAGATACAACGGCTAATTACCCTTCCTCTACATATGATAGCATCAGTCACTTTTGAGAATCTTTTTTCTTACTATGGATTCAGTACTGTGCAGGCTATAATCTATAATTCTTCATTGAACGTTGCCGTGAACGTGCCACTGGCAAATAATGATGTATTTCAGAGTTATCGTGTTTTTGCGTTTCCTGTTCTTGTCCCAAACATAAATATGTTTTTGTTATTAGTATAGGTAACTTTTTGATTGTGAGCCTAGACCGAAAACTTTTTGCACCTATTTCTGGAAATATGTTGTTTAAGTGTAAAACCTATGGTATAACTATTTGTCCTTCAGACTTCCCATTTTTTGACGCCCATGTCGATAGTGTGGTAAACCCCACCTGAATTTTTGTGATAAATCTCTTGTATCCCTGGATTTACTTTTTTTGCAAAAAAAACTCACTCTCTCTGGCTGTTTGCAACTAAATTCCCTATTGATGTAACATTTTTGTGTAAAACTACCTTAAATTCTCAACCCCCCTTTGCTCTATCCTTATCGGGTAGTGGTTTCATCAGTAATGCTTCTCACTTTGACTTTGACACCACCAACATTGTCAGCAAAGTACAACTTATGTCCTATACGAACTTGTGTGTGTATTAATTTATGTGTAAATGTATACAATCACTTTTAAATATTTTGTTAGACTATATATTTATCAATGTTAAAAAAAATCAATTAAATTTGCATATTTGTACCAAAATTATGCGTATGGAAAGCACGTTTAGCAAGAAACCCACTATCGATGAAGGCAACCGAAAGAAGTACAGATATCGATATGTAATTACACATAATAGTTACGTGTTGATAATGTGTATCATTTCTGTAATGAAAGTTATCGTTTTTATGGCTAAAATGGATGTACATAAAAGACATTATTAAAATTATTTTAGAACAAATATCAGTATATTCTTACATACATCAATATAAATTATCATGATAGCCTTACTTGACAAAAGGTTTTTTTAAACGTGCTATCCCGAGCATCCATAATAGAAATACATTTACAGTTTTCCAAATAAAAGATATTGAATTATTTTAAAATTTAAAATTGTATATTTTAAAACATGTTTTACAATGATATAAAATGTATGCATTTTTCTTTCACACATAACATAAACAGATTTGATAGATTTATGGCAATTTTGGTAGTGCCTGTGGTACTTTTTAACAAGTTTTGCATGTTTTATAGTCAGACGTAGAGCTACAAGGTAAGTTGCTCTACTCCAGTTTTAATTTACATCCTATAGACGAGAGTTCACAGTTCTTAAAGAGCAGTGAAAGTACCTGTGATAGTCCATAATCGCTAACGCCTCGTCGGCATTTCCAGCTGCTGTGTTGTCTGCGGGAATGCTGAGGTTTCTCACTCCAACGTCCAACGCGACGCTGCCAAGCAACAAATTATCCGAAAGGAGTTCCGGGTCAAGTATGTCCTTCATGCGAACCTCATCTTCAAGATCCACCATGGTCAGCGCTGCAAGACTCGTCATCAGGCGCAACACACCCGCTAACATGGTCGCACCACGTTTCAAAGAAACACCGAGCCAGGCATCTCTCAAGTGTTCACTTGTTATTCACGTATTCATGTTCTTCCTCCTGCGCTTATGCATTCGAATATTTTGGTGCTCACGTGATTTTTGTCATGACATTGCAACACCCGCGAATAACCAATTACGTCGGAAAGTAAATAAGTATTTTTTTTAAAATGGTTTTCGAAGGTCATGACTTTAAAGCAATTAGAAATGAGCAGCCTCTTCAGAAACAAAGCTGACATGCTGTGCGGCAAACATAATATAAAGTATCAGAACGACAGTTACAGCTACGGATTTCTAAACGTGCCTGCGCAAGGCTGCAAGGTTAGGCGCTCACCCGTGCGTTTGAATCACCGAACTTGATTAAGTCTGAGAGGTTACGTTGATCACCCGCGCATCTTAATCACCATACTTGATCAAGTCTGTGAGGTTAGTCTTCTACCCGCGCGTTCAAGACACAACACTTGATTAGGTTTGTGAGGTTAGGCGCGCACCCGCGCGTTCGAATCACCACACGCGCCGGGGCGGCAGCTGGTCTCGGAGGCGCGCAACTGCGGAGCGGGAGTCCTGGCGACACGTCCCCTCCGGTGACGTCACGAGAGCGGCCCAGGCGTGCTGCTGTACCGGTTTGGCGCTCCACAATCGCGAACCACCATCTCCAGTGCTGCAGACGACAGTAGTACCTAATTACCACGATTAACGGCTTGGAAGAGAAAATAATCAGCGCATAACTGCGCTCTGAGGGCTCCGAAGATGTGTAGAACGATAACTTGTTAACTTTATTATTTATTAACTAAATTAATAACGAAAATATTTCCTGCTGGATAATTAGAAGAAAACAATTATACCTGTATAAAACAATTTAGCCACGCCCGGTGCTATTCCCAGAAAACTAAACATTTCTGGTTCCATAGTTTCTGCGCAATGCTAACTAACATCTCGGATATAATATTCTTGTAACATTCATTTAATAATTGACGCGTATTTGCAAAAAATTTGATTCTTTATACTGTAAAATAAAAATGCCAACATCCAGCTCAATACGTCTACGAAATAACAAAGATAAATATTCTGAATTTTTAATTGTTGAATACAATATATCTTTCCCACATTTCGCATATGTTTGATATGTGACTTTTCCTCGATTTTTATGGGAAGCGCGTATTAAAGTGAAGCGAGGAAAGGCTTTCGAAACATGCTTGTTTGTTTTATTTTTGCAAATGATACAGGCAAATAAATTTGTGTAATACAAAAACAATAAGGTCAAAATAACCTTAGCTAGTTATTATGCAAAAACTGTGGAACCAAGAGATATTTTTTATCTCCTGGAAATGATATTACTTGTAATGATTACTTAACAAACAGTATTTAAAAGACAAACTTTGAATCTTTGCTATTCAGTGGCTTCAAGCATATCCAAGTGTTTAGTAATTGTTCTTTTTTTTTTTCGGGGATTATTTTACGAATTGGTGGTAATGATAAATCAGTTGAAAAATAACTTTCGCCTTTTTTTTATAGTTACCAGTATTTTAAGCCTAAATTGTGTTCCATTATTTTTAAAGCGTTATTTAAAAACAAATTTTTATATCAGCTAAAATCTGCCTTGATGCCATAGAAATGCAACGGAGCAATTTCTTTGAAATCGAATACTTGGTTCGCCTGCGATTAGGGCGTAATTTCTGGCTATTTTGCTTTGAATCTTACTGTAAAACTGGCCATAGGAACTCCCATGAATTTTATATTTGGCATTGTAGTGACTTCAACATACATTATGAAAATTGGCTGAAAATTTTTAATTATGCACAATTTTGAAATACGTATAGCGTTTTCGTAATTCCTTTAAATGAAAGTTTAAAATTTATTTTACCATGTATTCTTATAATGTATTTCTGATACTTCTATAGTCTTCGCTTCAGGATCATAGAATTGTCTCTATATTTTATGCAGCATTAAATTTAGGTTTTGATAGCACCAAAATGAAATTTACAAGAAATTTACCTACTAATCTATCAAAAATAAATACAGTGAAATAAATGAACTCCTGGGTACCGCATGAGTGACAGAAAGTCACAGACAGGAGAGACTCGACAAACTATAGAACCTATAGAAGAAATGAACCAGCAGTTGTGTAAAAAGCAATAACTATCGCTGGTGAATAGGAGCCATCGCCTGTTTTTGTCAGACGACGTCAAAGACCACACAGCAAAAGTTAGGATATAAAGTAATGAGTGACCTGAGGCATGAAGTAATCCTCTATCATTCATATTGTCCGAAACTATTATTATTTATTTACTAGCAGGCCAGTGCTACTTCGTTAGCATGATATTTATGAATTTGAATCGATCTAGCCACTTCTCTTGGGAAGGAAAGGAGGATAGCTCATAAAAAAGAAGAAACGAAGGAAATTTTTTAACATTTTTTTTATTATGCAGTAATCCTAAGAAAAGCTTAATACAATACCTATTTACATCCCTGATAATCATTTCTCTCTAGCCACTGCCCCCCCCCCACACATACATATATATATAATATCCACTGGGTCACTACGACCCCAATTGATATAGTTCTATCCATTAAACCACTGCGGCCCCACTTTAAATAACTCTAGCCACTGGGCCACTACGGCTTTTTGGAAGGAAAGGAGGACAGCCAATGAACAACAATTAAAGGAGAAATTACGGTTTTTTTTAACAATTCTTTTTTTTTATGCAATAATCCTAAGGAAAGCTAAATCCAGTACCTGTATACATCCCTAATCATCATTTTTTCCAGAACATTTTGAGATATCTCGATAAAACAAAGATTAAGTTGGCCCTGGGGTTATTATCTAGAGACTGTGTAGATTTGATGTCAGTACTTTCAGGGGTTTTCGTGTTAAATCCGGTCGGACAGACAGACAGGCATGAAAAAAATTTACATTAGAGATGGCTTAGTTATCAATTATACTATATGAAAAAATAATTAAAAGTTGAAAATTCTAAAATCACAGACAGACATTTCTAATTCATTTAGTAGTATATATTTATTCCGATTACCATCGAGCAGCGACAGAGCCTTAGATGGGGAACACCGGACATTCAATATTGGAGAAAGACTCGGACAAGATCTGAATACGTCGGAATGATTTCGGAAAACCCTGGAAACCCGAGATGATGATTACTGGACTGAGAATAGAATCTGGGTTCTCCCCAATGTAAGTTCAGATGTCTGCCACAGCGCCACCGAACTACGATACTTCCTAAAGGACAAGATGTCCGAAAACACGGGGCTTCTTTGCCTCAAGTAACCCAGCTTTCCCCAGCGACGGGATTGGCAGCCTTGCGCGTAGTTGGCAGACTTGTACCGCTGCAGACGGAGAATATTTCGTCACATTCAGAAATGCTCACTCCATTCGAAAATTCAGTAGATTTTTGAGGTACGAAAACAGCTGTTTATTCCTGAACGACATGGTGGGGCCACGGTGGCGTTTTGGAGTCCGCCTCCCACCAAGGTGAACTTCGGTGGAGTCGCTCACGAATTTCGGCATTTGTGGGATTTGTGTGCCTCACAATGCCGCTAGTCGGCGGATTTTCTCGGGGATATCCCGTATCCCCCGCCCATGGCATTCCGACGCTGCTCCATACCCACCTCGCTTTACCATCGCTGTCTCTCAAGATCCCGATGTTAAAAGTCGCCCCAAAATCTCTCCACTCCGAACGACGTGATCAGTATCATGGTTAGCCTTTTTGGTGGAGACGCTTTTCGATTTGAAGACATTTGAACAGTGAGAGATAATACGTGGGAAAGCGTTTTTTTCTTTTAAGAACGTTTTTGCAACCCAGACTTTAGCCGAAATGGCGGGAGGTAATAAAGTGTACAAATTTCGTGTCATTACATACCTTAACATAAAATGTTCAGAAATATTTCGTCTCCCCAAAATTTCTATCAGTGCCTGTTGTAAAAATGATGTGGTCTGACAACAGGAAGTCATAGGCCAAAAAATTATAATTATAAAGAAAATCAGTAATGGCTGGCCATGTAAAAAAAAAAAAAAAAAGTTGCGCTTGTGTTTTACACACATTGTAGCCTTACGCCGGGCTGTACGTTATTTACTTGGTGACATTTCTATACATGCTAACGATTTGAAAACCAATGGGGTTACGATATCTCTCTCACACAATGTGTCTAAAACCTTTAGCAAAATATCAGAGTGTCGATAGAATAAAAATACAAACATTGTTTTGTAAAAATGCTATTGTCACAAATACCTGTATGGAGGAGTACCTTGTACAGCACACAGTAAGTTATCCGGCCCTAATACTGCAATGTCACAAACAATGCGAAATCGTCATTTTTTTTTTATATCTTGAAAAGTCTTCCGGAATGGAATATCCATAATGTAGCAATATTGTCAGTGTAGGGATATATGATATTTTGTCAAAATTTCTGCTCTATATTGCTGCTAGATATTTCATAAATATCTCCCGGTTTTGGCTAAATGCTACTATTGATATAATGCTATGGTTGAATAATGCCAGACTCGTAAAATACTAACTTTATCTATAGGCTATAAATTATTTGACCGTCCATGAACAATTGACCCTAACAAAAATCGTACGAAAGGGGTTACAGTTAAAGTCGACAAATCGCATTTACGTGATTATTATTGAAATCAAGCGACCCACTGACATCTGAAAATACTGAATTCGGTAGAGTTTGAGACCGAACGGCCTCACTTTCTTCAATTCCGTAAGAGTAATTTTTTTCCCTCGCCTCAGTCCACTGTGATTATTGAACGTCGTCGACTCCGACGACTGCCGCTGATAAAGGAAGTCGAGCAACGCCTGCGAGATGACGAGCAGCTGGAGTGCACCGTTACTAAACGGTTCAGCTGTTTGCATGAGTGTTTGTCGTCAGACCAGGTAACCTGCCCCGCAGAAGCAACGAGGCTGTGACGCTCGGATTTCCTCTGAAACTGGGGCCCAAACCTCTCGAGATAAAATGCTATCGTGTCTTACTCCGTTCAGCTGTTATAATAATTAACAAGCAATATTTTTTAAAATCCATAAATAAAATTTTAATTCATTGTATGTGAATAATGTGTGTTGCTTATATGTGAAGATATTCTAACTTTATGTTATAGAAATGGCAAGACAGTAAAATCAATGGTTTGATAACCCTTAATGTGAAAACGACATTTTGAGAGAAGTTCCTATAAGTATGCTCAAAATTTTCAACTATATAAAAAATGCAAAACCTTTACCACGTTACAGTATGTCCTGATATCCCCCCCTTTTTTTTTTCATTTCGGTTTCGCCTCTGCCTTGTACAGGAACAGGAACTCCTTGCCCTAAAGTATCTCCAGGTTAAGTTGGAGTGTTGAGTCCCAAACTGATCTTTGTCCAATCTGGGCATGTTTGTTACAGTTCCAAAATCGCCATTTCACAACTCCAAGTTGCTTCCCTTGCATTCTACACAATTCCCTTTGTATCTACAACACGAATTTCTCCAGGAGGTTGCTGGAGCACAAGTTAATTACCACACAAAAGTAAATTATTACACAATAAATAATAAACGTATTTTAAAAACTAATATTTACGTTTTTTTTTGCATTTATTTCCGTTTTGGAGTGCTCGGACATGGCAACCTTTGAAAACGGACACCTCATTGACTTTAAAATATTCGTGCTGGAAGGGGTCGCGGTGGCTGAGGGATTAGCACGCTCGCCTCCCGCCAAGGCGACCCGGGCCCAATTCCCGGCCGGGTCACCGGATTTTCGCAAGTGGAAATCGTGCCGGACGATGTCGTTGGTCGGCGGGTCTTGTCGGGGATCTCCCATTACCCCCGGCCCTTCATTCCAGCGCCGCTCCATATTCACTTCAATCACCTTCATCGGCTCTCAAGACCTCGCTGTTAAGAGCCACCCAAATCTCTTCACTCACTCATTCGTGCTGGAGAAAATTTGTTGATTAGTTCCGTTACTTATTTTTTTGAACTAAACTTTGCAAAACTTCAACAGAATACGATACATTAAAAGTTTCATAATTTCGAAGGCGAACTTGAACCAGGTACTTCCGCACCAGCAGAGCGGTGCCGTGATAACGCGATGTAATTGCTCGCGATTAAATACACTTCTCTGCAACGGGCGGCGCGAGTAATATAAATCGTGAAAGGAAATCCATTGTGCACCTTGGGCTGCTGTTCTCTTCAGTCCATAAACGTGCGTGTTTGCAACGAGGGGGAGTTCGCCAGGCCGCAGCTATAGCACCGCAATTATTTAGTCCACTCGCTATTGCTTCCAACATCCGCGTAGCCTTGCCCGCTCAAGTGTTCTTCTTCCCGTACATCCCTCCGCCTCACGCCTTCAAAGCTTAACCGAGTCTAGAAAATTACGCCGAATAGACAACGTACCGCATTCGGGCGCACCCACTTTAACCGTACTTTGAATGAGAACTAATTTTTACTAGGCATTACCACACACATTATCTTGGTTTTTATTCGTATTAATTACCAGCTGTCACGTGTGGCTCCACCCGCCTGCTGAATATAAATAACAGACCACCAACCAGCGCCTACTCAAATGATTGGTGGCATATTTTATATATTCCCTTTGAAACTGTTCGTTTTTCCGGGATGAAAAGTACCCTATGTGTTAATCCAGAATATGATCTACCCCTGTACCAAATGCCATCCAAATCTGTCAAGCCGTTACGACGTGATTGAGTAACAAACAAACATACCAACTTTCGCATTTATAATATTATTAAGATAAGTGACATATTGAAATTTGTAGATAAAATAAAAGTAAAAGTTTAGTATAGCCAAAAATAACATACTTTATGTTAACACAATCATAAAACGTTTGTGCTACATTGCATTTTTAGGAAACAACGAGATACGTCAGTAGAATGCAAATATATGTTCGGGCACAATGTATTTTTTAAGGGGGCAAATGTGGAATCGGGATACGAGCCGGGAGCAGGCAGAACACAATTTTGTGACGTCACCTGATCGCCATATTGAATGTAGGTGTCGACCCTTTGATCGTGACCTTGATCTCGGGATTAATTTGAAGTTGTAAAATCAATAAAAATCACAAATTCGTAAAAATATGGTAATATTAAAAGAAAACTTACGTAATAAACCCGACCGCCCTGTTGAATTTCCACGGACTTGACACTGATCCGAAATTTCTTATGGTTACAAAAATGCAACTTGGCGGTTAGTATTTATTAATGTAAATTTCCCTTGATTTTTCCTATAATTTTATAAATCGTGATTTTCTGTAATTTTTTCAGTTTGAAAGTAATTCCGAGTCAGTGTCAAGGTCATTGATATCAAGCAGCCATGTTTGTCTTTGTTACTTGCCGGACATTACTGCATCCATACCCCATGTTGTGTCACATATAGAACGTAAATTGTCATACTCTATCAACTATACTTAGTACATTTCATATGTTGTATCATTTTCGTGTAATAAACAATAGTTGCCATGACTTGTAAAGCAGCTCTTGTATACATATATGTATGTGTGTATATGTATACAATTTCCTTAACACCAAAAACGGTATAATTTTAATTAATTATTAAATAAACAAAATGTTCGTTAATTGATTAATTGGATGAAAGCGTACACTTTTTCTAATTAGACTACACAATAAAAACAATTTGTAACAAAAGGGTAAGAGGATTTTACAACATCGGCTCCCGTTTGGGTACAAAAAATTAAATCTCTCAAAATCTGTAGAAATGAATGATCGTGGCCTTGAGCAGCCGCGACGCGTGTGCGAGCGGGCAGCGGTGCAAGTTGCAGTGCTATAGCGAAGGCCGCACCCCCGCCTTGGAAGCCCTATAACGTTTTAAGCAGGTGCGCAAGTTCCCAGCATTTCACATCTCCTCCATTCCGTATTAGTTTTCATAGCGGCGGCTGGCGGGTTGCTAATGGGCCGAGCCGTGATTCCTGACAGACTTTCATTACCGCTCAGCATCCCCGTGGTCCTTTTCACGCGTCTCTCTCTCTCTCTCTCTCTCTCTCTCTCTCTCTATGGACATGCACAGAGTCCCTGCTGGCTAGCCATCTCTAGCAGGCGGCAACAAATACTCGTTCCTTTACTACTAACGGCCACTGAAATCACTGATAATTTGTCAGTGCTCGTGTCAGCAGTAACAGGACGTTAGGAAATAAAAAGAAAATATTTTCGTTTGGCAGTAAGCTGATAGTTTCGGAACGCTTGGCAATTATATTTATTCATATCACACAAAAGGGATCAAATTAGGGATTTAAGCCTTACATATTATTTGATTGCTGATGTATTATATTCAGTAATGTTTACAACGTAGGATACATACCCCCACCTTAATGCATACTTCACTGCTAATTATTTCATATGCAAGTAACATGGTAATGTGAAGGGATTCTTCCTGATTCTACTTAATATCAAAGTAGGCAGGCGATACAAAGTTTACCTGGTGATACAATGTTACCCAAAATGACCGAACGTATAAAAAAAATGCTAATACTTGCAAGACTTGAAAAAAATAATAATTTCCTCAAAAAGATCGCTTGTGTTTTGAGTTTGATTCTTGTGCAGTATTTCCATAGAGACTGTCCTGTACTGAATTATGCTACCCTCTCCGTATCTGTAAACATGTTTAGAGAACTCGGGATCTGAACCGCCCACCGATATCTCGCTTTCCTGGCGCCGCCCTCCTTCTCCGAGCTCCAGTAACACTCGGCGTTCTCATTGGTCGTTGCAGCCTCGCACAATTTTGTCAGTTGAAAACCCACGGAAACAATTCTCAGTGAACACCAACGCTCTTGGGGCCACGGTGGTTGAGCGGTTAGACCCATCAAGGCGAACCGGGTTCGATCCCCAGCCGGGTCACCCCGGATTTTTGCAAGTGGGAATCGTGTCGGACGATGCCGTTGGTCAGCGGGTTTTCTCGGGGATCACCCGTCTACCCCGCTCTTGCATTCCGGCACTGCTCCACTCTAACCTCGTTTCGCCTGCATCGGCTCTCAAGACCTCGATGTTAGGAGCCATCTGGACTGGGAAGCCCCATGACAATGTGTACTGTAATATACATCAGGGTGAGTTCGAAAAACATCGGCAAAATAAGTCGACTACATACTGTATATGTGACATATGATGGAAGATTCTTTGCAAGGGTGGTGCCATTACGGCTAGAGCTGAAACACGCATGCTTATTATAAATATGACAGAAAGTGTTTGAAACGGAATAATGACATCCAGGATAATTTGTAGTTGGACGAACATCTACAACTACTGCAAAACCAGTCGCTGCCATATTTGCCACTATTTTGCAGAATAACTTCACTGGCTACAATTTAATACGGTTGTTTGGTGATTAGACTTTAAAATTTTAAAAGTAAGGGCAAAGGTACTATCTCTTAACTAACTGAAAATACGATACATGAAATTTTGTGCCGATTTCCCTTCGTTTGCCAAAGGAAACCGCATTTCTCTTGGCGTAGTGTAGTGTAGACGGAAGTATGTTCTTCTCGCATTGCGAAAAAAAAAAAAAAAAAAAACAAAAACTGGGGTATAAGAACTCAGAAATGACGAAGAAATAGCGTCTACGACAGTATCTCGCAAAGTCCTGAAGTAGGTTACCTTCACTTCAAGTTACTATACTGTGTATACAAGCATATGCTGGTTACCTCAGTTATCGCTGATGCAAACATTGCTATTTTTACACGACGAGGTGCACGAATCTAATGTTTCTAATTTGTTGTCAGTATTAGTTCAGCTTTGCCACTCGGTAGTTATTGGCTTTCCGCGGTCAATGGAACACTTTTGAAAACCCTACTCGAGATCTACTTATATCCTCAAATTGTATCCTTCCGCCATATGTAAAAATTTACATTACCATGAACCTGGTCACTTGATCCTCGCGTCAGTCAAGTGAATACGCGGGATTTGTAGTGGCGACGAAAATGTACTGATTTCTAGTTGGCAGTCACCAGTCAAAAATTAATAAACATGGTATAGTTGTCATAGTTTCATAAAGCTTTAGAAACTATTAGTCACACCATGTCATTCGAAATATTTCGCTGCACTCTAAATTCGAATCAGTGTGAAACCATTGATTCGTAGTGAAATTCAACTACTTGAATCTGTGAAAATGCTTCCACTTGGTATCAGTGGAAAACCACTCATTGTTTCAGTGAAAAAATTTAATTGATTGAATTAGTGATCTGAACTTATTTCACTGATTGAATAAGTGACGGCCGACTGCAGTGGCGAAGTAAATATTGCTTTTATTGAATGTAGGCAAATAATTACACGAAATAAATATATCTACGATAGTTTGTTATTTATATTGTGCAATTTACTGTAATTTAAAAAAGTAAAAAAGTTTTACAGGCGGACGGGATTGAACTCACGCATCCTTCGCTTGTAGGCAGTCGTGAGAGGAAAATATATGTTTTATATTATCACAGCGAAATCGTGTAGTGTATGCTCATACTTTCCGTGTTTTGTTTGATTGGTACCGTTAGGATTGTTAAAACGAATAGTATGCAAGAGTGCACTCTCTTCGCCACATTAAATGCAGCTTAAACCGTCAGAAAGAGCGCTGTGACAATTACATGGAATCGAAATGAAAATCGTAAAAACGGAAATAAAGGCTGCGTGTTCATATCACCTCGTAAAATGACGTTTTGAAAGACGAAATAGAAAGTATTTTGTATTAGTTTTATTCGTTTATTCGTTGTTACTTCACTTGATACACGTTGTTTAACTGCTATTTTTAAACGATGTTCGACGGCCATTTTTACACGCAGTTTCACTGTCTATCAGTGAAGGAACTATGGAATTTTTTCACTGGTTCATCAGTTAAATTCACTGAAGTGACTGTTGTATCAGTCAAATACGTTTGACTGATTTAAATAGTAAAATTCTCACTGATTCAGATTTAGAGTTTACGCCTTATTTCTTGCGGCTCCATATGAGATCTACAGTGCGCTCTCGCATGATAATTACTTCGAGAATGCAATCTTACAAGGCTTTTGCAGGGAACTTAAGTCACGTAAAAGCTGGTTTATCTTTTAATGAAGCAGACACAGCTTTATTCGTACTTAGATAGGAACCAGCATGAAGGAGGCCCCAGTAACTCGAATATGGAAAATGAATCCTTGCCGAATGTTATGGAAGCCCCGCCGTGCACCCGTCACACAAGTCGCTTCTAAGCGATGCGACAGCAACGAGGACAAAGTTAGTTTAGAAAACATAGAAGCCAAACACTCGACCAAAGTGCAACCTGTAAACAATCAAAGAAATGCGCCGAAGATAACACAATATGTGGGTCCAGCCAAGTCAGTAGTTTCACCCGTAAGTATAACATCACATCGACAAGACTCCACCCACAGAGCACGGCCTGGAACCAATCAGAATCTGTTACGACAACAAACACACCACGTGGTGGGGTGAGAAGTGTGGGCGGAGCTACGAGGGCCAGAGAAGACGCAGTCGGCGATTGAAGGCAGACGGAGCGGCAGCAGCTTGTCCAGGTGCGAGACCTGGCGAGTCCCTTAACCATGAGTATACTCCCGTCTCTTTAACACAGCCGTGTTACCTTATCCCTTCTCTACACTTGGCCAGATCACATGTTATTCTTGTCTGTTTGTGATGTTCAATTAGTGTTAAAGTAAATGGCACTGGCCGAACCTTAATTTAATTAGTCTTCTTTCTTAATTCTAATACGTCTTATACCCGCCTCTCTTATAAACTCTCTCTGTCCCCCCCCCCCCCCTTTTTTTCTCACTTGCACACACACACACGCATATATATATATATATATATATATATATATATATATATATATATATATATATATATATATATATATAATTGAAAATATAACATGTAGGACGAACAACTTGTTACTACAAAACAGGCCAAACAACAAAAGCAAACCAAAAGAATAAAGGACAACACGATGACAAAAACGAAAACACGACACTCTTTTTCAAACGTTGGCATTACAGCAGAACCTCGTTGTATCGTTAAGGTTTATTCTACTCAGGTTAGCATCAAAACGAGGTTTCTTATGGGAGAGTTTGGCGTAGGGCAAATTTCTGCCGCTAGGTGCGTAGTGCTCTAAATAAGTATCTTGTAATTAAAATTTTAAGGTCACTATTCTTACGTGCATACCTTTTAACGGGCGAACTGATTGACGTGCGCCCAGTAAAGTTGGTGACGGTGAATATCTTAACGTGGAATAAAACGTGTCCGGTAACCATTTGTAAAAACATAACGTATTTATTTCACTTTCTGCTTTTTTAATGTATCGAAGTGTAAAAATGAGCAGATTTGCAAAACATTTTCTTCTGTAATAATTTCACAGTTTTGCTTGACCGACGACGCATAGATAAAGTGACGAGGCCCATGGCAATGTTAATTTTGAATAAGGCGGAAGAATACACAATGTGCATACAAGTAGATCTTAAGCAGGGCTTTCAAAAGTGCTGATTTTACCGTGAACAACCTATAGTATTGTTGAGATACAACTCTTGCGTCGCATGATCCCCGGAAGGAAGGAAGGTAGGTGTGAAAGCAGGCAGTTGGCGGGCGTGGACGGCCAGTCGCGTGAGCTCGTACAGTTATCCACTTAATGCAACAATACAGGGGGTGGCTGGGGCGAAGGAGGGGGGCTGGGGGTGGTAGCGGCAGCACAATGTGCCCCCCCCCCCAACCCCCCAGGACAGCCTCGTTATTAATGACGACCCTGGTGATGATAGCAAGCACTCCGCACAAGGAGCTGAGAGCTCTGTCGTGGCGGACACCCCTACAGCGTCCTGACCAACCCCCCTCCAGTGATTAATTCTCCTGACTTGCACCCCTTTCCCAGTTTTACCGCGCCCCAGTTAAACAGCGCTTGCCCCGCGGGTCACTCGCACTTACACACCGAAACGGAACGAACGCCGCCGACGGACAAAAAGGGGGACAATAATTACTGTTTAATTATTTTCTGCCACGTGAAGCGGTTTTCACAATAGAGCGTCGCGTCCATGGAGGCATTAGTCTATGGAGTGGAAGCCGAGACACGAAAGTGTAGTCGTAAATGAAAGACAAGGACAGGGCTAGAAGTGGCAAAAAGGTGCATGTTTTACATTGCTAGCCTTTGTCACTCGTAATATGGCGGCTGACGTAAACAATCGGTCTGCGCATGCGCAGTTGAAAGAAGTCAGGCAAGACAGCGGCTTCACTTGATAAACGTGCTGAAGATAGGCTGTTGCCACTCCATCATCTATTACCTCCATGGTCGCGTCCGACGAGCGTTATTTGCGTCTTCACAATAGAGCGACGTTCTGACGTCTGCCGCCGGCGACACAGATCGTGCTGCCATCTGTTATCCTTCAAGGAAGCTTGCAATTAAATGCTAAAAGCGAAGGAAATGTAGTGAAGTTTCTTGCCATTTAGTTGGTAAAATTGTTATTTTTTTAGTGATTACACTTTTCTTTAATAAAAGTATTATATCAAAATTCAAAATGATGTTTTAGGACATGAACGACTCTTGATGCATCGGAAAAAAATACTTTTGTTTTCCTAAATGTAGGTAAAATTGAAATAACTTGGACTCCGATTAGTATGTCTGCAAACCGTTTATGTTTGTTTCAGTTCTTTATCTCAGTTTCTCGCCAGTTTATTGTAAAGTACAGAGATGTTATTCTTCTTATTCCCCGACGCTGGCGACGAGCTTCAAAACCAATGTACGTCGTTCGTGTAATGTTCTCGATGCTCGACGCTAGCGTCAAGGCTCTGATTGGCTGATGCTCGACGTGAAGCGTCGCAACGCTCTATTCTGAAAACCGCTTCAGGAGTATAAAGACTATCCATGGTAAAGTGAACACTTCTCAAAGCAACTTTTGAAAAATATAAATGCCATTGCTTGCGTGTATTTTAACGTGCACATCACTGGCATGCGCCCAATTAAAGTTGGTAACTACGGAGAGGAAGTCGTTCCATGTCTAAACGTTGAATCAAAAGTGTTAAGCAAACATTTATAAGCACTGAAATTATTTTTGACATGAATACGTCTTTAAATTTGCGACCATAATGGTAGGCGATTCAGAAAATCCGATGATAACAAAATTGGGGGATACATTTTCGAATTCCAGCTCCGAATCTATCGTCTATATTCAAAATTAAATTACACCACTCGATTTCCAAAGGATCAAAGAATATTTCACGTTGAGTGAGGACTGCAAAGCATCACATGGCGAAGGGGGGGGGGGGGGGGGGGACCGCAAATTTGAGTTCGTTTCACCACGTCTCATAACTTCCCCGTAGTATAACTTTTGACTAGGAAAAGCTACGACGTTCGTTTGGATTTCAATCGACAGCTCTCATCAAGATCAATCGATCGCGTGTATAAAAACATTTGTGTGGCGTGGTTATGGTGAAATTGTATGAGTTTAACTTAAAAAATTAAGAAAACTTAACACAATGTCGACGTATACTCTTCAAAAAGCTAAGTCAAAATACAGAAACCGTACACGGTTGGAAAGAACATCTCAAAAGCAATCCATTAATACCAATAAAACATAATGTGATCGAGTGAAGCGGTGCCGGGAACGTAAAATAAACGACACGCCGTCCTAGAGTGTCAACGTAGACGTATTCACGCAAAACAAACGACCGTATCCCCAACACAACCACTCCATTTTTTCTGATATTTTTAGCATATGGAGTGTATGAAATAATAAATATTTAAAATATTTACTTTTCTGATACTTCACAATTTCACCTAGCCGACGAGAGAATAAAGTGATGACGCCCATGGCAGAGTTTTTCTCGTGCAATTGCTGGTCGGCGACGCACAGCGATGAAGAGAAAATCTCCAGATGTATCGCGTACGGATGTGCACGGCTATGCTTTACGTATTGTTCCTGCGGCCAACCCACACTGGCATGCCACAAATTTTGGGACAGGAGTATGTGAAGTTAGCAGTCGGTTGCGTCGCTGTACCTTTACGTCTTGCAAGTTCCCAGACACTTTACTCTTGACACTGGACACATGAATTTGGGCACATAACTCTGGGAACTGGACACTTGATTATCGACACTGCACTGGAGACTGAACACTGTACCCTGAACACTTGACTCTGGACACACTCGACTCTGGATAATGGACACTTAGCGTGAGTGTGTGCTGGTCGTGGTATTGCAGCTCTCCGTGGACTTCACGTAGGTACCTACACAACGATGGGATATTCCAGCAGATTAGTGCACCGTGTCATCGGGCACAAGTTGTCCAGGATTGGTTCGAGGAACATTCTGGAGAGATTCAACGCCTGCTGTGGCTGGCCACCTCGTTCGCCCGATATTAACTGCATCGAACATTTATGGGGGCATGATGGGGAGAACCATTCGCAGCCAGGACCCTGCAGCTACAATTAGCAGAGAGCTGTGGGTAGTTATCCAAACCGTATGCGTCAACATCTCTCCATGGGTGTTGCGTCCTCGTTGTCACGTTTTATACAAGTGGGTATAGTATTCTATAGTTTATATTAAACGTACAAGTTTGGGGTTAGGCGTAACTCAAAGGTGAACACTGTATACCTCTTTATCATCCTGTATTGAAATCACACAAATTACTTTTCGTTTAGAAACCTTTCAGTTAGTCTTTAACTCGGAGAAGCTCTTATTATGTTTACTTGGTTACATTACATGAGTATTATTGTATATTATTTAATTACTTAACTACGTTAAAGCCACTCTGGATAGTTTCTAAGGAACGTCGTCACCTTGTCCATGATGCCGTAGGCTGAAGACTAGACGTATTTCGACGGACGACACGCCCCCAGCTCTGGACGTCTTGCTGGCGCAGTTTCTCGACTACAAAGACCTCGTTTGCCGTGTTTCCAGCCGTAATATTGGCCCGTGTTTAGTAACAACCAACCCTACCTGGAGAGGGTTTGTTTTTAAGCGCTCAAGGCTCCGTTCCACTTCCTCGTAGTATGTTTATGCTCTCGAAATCAAGCTAGCACGCATGTTCCTGCACATGACAACGTGTAGGATCGATGCCACGACAAATTACCGCACTTTGTTTTCCACGCGGTTCCCTTTTCTTTTCCTTGGGATATCAAGAGTTGCCAGCTGTACCGACCGGTTGTTTTATTCGATTCCTCAAACTTCCCGGGCTCAAGGGCACTACCTACCGGCTGAAAGTTGCGAAATTTAAATAGGAAATATCGTGTTAAGGAAATTTCGCCTCAGAGCGTCAATTTTAAATATAGGCGTTTCAAACCAAATTTATTCTTCATGCATATTTTAGGAGAAGATCGCTACGAGCGCATATCTTCAATGTAGATAGACAGTACGTACTTTTGTTGTAAAACATACATTTTAAAAATTCCTTGCAAACAGGTGATACATGTTATGGAAACATCTCCGATGTAGGGAACTTCTATAAAATTTATGAAAAATACATTTTGTTTGAAACGCCAAGTTTTCAAATTAAAGTACTGAGCCGAAATTTCCATAACATGGAATTTCCCGTTTAAATTTCGCAGCTGGCAGCCGGTAGGTAGTACCCTAAAGACTTCGATCGATATAAAATGCTGTACAGCATACAAGCGTTACTTATACACTATCTTTAGACCCTTGATGTAGTTTATTTTCGTAATTTATTATGAAAATAACGTATTTCGATTATTATTGTGCCGATCAAGTTGCAGCATGTGTAGTGTTTTAGTTATTTACCTCATTCTACAGTAAACACATGTCATCGGAACTATTAACATGACGTATGATCATGTAGCAAGTAACGAAATATAAATTGTCATTTCCCTTTTATATTACATTAAATTAAAAATAATCATAAATTATCAGTTCAGTTGTTAGTTCTATACTGGAGGTTAAGGAAATTACTAAATGACTATAAGGTATTTATCAATTTTTATTTTTTTTATTTTTAGTCTGAAAATATTTAAGAATTGAAAATGACGAGACTGTGTTTTATAGCAGCCGCCTGCCCGGATCTTGAACATCGTTACAATGTGTTTGAAACTGTCGGCCTTACTGTCCCCTGGTTTCTGTGGTTTACACGTGCAGGAACACGCCCTAGTCAGACACGCGCCCAAATCATCTATGTTACGTAAATGCACACAAGACACACTTATAGTGTTCTACGAACATTTGAAATTCAAAGAAGAAAAAAGGGATCAATAGTACAAAACTGTCTGCAATAGCATTAACTCCACGAGCAGGTTATAGTGCCGCGCTGGTATATCTGAGGACGTTCAACTGTATCTTCAAAAGCTGAAGTAGAAATGTGGGAGTACATGGAAGTAATAGTTCGGGCAGTGATAGTTCGGGTAGTGATAGTTCGGGCAGTAATAGTTCGGGCAGTGATAGTTCGGGCAGTAATAGTTCGGGCAGTGATAGTTCGGGCAGAAATAGTTCGGGCAGTGATAGTTCAGGCAGTAACAGTTCGGGCAGTGATAGTTCGGGCAGTGATAGTTCGGGCAGTAATAGTTCGGGCAGTGATAGTTCGGGCTGTAATAGTTCAGGCAGTGATAGTTCGGGCAGTGATAATGAGTGAAAAAGCGGGGATTTAAATTGGAACTAGAGCAATATTTTATTTATTGCTTCGTATTAGTGCCACACACTCTTCACCACGCAGAACTTACTTATAATTTCACTTCAAGCAAATCAAAATAATACATTCTACAGTATTTGATATTGACATTCCAAAATCACCATTTAAATACTTTTGGTACGAATGAATAAAATAAACGAAACAAAAATTAAACAAGTGGAACTGTAATACATCGCGCTGGTTAATTCAAAACGCGTTCACTAAATGCCATTTCAAAAATGAACATTAGGACAGGTGCAGATATATATATATATATATATATATATATATATATAATACTTATATATTAAAAATTCTCACACTCTTCGCCATTTAAAATAAATATTGAAAATAATAATAACTATGTGATTACACACATGTTGATGTGGTTTTAGGGCACACGCATTGATTCAACGTAAACCCCCTCGTTTCTCTAAAAGTATGTAATGCGTATAAGTTTTCAACAAATCCAAAGTAAAGAATATTTTTGTCCTGCCCGCGCTTTTAAAATCCCTGCTGCAATTAATGCGTCCCTTGGTCTTCCGTGTCTGTGAAGACAGCTTAGGACAAGTCGGCTGTGGTCCTTATCTCTCGAGCTGTATTTTCGAACGAAGGCAATCGAATGGGTGGCCAAGAAAATAATTATTTTAACTAGATATTTTGTTCCCAGTGTAATATTTTGCCCTAACACAGATGTTTTGTTTTTTCAAGCATGTATTTTGTTAGATGAACCAGATCAGTTTTGTTGCTTTTAAAGTTTTGTTTACAAAACAAAACATTTTGTTGGAACTATTTAATATACATGTTTGTCCATATACAAACAAGTAATTAGCTGTCTGGAGCAAATTTTTCCCTCACTGTAGTCAGCCATCTGTATATGAGTGCAACCATTAAAGATAGAAGTTAGTGAGATGTTAACTGATTTTAAATCAAACTGGTGAATCATTAGTTGCAAGAAAATATCTTCGGAAACAAATTTTAAAGTCAAATTTTAGTTCAACCTTCGTGACAAGAGTGCATATTTTGGTTAAACCCCTAAAGCATGTGAGAATATCTTATTTTCAGAATTGTTTGTAATAATTTTCAATAAGTTTTAATTATACAAGTGTCCCGTCATTACAAAAATTTTTCTTTTAGTCACCGTTAAATTGTAAAACATTAAAATTCTTCGGTAATATAAAGCAACACAAGTTTGTGGTCAGATTAACAAATATTTCATTGACAATTTTTTTACCCAGTATATCCCCAAAGTAACTGCAATATCTTTATGTTTTCCTGATTGGATGACGAATTTCTGACTAGGTTTAAATGTTTGCAGACCAATTAAAAAGGTTCACTCTTAAAGTACCAGGATTCTCGCTGGTCCAGTGAAATGGGAAAGTAGTATATATACATACACACTCGACAATCAATGATGATTGAAACTTTTTTATCGTATGCACAGTACGTGGAAACGTATGAAACAGTGACCTTTCCCTGTGATGAAGCATCGACTCTGTCACTTATATCTGAATAGTTATAGATACCCAGACATTCCGTAAGTACATTTGACGGCTGTGTTAAACTTAACAATTCACTATACAGTTTATTCACTCTTATCTTCGCCCTTTTTTTTAATCAAACCTTCGAAAAATCGCCCCTATGTAAGACGTGCCTGGTAGTTTCCTAATACGTCATCAAACGGAACAGTTTTATACTTCTGTCAACATAAACGTATTAAGTCGAACTTTTACTTGTATTTCGTGTATAAATTATTATATTTAATTCTTAATTAATATGAATAAAACAGAGAGAAAGAAGGTGTGCTGGTAATGCTCAGTGAGAAATAGTTCTCATGCATAGTATTACTAAACTGAGAACGTACGGATGGAGTGTGTAGTCCCTTTGGTGCGAATTTCCAGACTCGGTGAATGTTTGTTTGCACGAGGCGGAAGGATAGCCTGAAAGCAGAACTTGCGCAGGACTGCAGGAAAGTTGTATGTTACCGTGAACGAACTATATAGCTCAGGTGCCGTAATTTGTCCACTGGCTGGTGTGCCTTCATTAAGAGCGCTGGGTTATATGTGGTCCACTCAGTCTCTTTCAATATGTGTTTTACTTAGAGACATGCGAAATTCTCGTTATTATTTGAAGCCAGAATATATTTCATTCTCGTGTGCGTTTGCATCGAGCGTGTCATTTGGGATACAATTTTTTTTGTAACTGGCTGTAGTATTTGGACCAATAGGAAACAACTAACGACAGAACAGCCTGATCACTTCCAACGAAGTCAAGGACACTGGATCCTCATTTTTCACAAGTCAATAAACAAACTTCACTGACTCAAAAGTTTATAGGACGGTGAATTCTATCGTGATGCCAGAAAACGACATGAATTTCGCTTTCCAGTGGCCCGATCACGATACAAACAGGAAATTGTAAATTTTTAAAGTCAATCCTAGAACCACATGAACTAGCAACGTTTCCGGGTATTTAGTGGTCGTGTGTACGCACAATCTGTGTTTTACCAAGAAAAAAATGTTCCGTGATTTGGAATTCTATTGCAGCTGAAAGCGATCATCAACACGTTCGTTCAGACATTAATTCCCGAGGTCAAGTGTTTCAACCACGTAATATTCTTATGTGCGCTGTAGTTGTGTTCAACACTGGTCCTGCAACCCCTGAGCAAAGTGCTGCGCGGTCGGTGACATTGGAAATTAATAGGAATAGGAACATTTCGCGAGTTCATTTCAGGACAAGCTAGACGTCCAACACGTGTACTCTGAAGTTGAGTTTGCAATTGGATAGTGGTTTATTCGACACGCCTTGGACGAGTCTGAGCCAATAGCAGACTTGTAAGGAAGCAAGTAGCGAATACAGTACTACTAGGTGCGGAGTAACACCGGCTACTCTCTGGAGCAGCAGCCAATGAACAAGCAAGTGAGGCTCGAGTATGCACAGGATTGTGGAGTCTAGCCTACAGGTCTTTGAACGCGCGGAATTTTCCTATCCCTAGAAATTTAAGCATTCATGTCAAATAAGTGTAGAAAGTCCACTAATCATATGAACCACGAGGATAACTGTTTCATACAATATTGGTGATATAGGCTGTTTACGATAAAGTGAGTACTTTTGAAATCAACCTTATAAAAAATCACTGCCCCTGCCTGTATTTATCGCGGGAAAAGTTGGCTGTTTGTTAGGATTCAACGTACCGTACATTTGCCCGACTGTTCTCTTTCATTATTGGCTGTCATGCACGTACGAAGTTACTACCCCATTTCACTGGGCCGATGAGGATTCTGATACTACAAGGCAGAACGTTCGTGATTGGTCTGCAAACAACTTAGCTGAGTCAAACCCTTGGTCATCCAATCATAAAAGAATAAACTGGTTAAAGTGTTAGGTTTAGAAGGTATGTTGGCCCAAACAATTTTCGCGATTTTCCATCATCTCTAGTAATGATGGGTGGGAAATAGTTCCGTACCTTAATGTCAAATAAATAGTGTTAGGTAACCACTTGTGCAAACTGAAGTTATTTCTTTTCCTCTCTGTTTTTGATACGTCTACGTACATATAAGAATGAGCAGATTTCTAACACATTTACTTTTCTAATAATTCCACAGTTTCACTTGACCGGCGCATGAATAAAGTGATGAGGCCCTAGGCAATTTTAATTTTACATGAGGCGGAGGAACACACAACGTGCGTGCAAGCAGATCGTAAGCATGGCTTTCAAAAGTGATCATTTTACCGTGAAGAGCCTATAAATATCATTCATGCGCAGTGTGTGTACGAGCGTGGACAAGGCGACTGAACGGGTCTTGGGTGAGCGCAGAACAACTCCAGAACTCAAGGGGCGGAATAAACGGGAGATCCCCGAGAAAACCCGCTTCGACCAGCGGCGTCGTCCGGGCACGATTCCTACGTGCGGGATTTCGGGAGCGACCCCGTTGGAAATCAAGCCCCTTCGCCCTGCTCGGGAAGCGAGCGTTCTAACCGCTGCGCAGAACCGCGGCCCCATCGAGAAGAGCACAAAGCAAGTAAGATATAGTCCATGCATGCTTTCTTCGGCCTTTTAGAATCAAACATTTGAAAAACCTCTCCATGTGTGACATGCTTGGCTGCTTCCTAAATATGCCATATATCACAAGAGTTTTACACTTGTGTTCATAAAAGTTACTTTCTTTCCTGTTAAATTGAAATGTTACTCATATTTTATCAATAAATTATAATGCTTTATTTATAAATGATTTGAATAAAACCAGTGAAAAAACACGTGTGTTGGTAGCGCCTAGTGAGAAATAGTTCTTATAGAAAATACTGTTACAACAGAGTGCGCACGAATCCGGTGCGTTGTCCCCTCTGGTGAAATCTTCCAGACTTAGTTAAGCTTAGTTGGCACGAGGCGGAGGAATATCCTGGGAGTAGAACTTTAGCAGGGCTTCAGAAAACGCTTTAAGATACCGTGAATCACCTATAGAGACGAAGCTCAATGCTATTTTGGTGGGTCGTTATTTTCTTCTATGTTTGGGCTATTAGGTAGGATTTGCTTCCAACATTACAACTCTTAAACATAATTATTTCAATTTTCAGACAAACGTTTAGTTATTGCTAATAACAATTTGGTAAAAATGTTATAATTAAATGCTGCATTTACAAACGGTAAAATGGAACTAAATGTGTGTTAAACAATTGACGGTAGAGAATATATTGGCTGGCTACTCTGTTAACTGCATAATCGTTTATTAAAATGCTAATGGTACATATTTATTTCTTTTAAAAAGGCGTTGTCGCTGATATCAATAACTCTGGTATTATTTATTCTTAGGCGATCAGCATTTGAAAATTCATTACACCTCAAGTATTCCAATTCCTGCAATTGGTTGCAAACATCAACTTCACCTTCTCCAGCAACGGAAATAAAACAAGTGAACAACTCAACGCACATGCGCTGACAGGAAATGCCTACATAAAAATTATATATTTTATGAATGATGATGAGAGTAATTAAACTTATTTTACTTGCGAGTTAAGTATATTTAAAAATAAAATTATATTGTTGATCAAATATACAGCTGTCTTTATTACAGGGCATTATTTTCATTTTTTCAACAGTTGGCGAAGTAATTCTACCTAATAATTTAGTGGCCCACGAAATCCCTATAGAGCTTCGACCCCCTGGATAAGAGGATAGTGGCTGTCAGAAGGCACTGCTGTATGCGTCGGTGCTTCAGGGAGTGTGTTTACGCCTCCTCTCCCCCCTCCAGGTCCGCTCTACCCCACCCGCGGGTTGCAGGAGCGGTGACGTCTCATTGGACGACGGCAAGAACATGCGCGCAAGTCGCCTCGCTCCTTATTCGCCATTGTGCCGTAATAAATGGCCGGTTATGGCACTTACCACGCCGCGGTGTCCAGGGGGGGAAGGAGAGCGAGGGTTATCCCGCGGTGCCTGCCCGGAGAAGTGTTATATTTAAGTCCATCAACACCTCCTGCAGTCCGCCGCGAGCACAAACCGCCTATCTGCCACCGTCGCGCAGACTGCCAGAGCAGGTGCCGCGGCGGTTGAGTGGTTAGACTGCTCGCCTCCCGGGCAAACCGGGTTTAATTACCGGTGGGAATCGTGCCGTACGATGTCACTGGTCGGCGGGTTTTCTCGGGGATCTCCCGTTTCCATCGCACATTCATTCCGGTGCTGCTCCATACCTCACCTCATTTCATCTTCATTGACTCTCAAACCTTCGGTGTTACTAGCCGCTCAAATCTCTCCACTCACTCTGTTACAATGTTTCATATGAATAGAAACAGCGAACTTCCTGGCGCAATATAGAACGTATACCCCATTTGCGTATGCATAGTAAGCACATATCTTGCGTAAAGCTCTTAACTATTCACACCGAGCTTTTATATACTAAATATAATTGATAGAAAAGTATCAATGTATAGTAAAGTTTATGACGGCTGTTCGACCACGTCTTACACGTTATGCAAATTCTGTAACTACCCCTATAAATATTTTTATCTTTTTAGTTCATTTATAAATATAAGATTGGTTTTAAAAGGTTTTATAAAGTTAATTTTTAAATAATAAATTCTAAAAGTTACACACCTTCACTTGGATGGATGAATAATGTGAAATGGCCCATCTCAATGTTAAGTCTACATATTGCGGATAAATACGGAATATGAAGGAAAGTGCTCAGTTTACCCTGAACATCCTATACAAGTAAACTGTACTGTCCTTTGAATTATGCTTGTAATGAGGGTAAGTGATTAAATGAAGAATTACTACCGATATAACCTACGTCAATGCAGAGCTACATAGTACGCCAAGGAAAAACAGAGTGCGGCATTGAAAACATACACGATAACAAGCCAAGACGAGCTGTTGTCAACGGATGCTTAAAACATAAAAATGATCCAACGATGGATTCAGACAACCGTTCTACCTAACTAGATGGAACAATACGAGGAATAGGCAACAACCAAACGAGCAACAAATACAAACATGCGTATAAAACTCTTAACTGCTCGACGAAGACAGCACAGACCAACCAACACTGATGCCCGGTAGCACCAACATCTACCCCGATCCGAGATCGAATGATCCTAGTTCCGAACCAGGATCCAGTTTGATCTTGATTTCAATGTAAAAGTGTTGCACCAACGAAATTTCATGATTCTGGATCTCCTATTCGTCGATCTTGGTTCCAAAGTGAGAGATCGAGATTAAGTATGAGATAAATTTGGTTATTGGTTCATAGTATATGACGTGATGGAAGTAGGTGTAATTTTCACTATATATATGACTAGATGTGCGATGTTTTATCTGTTTTAAGTGAATTATTGTTATACGAATTTTACTGAATAATATTAAAGTACGTATAATGTTGTTTTAATTTCCCAAGAAAACAATCGAGCGTAGTTCTGTCTGTTGGCGTATTTTCAAATCACATTTGTCGACGATGGTTGCTGATCTCGGATCGAAATTCCAAACCGCCAATTTTAGCGGTTCGAAATAAACTTCATCTCGATCTCCAGTCCAGCTCTGAACTCGAATGGTGCAAAAATTTTCTGTGTCGATCTTAGATCCAATCTCGGATCGAGTTTCGAACCACGATGGTGCAACAGGGCATGAGAAGTATGTGACCTCGAAACCTGACGACATAACAAAGGCGGCAGACAATAACTCAGGTAGTCTTCTTGACGAATCAGTTTTCAATATTTGTTGACAGGGTTAGCCTTGGCTTGGTTTCATGTATGTTTTTAGTGTTGTCCTCTTATTATTTTTCCTTCCCGTACTATGTAGCGCTACAATGCCGTATGCCAGAAGTACATTTTAATTTAGTCAAGCAAAATTATATAAAAAATTATAAAATGTGCAACATTTTTCTAGCTATTTTTCGTATCTTGTACAACATATGCAATAGCATCTCAAGTATGAAACTTTGAAGGGAAAAAAATGCTATATTAACTGTGTTTTTACAACAATTGGGTAATAATTACGATTTTTTATTCGCCTAACACAACACGGTAATACCTAAAGTAATATTGCAGAGGTTAAAAAAATGGTTATTCCTAATCCAGTCAGAGCGAATGTAGACAATAGTTTACAAGTTGCACAGTACAGTAATACTTGGCCAGTAGGCTCTGCACTACTAGGCTAAGAATCCAGTGTTTTTCCTGGTGGAGAACGATTCGTAAATCATGTTCTACGTTGTCGTTATCACCGAACGCAAAGACTAAAGCTTATTTATTGTGATATCAAAACAAGTTCTTTCCCAGAAAGAGTACAGCACGCATCAGAAACAACTGCAATCGTAACTTATGAAGGTTTAGTATTGTTAAAGGGTTAAATAAGAAATATTTCAAAGAATACTAAACAGCAAATGCTACAGACCTGCCCGTGATATACTTGAAATAATCCGGCCCACAATCACACATACGCATTGCTACAGTCACAGTCATTATTAAATCTCGGTATAGTCTAGTCATGGTAAAATGAGCACTTTTTAAGGCTCCCCCAAACTGCATTAACCATTAAAAAATATTTTTTGTTGCAGTCTCAGACATTAACTTTTGAGAGTGATGAAATGTATATACTGTGTTTGTTAGTCGTCTTGCAATGTTTATATTAATAAGTGGCTGAAAGATATAAATTAATTGAAAGAAAAAATTAGGAAGGCCTTCAAAAGTGCTCACTTTATACCGTGAATAGCCTGTACTAAAATTGTCATATTAAATCCGGGTGCTTTATTTCTTGTCAGTCGGATTGTACTTCCCAAATGAGAAATGCCTTTCTACAATTAGTTTCTTGTTATAAATATTTTGCTACTAACAATCATTGGTTTTCGCTCATCTCTGCAGTTATTTTAAGTGCACCAAAAACAAATACATAAAGGTAACATTAAAGTAATTAAGTTTACTTGAACAGTAATATATTTATCTGGCTTGTATGATATCAGAAGTTGATTGTTATTAGCTATGCTTACGTTCTCACAAAATAAATTAAAAAGCATCCCTGTTTAAGCATCCATCGCTTGCTGTAATATTGATGTAAGTATGGGATTTTGAATTGTAATAAGGCGAAAATAACTAAACACTCCTGTAAGATTTTTTTACTGGCCTTCCAACTCATGAAAAAATAATTTACTTGAGTTTAAATCTGCTTCTACACGACACATTATTCATATCGAATAAGACCTTGCATATAAATTCTTATATGAGAATACCAAGCGAATTCCACTGGATACGATTTCTCACACAATTTTTAGAGGAAACTTGGGCAGAATTTCTCTTTGCAAGAGAGCAGTTGATGGGCTTGATAAATACCCAATATCTACGACGTTATTATAAAATCTCCTACTACCATCGTGGATATTAAGTACAGTGAAGGAGCTTCCTTCAAACCTCCCAAAGCTACACGAACTCTGTTTAATAAGAAATTACGAAGTTTCCTCGGCTGCAGAGTGTTTCACCAGATTCCAAATCACACAGCTTTCATGTACGATCTACTCTTGTCTGTGTGGCTGATATGCAGGTGATCTCGTGACAATTTATGGAGAATGCACTGTCTCCACCTCTTTGCTGGAATATTGCTTCTGTGTGATGAATAGAGCTCGTGATTTTTCACGAACAAATATGAGTACACGGTAGACTTCAATACTATAAGCATCCAACAGCGGCTTGTCTTCTGCCATTGGTTGCTGTCTGCTTGAGAAGGCGTTTTCATATTTGACCGGGCCACTCAGAATTCAACAACATCGGCACGGCTCCCACGTGATTCGTGTGCAGACAGTCAACACGTGTCAAAAAGTTATTCAGACAATCAGGAAAGGTAAACGACCCTACAGTGTTTTGAAATATAACTTGTCTTGAAATCTTTTCGCGAAATTTCGCTACCCCTAGTGATGAATTCTATTAATTTTTGCGAATCAGTATTGACACGTGGAAGGCAAGTCTCGTTAGGCCTGTTCCTATTTCTATCCTAAATATAATTTTTTTCCCAAATTCTCCAAGTAATTATACTCGATGATCGTGCAATATGTAACCTCTAATTTTATGTTATTACACTGTGCTCGATTAAAGGATGTTAATATCAAATGAAATTTAGTGCGATCCAAGAGTTTGTTCATAGGTTGTTTTTTTTTTCGCGATGAAGGGCTGTAAGGTTTATTCGCTATATTTATGATGTCATCCAATCGTTTCTAATTGGGAACATTTAATGAACCTGTTTTGTCTTCTGAGTTACAACCTAATTGAATTTAAATTAAGAGGTGCCCTATTTAACTATCTAAGAGATATTTGGGTGAACGTTGCAATTTGAGTTTATTATTTAATTTTCTGTAACTCTTACAGTTAATATAAATAATCTAAGTGAACTTTTTATTTCACTGCATATGCATTTGCGGGGTGGTGATAGTTTTTCAAAATTCGTATAATCACACATCATAGAAGGACCAATAGAATCACTTATTTCCGTGGGAGTTGCATCAAAAACAAGACGCACCTTTCGTCATCTTGAAAGCTTCATGATTAACATGCACACGTTGATCAAGTTATACTGTGAGTTGTTTATGAACACTAATAGATAAGTATTACCATAAAGTTAATTCATATATCACTATGTCAGTATGAAAAGAACGAAAACCTAATTAAAGAAGATACCAATTTGAATGTTACCCTCGTGGGTTTATATGCACAAATTATTTTCCTAATTTCCCAACGTTGCAAAAAGTATTCAAGTTAGTGTTTGTGTTATATATGCAGTTGTGACGAAGCGAGATTTTTCAAAAATTGTGCTCAAATGTGTGAATCAGCCAGACTCTTCATTTTTGGTATCCCATGTTATATAGCATAAGTGGGTGGTACGTAAGGAAGTGAACGTATGTTTTAAAATATAAATATCATGTATAGCTTTCTTTATTAGAAAATAAGAGATTACGCTAGAGTACAAAAAACAGCAAAACGTGGCCGTTTGTTAGGTTTCAGTATATTGCATTGCTACATGCCTGATGTTATTTGTTTTTGTTATTTACTCTCATCAGTATATGAAGTTATTTCCCATCTGACTAGGCCAGTGAGATGTCTTCAACTCAGGCACCGAACGCCTATGGATAATATGTAAGCAATGAAGTCGAGGTTGAAACGTTTATTTTGATCATGACGATAGCAACATATGTGTAATTATTTTTAAATTGTCTTGGCTGAAAATATTTTCCTGTTTTTAACTATTTCTAATTATGTGTTCAGTTTAGGCTACTTAGGAAAAATATTCTTCAATTCAGGGGAGTGGGCTCTTGAAGATAAATGTTCTCAAACTATTCTAAAAAAAAGGTATATAGACAATATTTATTAAATAGGTTGGTTATTTCGTTTCCCTTCATATACAGAAGGATATTAGACTGTATTTCCAACACGAGTCAGTAATATAAGCTTATATTGGTGTAAACCGTTTAAGTGATGCGAAAAAAAATAAAATGTTACCAATTGGTAAGAATTAAGTGAAGTGGTTTGGAGCATCACTGTATTTCATAACAACATTAAACGTCTGCAGGAGAACTGTACGTAAAGTAAATTCGCTGAATTACAGTTTTGTAACTGCATAGTAGATTGAATTACAGTTTTGTAACTGCATAGTAGATTGAATTACAGTTTTGTAACTGCATAGTAAATTGGTTTATGAATGTTTGCGTCGTTACAACAGTTACGTACTGAAAGGTATAATGAACTGCAGAAAATTTATGTAACATAGCTAAATCATTATCTCTGGTACGAAGTTATATTTATTTACTGTGAACAAAAGCAGCTCGAAGAATGTTTATTTCTTTGCTATAAAGGAATAACATAATGATGCCATAAAACCGAAACATATAAATAAAACATTCATTGACAGCAAACCTATGTTTCCGTAAATGTCTCTTTGAATTAAAGGAATATTGTGTTACTGTAAACAAAACGGCCTCAAAGAAATGGGTTTCTTTGACGTACAGAAAACTTTCTTAGCATTTTTTGAAGTGTGTAATGGAAGTTCTTAACATATACATTGTATGGGAATATTACCACATATCAGACTGCAAATATAGCAATGTTCAGCGTCGTTATATACAAAGTTAGGAGCTTTCTTGTGGATGTGTGCGAAAAAACTTTACCACTCGGCGCTTCTAACTAAAGGCTGTTCGTGGCAAAGTGAACATTTTTGAAATAGAACTTCGTAAAAAAACCACTGGCAGTAACTACCTACATACATACATACATACATGTGCCTATACTACCAACCGTACACACTGACATGCAGGTTTCTAGTTAAGCTGGCAACGAGTTACTAAAAATTGTTCTTAATACTTGACTTTGTATTGTGAATGACAATTTAAATACCAAGCTAATGAAGACGGCGGAGTAATTTCTTCTGGTTTTCATACATACAAGAGTATAAATTTGCATGTAACACATTTCCATTCCTGACAACTCCATACTTTCAGTTGGATGGCGCATATATAAAATTATAAGGCCCATCCCAAAGTTAATTTCCCATATTGCGGAATAATACATAATGAGGAGAAAAGTAGATCCTACGCAAGGGTTTCAAAAGTTCTGAGTTTACCGTGAACATCCTATGGGTAGATATTCACTGATGTGGTAAATTTTTTAACTTTCTCTCACAGTGTACCTGAGGAAAACTGACATAATGTAGCCTACCTATTGAAATACATTCTGCCAATAAATCATTGGTACCTACTTTATAAATATTAATAGACAAAAATGGTAAACGACACAAGCTATATATAAGATAATAATCAACGGCATTAATTCAAAAAATGTCGATCAAATTTTTTTTAGGGTTTTTGTGTTTTGTAATGAATTATTTTGATGCATTGAAACATTAATGTGCATTTCAAAGATAAAATGCCTCACACTCGGCATACACACCCAGTTTTCTGGGAATGATAGCAATGCTAGTCAAAACCATCCCATTTTTAATGGTAGTCAAAAAAATAATAATTTTGGTTTAGAATGTAAAAAAGTCAACATTTTAGCCTAGGGATAAACATTTGAATGTTGTTAACAATATCGGAGGTTTTTACTTACCATTATAAAAATTAATTAAACATTCGTTCTTCTGCTATCTGAAGGTCATATGCCACGCACGATAATGTGTGCAATTAAAGTCCGAGGAAAAAATAAATATAAACTAAATGTTCCATGCTTTGTTTTTAATGAGCATTGTCCCAGGCTAGGCCTACTCACTACGCTACTGACATAGAAACAAAAAAAAAAACGTTTAGTCTTATTTTGTATCTATATTATACAAACAATCGCCAACCCCCACTGCTGCTGAATGAAAAGACGTGTGAGAATATTTAGCTGCTGGTGACACAGTTTGTCAGCCGTGCATATACTACTCGCAATCACCGAATTTGTCCATTGGTCGGAATTTTTACCCACAACCCGGCGCGTGGAAACTTCCACAACGCGTTCTGTGCAATTATTTCGGCCACTGAACATTTGAAAATACCCACCACGCCTTGTGTGGCAATTGCACTTTACTCAGTAGCATAAACAAAATTACTTTTCACGTTGTTGCTACTTAAAAATTACCCACAGCGTAACGTAAGTATCCTGGTTGTAGGCTACAACCTACCCGTTTATCCACGTTTAGGTTATGTTTGGTCAAGTTGGGTTAGGGTTGCCTACTTTAGTTTTAAAATTCACTTGGTTTAAGGAACTACAACCAACACAACTCGTTGTGGGTATAACCAGAATATTCGCATCGCGTTGATGGTTAATTCGTAGTGATTACGAAGCGAAAATTAATATTGTTTCTGGCATTGGGCAAAGTTCAATTTATAGCCACAACAAACGCGCAGTGGGCATTTTTAAATTCTGAGTGGCCGAAATAATTGCACAGAACGCGTTATGGAAGTTTATCGTTATCCACTCCGCGCGTTATGGGTAAAATTTTCGGGCGAATAACTAGAGACACGATAATTTCGCGTATCCATTTGACGACAAGCTAGACTCCGCGATTCTTCGTGCATTTGAACGTCGGTTAGTTGCTCATTGGCTGTCGCTCCAGTTTGACCCCGGACCAGATAGCACGCGATTCGGTTATTTTATTTTCCTTGCAGGTTCGTTATTGGTTGAAAGTCGTCCGGGGCGTGTACAACAAACTACGGTCCAATGGAAGCACAAACACACATGTACACGTGAATGCAGTTTAACTTGTCCTTAGATGAAATCACCATATTTCCGGGGTCTCTACGAACAACACACGTACGCTGAGAGAAAATCGAACAGAATATTTGTTTGGATAGGACCAAATCTATATTTAGTTGCCTAACAAAATATATTGTTAAGCAAACAAAATTTGGAAAGCAACAAAATTACTTTTGTTCGTCTAGCAAAATATATGTTTGAATAAACAAAATTCCTGTGTTGGGCCGAAAAAAAAAAAAAAAGAATTTTTGTTGAATCAACTGTATATATTTGTTTGGCCACTCATTTGACTGCCTTCGCTCGAAAATACAGCTCGAGAGTTTGTTTGTATCTTTGTGACAATTATGATAGTAACCGTGTTTGTTAGTGCGTCTAGTGATGCTTAACAATCGTATAAACACATTAATAAAACAATGCAACAAGAAACTGACAAGTACAACTGTAAAACTTGAAATATTTGTTTGCACACGTTGCCTAATATATGCAGTACAACTATTTAAAAGCTTTCCAGCACCAACAGTTGTCACATTAGCTGAGGTTACTAAGGCGTAGCACTCGGACGCAGGTTATTTAGGTTCGATACTCGGTTGACCTTGTAATTTTTGTATGTTGGCCGAAATTGTTTAATGTACGTGTAGCCAAACAAATCTTGAGTTGCATCAGCCAAATCTTTAAGTTTGGGGCGACCAAATGAGAACAACAAAATAATTTGGTTTCAGCAACAAAATCGGATCTGGAACCAACGAGATGAAAAGAATCTTCTGTTGCAATTTGCCGACATATGCTTTCTAACGTACACGCTTTATTTTTGATATTTATATAATGTTCGATACTTCGAAGATAGTACGTATTACCAATCCACGCATCAAGCATATCTTGTTTGGGTCAATAAAACCTTTTTATCAGTGTAGGAAGTGTGTTTCTGGAGCGGACGAGTGTTCCAGCAACTGTGGCTGGAGACAGACGGGCGCTTGGACGGTTGTGGCGCCGACCAGACACGAGGTGCCTCGTAAGAGGCTGTGTGCTCGCACTGGAGGGAAGGGGAACCGAACAGGTGTGAAGATGAATGTTCGTGGCCGCCGCGACACGCGAAATACCAATCTGGCGGGGCGCGAGAGAGGAGAAGGAGAAGGAAGAAAGAGAGGGAAGAGGTTGTTGAAGAGTAACGCGAGGCTCATGGCCGTTTCTCCTCGGAGGACCTCGTGTGTGTGTGTGCGTGTGTATGTGACAGTACCGGGAGGTAGCGACCAGGAAGTGCCACAGCGACCTCGAGGACCCCGGCGGGATGGCCTGAGGAGCGTCTGGAAGGCGACATGAGCGTCGACGCCTACCCGGTGGCGGAGGACTGTAGCGAGGAGGAGGAGGAGGGGGCGCCGCACAGCCGAGGGGCCTTCTCCATAGACAGCATCCTGGGCGTGAGGCCGCGATCTCCGGAGGGCTGCTTCGTGAGACCCACCCCGGTGTCCGCCGTCAGGCCTGCCACCCTCTACCCCGTCGCAGCTTCGCAGTCCGCCGGTAACCACATCTCCCTCTTCGCTCACTCGCCACTTGTTACATTTCAAGGCTCCCGCCTACCTGCTTTATAACACTATAGACTATTCACGGTAAAGTGAGCACTTCTGAGGCCTTAATTACTTTTACCTTTCAGCCATTGCTGCGCCTCACCGAAAAGAAATATTTTGTGGCGGTCACAAAAATATTTTGTTGGTATGCACCTTGCCAAATTTTTTTTTAGTGTACAGATTTTCTAGTTGTCACCACTAAACTTTTGTGTCCACTAAAAACTTATTTTGTGACAGCTACAAAATTGGTTGTGTACACCACAAAACATTTGGCAGTGTGAATACCAACAAAATATTTTTGTGGCCGCCACAACATTTTTTTTTTCAGTGCACTGAAATAAATAAATATTGCCATGTAAGTAATAAACACACTGTGTTTATTCCACCACACTCGGAAATTAACGTCGAAGGTAGAAATTAAAAAATTTTTATTTATTATTATTCCAAATGAGAGGGCTCTCAAAAGTGCTCACTTTACCGTGAACAATCTATAGTTACTATTCTCATTGCAGCGTGTGTAGTTAGGAAACCAGACATAGAAATTTACTAGATTTACGTGGCTCTTTGTACTACATCCTTCCTATAATATTGAAGAATTCTTGTCTTTATCCAGTGAAGAACTTAATAATTTTATGTCATTGTGAAATGACGAAACCAATTGCAATGTACGTTGTTTATTGGTGAATAATAATAATTAATTTTATTAGAGCTTTTCCGAACGTTTGAGGCCGAGAAGTGCGGAAGCAATAAGGGCGGCACTGCCACGCGCATGAAGTGCGCCTTCGCCACTAAGCGCAAGTCTCTGATCTGGCCTGCAGTGTTCTCCTCGTTGCAGTGCGTGACTTTCAGCTGTGATACTCTTATTTTAATTGTTGGAAAGTATGTAGGAAGGTTCAATACAGAGATCTTGAGTAGTTCCGTATGTGCCTGAAGAGTATGAGTATGGTCTGAACCACAGCGCTTTGAAAAAAAAAAAAAACCTTTTTGTTTAGCCTTTTTAGAGTGCTATTAAATGGTGTATCTAATACGCGTCTTGAAAGCAGCCAACAGCCCGCGTCTGGTGTGTGTGTTATTTTCGTAGGTCAGCATCACAGTTCAAATTGTCCGTATATTTACGGAAATTTTTTACGAGATGTACAGTAAATATACGGAAACGCAATCCGTAATGACGAAAACCGAATTTACGAGCGCAAATGCAAAATACGGAAATTCTCCGTATTTCCTATAACTTTGGGTTTCGGACGCGAAAAATGCTGAGTCTACACGAAACTTTCTTCGCCACTTGTAACTAGAAAATAATCTTTTCTGTGGCTGTTGCAGTTATCCATTTCGCTAAGTTCTGTTCTCTCAAACATTAAACAGTAGCAACACTTAAAATACAGTAACTTTAACAGAAACTAAAACAGTTGCTTATGTGACTAATATAGAAATTCATAAGTTATACCAGATTAATTGCTTAAGTATAACAAATTTTAACAAATTTTCATACACAGTAGAAAACCCATATAAGGAAAATTAAAATAAAATAGATATTAATAATTATTTAAATTAGAAGTACAGAAAACTAACTAGGGAATTAACGCAGAGGTTCCGTGAATTGCACGGAAAGTCCGTTATTGAAAATCAATGTGTCCGTTATTTTACGGAGATTTTACGGTCACCTCTAGATAAATCTTCACCAGCACTCTTCCGTAAAATTAAGGAAATTGTTTTAACAGTGCACGTTATTACAATGGCAGAGCAGTTCAAGCTCCGGGCGCTGGAGTCTTCTTAACGTACAATTCAATACGCACGGATTTTCAAGTAAGGGAAAAAACTAAATTTCAACTTCGAAGTTCGGCTGGGGACAAACAAGCTATGACTCAGTAAGTTCGTGAGCCTCAATTCGTATTAAGTATTTAAACTGAACGATAAAGGTAATAAACCACGTGTTTGTCACACAATTGGGTATTTTTAACATATAATGAAATGGATCCTAGATTGTTGTCGTTCCTGTTGTTCTTTGTTGTTTCTGTTGTTGATGTTCCTGTTGTTTCTATTGTTCCCGTGTGGTCGTTGATGAAGGCTGAGGCGTGTTACTGTTGTGCAATACACGGATGGCCAATAAACCGAATACAGGACTCGTAAACGGGACGTGCTGGCGAAATTAAAACATTCAGACCCAGTGCACACAAGTGTGTACATTACTCTCGTGTAGGTCATTTTTTATATGTACCGATCACTGCGAATTTCACTGACCAATGAATGATCTCACCTGTGGGAAAATTATTCGCAAACCTTTTTCTGGTCCAGGTCAAAATTGGTTCATATAACTGTAGTCGAACACATAGCCTACAGCTCATTGGCCGTGATAACGAAACAATATTGTGTCGACTTAAGTACAGCACGCATCATAAAATGTCTTGTTTGCAACACCAGAAGCCGTAAATTAGAGGGGTGGAAAGAGTTAAAGAATTCTACAATAGGCACACGTAAAGATAAATATAGCAACTTGTACAATAAAAAATTCCCTTCTGTTGCAAATTACTGACATGCGGTCAATATCTTGCGTGTCTCACTTCCAGTACTTATATAATACTTAAAAATCCATAAATAGTTATGCCAAGAGAGGCACGAGCGTTTATTGAAAGGAAATTGAGAACAGCTACATCGAATCTGTTTTCTTGTATACTGCAATGGTCGCGGAAACGGAGATCGTGGATTCCTATGGGCTCCAAAATCACGGACATGTGAGAGTCCTGATCTGACCGACTCTGATGGGTTTTAGCATCCGTGTCATTTTTGAACGGGCCTTAGTCTCGTTCTTCAATGACACGGACCCGGTTATGAATCAACGTACAGCGATCCGTTTTTCATCTACACTGGAACGCATGCGTACACACGAGAAAGCTGGTCAACTCCCAACAATTCCAGGACCGTGATTACGTGCCGCCAATTGGAATCGAACATTACTTTCAATGATGTTCTTTTTCATGACCTCTGTGGTTTGAAAGAAAACGATGGCATGTATTTAACGTGGTGTTGACGTTTTTGCTCTAGCAAACTCACGTGTGTCAAACATTATACAAATATTCAAAATGAAGCGTGTACGCTAATAAGCCTATATCGGCAATTTCCAACAGAAAATTCTTTTTATCTCGCAGGTTGCAGATCCGTTGCGTTTATGTGTATTGGAGAATATCTGAGGTTCGTCTCTATTCAGCCATTTTTTTCCTCATTCACGTGTTCCATATTCGTTAAATGGAACTTTTACTTATATTTTATCTATATATTATAATATTAAATATATAATTAATGTGAATAAAGCATAGATAAAGTATATGTTGGTAATGCCTAGCAAGAAATAGTTCATATGCGAAGTATAATTAAATTCATTGCTAGACTCGGCTAAGCTTTGTTTGCGCGAGGTGGAGAATTAGCCTGGGAGCTGAACTTTACAGCGGTTGAGAAAAATTGGAAATAACCAGGAATGGGCTACATGTTAATACGTACTTTCATTTAACTCCTGACCGCTTTGGAGTTGCGAACGAATTACGGCTCGTCTTAACGTTGATAATTCTAATCTCGTATCTGTAACGCAGAGTAAGGTAGATAGCTAACCTTATATTAAAGATCGTTCGCGATCAAGTGAGCATTTTGGAAATGAACCTTAGAAAAATGTCACTTCCCCTGCCTGCATATATTTTAATGGGTGCACCGGGTGACATTCGCCCAGAAAAGTTGGTAACGATGAATGGAAAGTAGTTCCATATCTTAAAGTTGAATAAAGAGTGTTGGGTAACCATCTGTAATAACTAAAATTATTTATTTATTTTGCTTTCTGATTTTTTTTAATGCATCAAAGTGTAAACATGAGAATATCGGTAAAATATTTACTTTCTTAATAATTTCACAGTTTCTCTTGACCGACGCATGAATAATGTAATGAGGCCAATGGTAATGTTAATTTTACATAAGGCGGAAGAATACACAACATGCATACAAGTAAAACTTAAGCAGGGCTTTCGAACGTGTTGTTTTTACCGAGAACAGCCTATAGTAGTGTTTTGTTTCAATTTGACTTCACAAGAACTGAACATCAGCAGGAAATGAAAGAATCCGACATGATGCGTGACACCTAGTCTTACCGATCATGGCAGCGGGGAATCTCTCTGACTTGGCAGGCAGCAGTGACAATCGCGAATGGCGTTATTACGAACATGTTAGCAAGGGGACGACCAATTGGGGGAAGTATGCACTACGTACAAACCGTTGTTTCTAGAACTACGCGTCACGAGCATATTTTTGTCAACTATTAAGGAGGAGAAAGATTTGTAAAAATTAGAGAACTGAAAAATTATATATAAAGTGGGGAAAGTATTAAATAATAAATGTTTCGAGTTAGAATGGCTTGAAATGGCGTTGTAGTTAAACGTTGAATTTAGGAGAACCAGATCTTTGAGGTCGTCCAAGTCAGTTGAAAAATAATTTTCGATATCGTTTAATTAGAAATTGGAGTTTTAACTTTAAATATAATGCCAAACAAACTAAAAAAAAATAATAATTCAAACGCAAAGTTTGGTTTCAGTTGAAGTGATTCTTTAATCCACAAGAATGTCATGAATTATAACATCTTTAAAACCTGAGACGGCTGGGTGTAATCAGTTTTCAACACCCGGGAAATGTTTAATTTGGATTGTACCCTCGGATTTTAAATTAATAGATTGGTGAACAAGACAGAGCATCCCCAATATATTCTGCTGTGCTGCTATGGTGAAATGAACTGTTATTTTGAGCTTTAGCCAAACGTATTAACTACAAACTCTTTCGACTTGTTTGGCAGACGATATAAATCAGAATTTTCTAAATAATCCAAACTCAGAAAAAGGTTTTGGTTGAATCAAAGAACCAAATTAGTTGTTTAATAGAAACCAATGAAATATATTGTTGTTTTTATTTGCTGTCCGAAACTGTAAGATTTAGTTGGCGTAACCAAATATTTGTTTGGCTCTACGTGAATTAAACACTCTCGTTTCATACAAAGAAATTTAAAGCCCACGAGAGATTCAAACTTAGATTGTCTGCGCCCGAACGCTGCACCCTAGCATCCTCTAAAATGACTACTAATGAGATGGGAATGTTTTCCAATATATAAATGTCAAATATTGGACTACGTGCGCAAATAATTACTTCACTTTTTACGGAATTATTTTTTAGTTTCCTGTTGAACTTGTTTTACTGGGATTTGTTTACAATAATTAAGTGTCTATAAATGCACTAACAAACTCTTTTTACGATCTTAATTGCTACGAAAATTACAAAAAAAACTCTCGAGCTGTATTCTCCGAACTAAGGCAATCGAAAGAGAGGCCTTGCAAATATATACAGATTATCCAACTAAATAATGGGCTGACAGTCTAATTCCATTAGGCCCAACAGAGAGGCATTGTTTATTCAAGCGAATACTTAGTTAGATAAACTAAATTAGTTTTGGTTGCTTTTCAAGTTTTGTTTACTCAATAAAATATTTTGTTGGGGCAACCAAATATATTTCTGGCTCTTATACAAACAAGTAGGCCTATTATGCTGGCCATCTGGAGGGAAACCTGTCTCTCAGTGTAGATGTCCAGTTGGTATACTGCGCAAGATGACTCAGGAGGGGCGAATTCAGAATATTTGTTACAAGACACTTTAAAAGATATAATCCTGGTCCCTCTTTTTTTTAGGAATATCTTTCCTTATCTGGGATTTCTTCCAATGATTAATACATCATTTTTTTCCTTTCAATTACTGGCACTCTTAAAATCGAATTAATAATTCTAGATAGGTGTTAACAAATAGACCTTTGTCAACCGTGGGGTTGGAATGTTATAAAGCTGTACAGGAACATGTGGCAATTTCACACATATTTATTAGTAAACTGAAAGTATTTAAACTTCTATATAAGTTTCCGTTTGGCCCGAGCAAATACGTTATATTTTAAAGGGTATAAACATATGTATTTCGAGAAACCCACCAGTCCATTTTATTTCATACGAAAAAAAAAAAAAACAATACGTCATGTTTTCAGGCGTTTTCTATTGGCTAAAATGAACTGACATCATTGAGTTCGGCAAACTCGTGTGCCTCAGTATTATGTTATCACCCGGACTAGAGTAGGAAACATAGTAAGGCTTGACATCTCCACTAGAAGAAGTGGCACGTAGTGGCACGTAGGCAAGTCTGTGCACGCGGCCATGCCTGCAGTTTCTGGAAGCTGATATTCAATAATCAAGACACGGCACTGCTAAACAACTGTTTTGCCAAGATACGTGATCACATGTGTTGCCGTGTAATTTAATTGCATCGGAAGATATTGTGCTACAGGAATGTGTAAGAAAAATTCATTTTCAGGCCAAACAAAAAAGACGTGCAAAGTTGGTCTCGGTCATTGTCCGTTGCCAAATTATCCTTTGAGTAATTATTTTAGCGATAGTCAACAAGAAGGTGCTCACTGCCCTACAAAATGTCCATTAACTCCTAAGGGACAGTTTTACACATTCAGATACAGCCACGTGTCGGTTTTGTTTCTTTTTGCTGATAAAAAGAAATGTTGGGAATTTCCGTGAGAGGCGATTGTGAAGAGCTCTAATATACTTAAGAGTACTAGAAACCTGCAAAATTTACGTTATTATATAAGGACATACTGAACTCCAAACTACTGTGAGTTTGACTGACTTCAGCCATTGGCTGGAAAAATGTCTGTAACGCCTCGGGGAACTCTTGAACCAATAATATCAGGTCAGCTGCGGAGTGGCCAATCTCTTTTAAGGAGATCGAGCAGATACGTTACGTTGATTAAAGTGCAGCGGCCAACGAAACCACTGTCTGTGCTCACTTGTTTATAAGGCAATGGAGACTATCCTGTCACCGAAAGATAGCGCAAATTTTGCACGCCTCTATAAATTACTGTTGGAATCATTTTTACTCAAACAAATCTCCTCCAAATATTTTCTTTAGCTGCACAAAAACTGCAATCATACGGCTGCTAGATGACTGCACAGAAGTACATCACACTTATTAAACTACCGCTTTTAAGAATTGTTACAAGTTTTGTTGTAGTTCCCAAACAGGTGTTAAAAATTTCTGCAAGAGACAATTATTACGCGTGCGGAGCATCTGTTTACCTCCCATGCAATATAAAAATGTTAATCTGGGATTGGAGCTCGCACCATCTATCATAAAGTAACATTTTTGACCATATCTGGAACGGAGATGGCCTCAGAGGAAGAACCAGTCAGTAAGGGCCAAAACTATTGTTCGTATTCACGTCAGTTGACTCTTAACGCACACGCTATTTGGATAGACGCTTATGATCGAAGTTTCCAATGGTAATTGTCGTCATAAGATGTAAGGTGTAAAAGGTGCGTGTCCTCAAGTACTTTCTGAAAACAATTGCTACACATTTCGCCCATTAAATCAACTTATAGACTACCACTTTGATCTCAATGTAATCACCAACGGGGTATTTCCGTGCCCTCTGTTGAACTTTTAAGTTTGCCACCGAAATGTGTTCGTCGTTGCTATTATCTCTTCTTTTCATATCTCACATCCCACAAAAGACATTTTTCGTGATGTCTGCTGAGCTTACAAAATTGATCAATAACGCTGCTGGAATTGTAAGAATAACGAAGAGATGTTTGGCTGTATACACGACCGTATAAAAAAATTGGAAAAGACACCTGACTTGTATACGAAATTTTCCGGGTCCAATTACAGATCAAGAAAGAATTCTCCAAGTTGTATCGTCCCTTCATCTACCTATTTTTTCTAAAGGAAACAGCACATTGCCTCATGTATTACCCTCTCTAGTCGGCGTAGGGCGTGATCCAACTTGGCCTAGGGAACCAGGCTGAAATTCGTACTTCTTCGGTGACTAAAGAATGCTTTACAATGAATTTAACTCAAAATAAAGTCCAAAAATTCACGTGTATAATACGTAGTAGCTATGTTCTTAGATCAATACCATTATTTTGAACTAAACTGGAAACAAAATACGTTATATTTCCTTCGAGGAAGTTTACTTCTTTCATATTTCTGTTGCTGTTCCTAATCACGCATTTAAAGCTTCCAATCCTAGAAGACAAAAGAAGTCCGTATGTACCACGATGTTTATTAATTTTCACTTATATCACCTAGAAACAAATTTACACTCTCGTTAAGTATAATCAGGAAATTCTCTTTTGAATACGGCCACGATTTCAGGATATTTATAATGAAAATCAAATAGTTCACCCTGGGTTACAGCCACTCAAAATTCTTGCAAAATCCACATTCACAAAATCATTAATTTTTATATACATATTTTTTTTAGATTTATGTTTTTCACAGGAGACACTGCTGTTTTCAGTGCTGCCATATCTGCGTGATATTCTGACAATCTAAATGTTTCCGTGATAGAATGTGAAATATACAAACGCAGACTTTAAGTTATTATTTAATATAGACGAGAACTGTCAAATATTTAAAAATCGTTTCTGAATAAACTATATACTAAGAGGTAAAAGAATTGGCTACCAATAAAAATTAATTTGCAGTGAACATTCCGCTCAGAAAAAAAAATACGTTGGTAAGAAGGAAGAAAATATTTATATATATCACGCCTGCGTCGTTATGCAATGCGGCAGACGAGCGTGTAATGTGGCGTGCCTAGAGTGAAATAGTTATGAAAAACATTTCGATTTAATTGTGTCAAAGGTGGTATTGATGTTAACAGATTTATTGCAGAGTGAATACAACATAATTTAAAAAATAAAAACATTAAGTTTTTACTGAAACCAAATATAGAGTTGAGCAGATGGAATAATTAGTTACAGGGATAATATATGCGTTGAATTATATGTTCCAGAAGACATTTATAATTAAGTAGACATTATTTAAAACTGTATTTCGATAGACTAAAAATAGTGTAATATACTACTGAGCTAATGTACTATATAGTTGTCATAGGTAACGAACTTACTTTATATAACATGTTCTATATCGAATTTTTTGTGCAGCTTATAGCTGTTACAAAAATTATCAGCGACAGTACAATTGTGTTAGATGGATATAATTAAAACTATGGTAAAGCAAAATAAATTCTATAAACTGTAAAATAGTAAATTTGATATAAAAACACTGTGAAACTAAATGTTTAGTAATATAAATGCGGTGTGAATTCTGACTTAACGTTTCATCCCCCCTTCCCCTCTCATATGTTACCCAATACAGTACCGAGTTCATTTACGGGCCTAAGTGTTGCAATCTGTTAATTTTGAAGTGAATACGTCTTTAAATTTGCAACCATAGTGGGAGGCAATCCGGAAAATCCGATAACAACAAAATCGGGGGATACAGTTTGGCATCGCAGCTCCGAATCTACCGCATACATTCAAAATTTAATTACACCACTCGATTGCCAAAGAATCAAATAATATGTTACGTTGAGTGAGGACTGCTAAGCCTCGCGCACGCCTGAGGGGGAAAAAAAAGGGGGGGGGGAAATTTTGAGTTCGTTTCGCCGCGTCTCATAACTTCCGTGTAGTATAACTTTTGACTAGGAGAAGCTACGACGATCGTTTAGGTTTCAATCGACAGCTCTCGTCAAGGTCAACCAATTGCGTGTACAAAACATTTGTGTAGCGTGGTTATGGTGAAATTGTATGCGTTTGATGTAAAAAATTAATAAAATTTAATACAGTTTCGGTCTATACTCGCCAGAAAGTAAAGTCGAAATACAGAAATCGTATACGGTTGGAAAGAGCATCTCAAAAGAAATACACTGATACCCATAAAACCCCATATGATCGAGTGAAGCGGTGCCGGGACCGTAAAATAAACATCAAGGCGTCAACGTAGACGTATCCACGCAAAACAAACGGTCGTGTCCCCAACAAAGCCACACCCTATTTTTTATGCGCACTGTACAAGTGTCGCGCGTGTTTCTCGCAACCAGATAAGTGATACGTATTCGTTCGTGTCAGCGACCATCACAAATTATATTGTTGCGAAGGCATCAAGAAGTCAGATATCTCTCAATGTAGATTTTCAAAACACCAGCCACTAATTCCTTTTTGTGTGCAGTCCCGGCCATGAATATAATTTATGTGCAACGTATCCTCCATCATTCATTGACGTTGACCGAGTGGGTTAAAATATATATAGGCCATTAATTCACGGTAAAGTGAGCACTTTTTAAGGCCCACCCAGCATGCAGGAACCGCTAATAAATATGATATATTGTAGCCTCAGGCGTTAACTTTTGTAGGTGGTGAAATGTATACACTGTAGGTATTAGTCGCATTGAATGATTTATATTGAAAAGTGGAGGAAAGATAAAAATTGGCTGAAACGGAAATTTTAGCAGGGCCTTAAAAAGTGCTCACTTTACCGTGAAGAGACTATAGCACCCAATCTTCGAAAAAATTCTCTTGAATAATTTTTCCGCGTCTGAATGAGCGATCTGTCTACATGTGTGCAGTACAGCTCCTTATTTATACTTTTTTTTAATTGGGTTACCTTTTTAGGAAAGCCAAATATCACCCAGTGGAGAGAAAATATAATAACTTACATATTCAATGTAAGAAGTGAGAAAGTGTAAGAAAAGAATAATTGGATGAGAGTAAGATGATGAATGTGGACGAAGGAAGATGTGTGATAAAAAAAACATATATTAATTAAAGCAATTATTGCAGTCAATGTTTAGGACTATATTAAATATTATTATCTCCTTAGTATGCAGAAAATTTTAGACACTATCTTTCAATTGTCACTCTAAGAAAAATCTAATATGTCGAACTATTAAGAAAGCAGAATATTTAATTTTATTATAAACATTACCTTTTTTTGTGAGAAAGTGTTGTGAGAAAATAATAATATATCTAATAGGGCATATATATCATAATTATATATTATATAATTATAAGAGTTCTTCTCTGTAAGTTGGCTGCAGTGTTTTCTCCTCGTTGCTACGAACATGTCAAAATTTTATAGGCGCTCTTTACGAGCTTTCAAAATGTCAGCTCTTCTATGTCGTTCTGTTACTTGACTTGTCCAGTTATTTATGCGGCAACTTCATTAAGACAACGTGAGTTCTTCATGGGTGTCCAAAATGCGTGTGTTGACACATGGTCGATAAGAGTACGAGAATTCTCTGTTGCTGTGGAGTGAATACACAGAGAGGAAGGCATCTCCCCTCTGTCTCACCCCCTGCGAGATGAGATACACCAGCTGCTGCTGTGTTCAACTTCCAGTACAATCACGCATGCATCTCTATCCGGAGTAAATACGGCACATTTCCTCAAATTGTTTCCCTATAACGGTGTATCGCAAGTGGTAATCGTGCCGGACGATTCCGTTGTTTAAATGTTTTTTTTTTTTCGGGAATCTCCCGTTTCCCACGCCCCTTCATTCCAGCGCCGCTCCATATTCACTTTAATCACCCTCATCGGCTCTCAAGACCTCGCTGTTAAGAGCCACCCAAATCTCTTCACTAAATCTAAGGGTGTAAGATATCAAAAAGCAATTATTTTATAATTGTGCTAAACATTGTTCAACTTGTACGTATTGTGTGTGACATTTTCCTCGAATAAAATATTTTACGCTTTATGTATTTTTTTTAATTTGATTTCGGGTCCATAATTTTTCTATTTTGCTGCAGCTATAATAACCAATACTAATGCCCGATTCCACCATCGTGGTTCTAAACTCGATCCGAGATCGGATCTAAGATCTACACAGAAAACTGTTGCACTATTCGAGTTCAGAGCTGGACTGGAGATCGAGAAGAAGTTCATTTCAAACCGCCGAAATTGGCGGTTTGAAATCTCGATCCGAGATCAGTAGCCATCGTCGACAAATGTAGTTTGAAAATACGCCAGCAGATAGAACTACGTTCGATTGTTTTCGTACGAAATTAAAACAACATTATACGCACTTGAATATTATTCAGTAAAATTCATACAGTAATAATTCACTTAAAACAGATAAAACATCGCACATCTCGTTCTTTCAATAGCGAAAAATACGCCTACTTCCATGACGTCATATATTACGAACCAGTAGGAAAATTGTCTCACACTTAATATCGATCTCTCACTTTGGAACCAAGATCGAAGAATCGGAGATCCAGAATCATGAAATTTCGTTGGTGCAACACTTTTACATTGGAACGATCAAACTGGATCCTTGTACGGAACTAGGATCACTCGAGCTCGGATCGGGGAAGATGCTGGTGTAACCGGCCCTTAGAAACTCTTCCTGAAATATTTAACTGAAATATTATTCCTGAACATAATTTGACCTAAAATAGATTACCCTGAAACTGCTTAAAATATTTTCCTAAAATAATTATTTCTAAAATAGACCTCAAATTGTTTGAACTAACAAATTTTAACCAAAGTTATTTGTCCTGGATTAGATTTCCGCAAAAGAAGTTTGTCCTGAAATACATTTCACTAAAATAAAATGCACTGAAGTTTTAACAAATACGTACTTTCATAAAAATTGTTTTCCCCCCTCCCCACCCCTGAATGCCGTAGCTTAAAATGGTTGGTTATAAGAACGTTTGTCTTACAATAATTTGTTCTAAAATTGTTTTCCTTAAAAATAATTTCAGTAATAGCTTCATATTTAAATCGTCCGTTTTTGATTGTCATAAAATTATTTCTGTTAATTTTTTTTCGAATGATTTTTACTACAATTATTTCTATTCAACCAGTTTGTTCTAAGAAGCTTTCACTAAATTTTTTCACCAATAATATTTATTATGTTTTTAAGGATGGACAATTTTAGAAAACATGAAATGTTGGCAACCTGGCTCATCTATCCAGTGAGGTAATTAATAGCTAGGGCCAGTGATTTTTCGCGCGATATATACACCTCAGTTGTTTTCATACCTCCATTGGTTGCTCGTGTCATTTCCGCATTTGACCGAACCACTGAGGATTCCTTAACTCCGACACTGAACCTTCGTGATTCGTGCGAAAACAGTTGAACACGGACCAGAGCATGTTTCAGCCAATAAAAAATATCTGAACGACTTTACAGTACTTCGAATTGTATATTGTCTCGAAATCTGTTCGCGAAATATCACTGTCCCTATGAATAGCTGTAACTTGCAGTTCGCCGTTGTGTTGGGACGACTCGTTAGCTCAATCAATTGAGACAAACGAAGTAATATTCACTGTAAAAAAATTGAGGTACAATTCTCTTACATGTAAGGGAAGCTAATTACCTCTACATGTGAGGTAAAATTATCTCTTAAATGTAGAGTAAATTTACATAACAAGTAAAGCACTTTTCCCTAATCGTACGGGAAAAGTACCTGAGAATAGTGGGGCGAAAATCCCATATAAGTTAAGGAAAATTAACTACATTGTATAATAAAATAGTATTAAAAATGCCCCGGAGTACTAGCAAAGGTCAATTTTTTATTACCTATATCCTTTGACGAATAGTAACCGAAACATCAACATTAAAACCATCGACTCTTGCTGCTGGATGGCCGCGAACCATGACTCTATCTCGATAGGTCGATGCGCTATCCAATACATCACGACTATAGCGCCACTTCATAAGTGAATATTAGAGTATTAGAGGATTGCTTCCTCCTCCCGTCCTTCCACTTAGCTGTTGAGAACGCTGAAGAGATGCACTCGTCGTGAGGTAATTTTCCTATCCATGTATGGGATTTTTCGCTACCATGTACGTGAATTTCACTCCAGAGTGCAGTAATTTTACCTTACCTGTAATGAAGACTGTGTTTCCCCCACAAGTTAGCGAATTTTACCTTACACTTGTCAGGTAATTTTCCCATTATTTTTTACCGTGTTGTCTTGGAGACTGCCTGCTGCCAGTCATTCACGTTCAGCCAAATGTCACATATCCCAGCCTCGCAATTGGCTGTTTCTCTCTGCTTGGTCGTTGATGGCGCTCGTCAGCTGGTCGAGGACGTACATTTCCAAGGCCAATGGGGATCGTGAACATAAGCGTTTCGACGTCTATTGGTTACCACTTTTGCTCATCAACTTCCACTTTATGTCAGTAAAGACCCTCCCTTACAATCAAATTTCACTTTGAAATGTCTTCCTATTTACTAAATTCAGTTCCTCGAATGCTGTGTGACGTTACTCTCGGACCTCATAATCGCTGCCATTTTTGTTTTTCGAACCACTGAATGACACATTTCTTCGAAGATTTTCATTAAGAAAATTTTCTATAATTTTTTGAATCCAATTTTTTAACTATCACTCCGAATTATTAAAACAGTATAAATATAATGTGCAGTGTCTTGCTATAATAATTTTTGAGCATTTAACCTACAACATGATTTGCATATAACTTATTTATTTCATGCAAAGTAAATATATTAACTTAAAAAAAGTTTTGATTGTGGATTTACGAGAAATTATTTCCTCGTAATGTATGGTTTAAATCAATAATTACTGATTTTAATTATAATTTTTTGAACTGAACTGTTTGCGAAAATACTTTTAATTCTCATTTCAATATTTTTTTAATATAGCTGCATGTGTGAAAAGCCTTTCAAAAATTTGAAGTAGGAATTCAATTTCAATTAAAGTGTATGTGGACACTTCTGTATTCATTAAGTTGATATCAATATATTTATGCTACAATTAATTTAATCCAAAATTTAATATATTAGTTAATTCTCACCTTTTAATGAGAACCAGGGAATGGCTATTAACACTCAGGTACAGAAATTTGCATAGAACTATGAAATGTAATGCTTCTATAATGAAACATTTTCAGTAAATCCTGACTCTTCTGTTATGAGGCTTAAACGAATAATTTCAGTATAATAAGTGATGCAGCCTATTATAGGATATTAACGATAAAGAGAGCTCTTTTTAAAGCCCTCTCGTTTGGAATAATAGCTAAAAAATATGTTTTATTTGAGTCTTATGGGCTAACTTCCGAGTGCGATGTTTACTACTTACATAGTAATATTTATTTTTAATGGTTGTTCACGATAAAGCGAGCACTTTTGAAGTGAACCTTTGAAAAATGTCACTGCGCCTGCCAGCATATATTTTTAACGGACGCACTGCGTGGCATTCGCCCAATAAAGTTGGCAACGAAGGAAGGAAAGTAGTTCCATATCTTAACATCGGATAAAAAGGCTTATGTAACCATTTGTGATAAATTAAATTACTTCTTTCCTTTTATGGTCTTTTAATGTATTGAAGCGTAAATATTATCAGATTTGAAAGATATTTACTTTCGTAATAATTTCACAGTTTTATTTTACCGACGCATGAATAAAGTGATGCTGCCCGCGGCAATGTTAATTTTAAATAAGGCGGAATAATACACAACGTACATTCAAGTAGATCGTAAGCAGGGCTTTCAAAAGTGCTCATTTTAGCGTGAACAGATTTTTAAAGGTGGTTAAAGGATAAAAAAAAAAGCTGAAAGTAAAAAAGTAATTATAGGGCCTCAAAAGTGTTCCCTTCATCGTGAACAGCCTATAATGCGTATGCTGGTGTGAACACAGTTTTTCTTTCCGAAAATTGGTGTGAATGCAGCTTCATCTGTGTGTCGGCAGGAGCGATGCTGAACCTGCTGACGGCGCCGCCCCCGCTCGCCGCCCCCGGCGCTGGCGCCCAGCCGCACTACGGCGCCGCCTCCGCCCTGCTGTACGGCGGCTGGCTCGCCGCCTCCAGCAAGCATCACCCCCACCTCTTTGGCCTGCAAGGTACCTACCTACCTCTTTCTCTCTCTCTCTCTCTCTACCAACATCTCACTCCTCTCTCCTCTCTCTCTCTCTCTCTCTCTCTCCTCTCTCTCTCTCTACTTACCTCTCTCTCTCTACCTTCCTCTCTCTACCTATCTGTCTTTACCTACCTACCTCTCTCTACTTACCTACCTCTCTCTATCTACCTGCTTCTCTCTTGCTACCTACCGCTCTCTCTTCCTACCTCTCTCTCTCGTTACCTACCTCTCTCTCTATCTACCTCTCTCTCTACCTACATTTCTCTGGTTCTTTTCCTCTCTCGCCTATTCTTCCTAAAGCCTAGTACACACGGGCATCTTTCTTGTACGAGAAATTGAAAATAAAGGTGAACAAGAAATTGAACACTAAAGTGCGTACTAGCTAGTATGCACGTAATCGTCTGATCCATACACACGACACTAGCTGGTGAGCAAGAAAGTGGTTGGTTGACGTCAACTATGTATGATTTGGAAACAGGTTCTGGGTTTGTGGGGGTACTTTGTGTATTATAAATAGTATCTGCAGTAAAAAAGAATAAAAAATTTAGTCGAATCATACATATTTCAAGCACTAAATATATACAAATGTAGAAAATGTAAAATCTCTCACAGAAAAAAAGACAAACCTCTCTATTTTTAAAAATTCACACACAGAATTATTTACGATAGTGGGACTATTAAACATTTTATCGTATTAAAAACATTAACGTATCTGCTTATTGCCAGTATCAACAAAATATATGTTTTGTTTACATTCGACTAGTACAAGAAAGATGGTGAAACATAGGATCGTCCCTATACGGCACTAGCTAGTATACAAGCTCTTGTGTGCTAGTAACTATAGCATGATTGGCGGCTGTTCACACGATGCAAGTCGGAGTGTACAAGAACTCGTTCACTTATTGTACAACCAAGATGTCCGTGTGCACTAGGCTTAAGGTTCGGGGGGCCGCGGTGGCTGAGCGGTTAGCCTACTAGCCTCCCGCCAATGCAAAACGGGCTCAATTCCCCGGAGGCGGGCGGATCCTCGCTTGTGGGAATCGTGCCGGACGATGTCGCTGGTCGGCGGGTTTCTTCGGGGTTCTCCCCCCCCCCCCCCACTCACCTCGCTTCACCCTTAGCGGCTTTCAAGACTTTCACTCACTCATTTAATGCACGGCTTCTGCAGAAATTGTTCGTTTTCATGTCATGATTTCAGTTTCAGACGAATTGTTTGAAATTGTTTGATTATAAAAATTTTACGATTTACCAGTAGTTTAGTATTTTTCTATCTAATTTTTGCTGCACGTTATTTCCCGCTTGCAAAAATGGCAGGAACTTATTGATTATATATATATATATATATATATATATATATATATATATATATATATATATATATATATATATATACACACGCGCACACACACACACAACAAGCAAATAACACATGCGACTAAACAACTCGCAAAATGCGACATTTATATAATCGTACGTTGTCAGTAATAACCATGAATCGGAAATTATGACGTGAAAACGAAGAATTTCTGCAAAGGCCGAGGCCGAGTCTACATAAGCCTTGAGATAGATCCATCTTCTCCGGCTTGGATTTATTTACACATTGTCGTAACTGATCTGCCACACTTTCTATAGTCTACTCGAGGTTTCTTCACGCTTTTTGAATCAAAACTTTGAAAAATCACAATTTTTTTACGTTTTTTTTTTTTTACGTTTTTTTTTTTTTTTTTTTTTTTTTTTTTTTTTTTTTTTTCCAATTCGTAACAATAGTCTTATACTTGTGTTTACATAAAAGTGCTTCATTTTTTTGTTAAATTGAACTTTTGATTATAATCTATTTATAAATTATTATATTTCGTTCATAATTAACTCGAACAAAACAGAAAGAAAAGAAGTTTGTTGCTGATACGTAGTAAGATATAGTTCTCACACAGCTCGCCAGGAACTTTACAACTTATAGCATCAAGTTGAGAAAATTCCAAATTATATATGTGTATAGATATTTGTTTATTTAATTATTTTCTGCGTGTAGGTGTGTATAACTTTACTGATGGTAGTCTATTACCAGGGACACCCGCATTTCGTGAAAAGATTTCACGACCACCCGTATTTCATAACACTTTAGCTCAGATCCACTTTTGTGATCGGGTGATCTAGGTGTTACACGTCTTAGATGCCTGCCCACGTATCAGAGACGTGCAGTGTCAGAATAATTTAATTCTGATTGGCCGGTCAACCAATAAAACGTCTCCTCACAGAAACACGCCGCCAATAAGCGAAAGGAAACTACTGGTACACTCGTAGGGTACTGACATCTAGCATGTGCGGGGATCTTTTCGCGTAATCTGATTGTCCCCAGATATTAAGGATAGTTTTCTGGGAGCCGTCAGAAAAAATAAACAGCTCTGCTGCGACGCTTCTCTCAATCACAAAAGCTTGGTCTATTATTTCTTGCTCTGTTAGTTTCTTGTAGATTATAATTAGAGCTAGAGATTTTTCGCGAAAAAAAAAAATCGTGTACAGTGTAGACTTCAATACTGTAAGCACCCAACAACAGTTTATCTACCGCCATTGGCTTCTGTCTGCTTGAGAATGTGTTTTCACATTTGACCGGGCCACTCACAATTCGGCAACATCGGCACGGCTCCTGTGTGATTCGTGTGCAGACAGTTAACACGTGTGAGAAAGTAATTCAGCCAATCAAGATAGGAAAACGACCCTACAGTGTTTCGAAATATAACTTGTCTTGAAATATTTTCGCGAAATTTCACTACCCCTTATTTATAATCCAGTCAAGGTTACTTCACACTTTCCTGAAGCCCTGCTGAAGATCTACTCCGAGGATATTACCCCGCCTTGTGCAAACTTAACCTAACACAAGTCTGGAAAATTACACCAAAAGGACAACGCCCCAAATTCGTGCGCACTCAGCAGTAACGATGTTTTGCATGAGAACTATTTCTTCCTAAGTGCTACCAACACACATATTGTCTCAATGTTTTTATTCATATTTATTATAAATTAAATATTATAATTTATAAATAAAATAGAGATAAAATTTCAATTTAATGAAAGATAATATACTTACATGTTAGCTGTATAAGAAACTTGAGATACATGGCATGTTTATGAAACAACCAAGAACGCCATACATGGAGCAATTTTTTCAAATGTTTGATTTAAAAAAAAATGGAGTTTGGCTGTGTTGGGGACACGGCCGTTGTTTTGTGTGAATACGTCTACGTTGACACGCTCGGACGCCTTGATGTTTATTTTACGTTTCCGGCACCTCCTCACTCTATCATATGGGGTTCTGTGGGTATCACTGAATTGCTTTTGAGATGCTCTTTCCAACCGTATACGATTTCTGTATTTCGAGTTGGCATCTTGACTAGTATAGGCCGACATTTTGTTAGGTTTTCTTAATTTTTTACATTAAACGCAAACAATTTCACCATAACCACGCCACGCAAATTTTTTGTATACGCGTAATCGATTGATCTTGACGAGAGCTGTCGATTGAAACTTAGACGAGCGCCGTAGCTCCTCTTAGTCAGAAGTTATACTACGCGGAAGTTATGAGACGCGGCGAGACGAACTCAAAATAGTGCCCCCCCCCCCCCTTATTTTTTCCACCTCCGTAATAGAGTGGTGTAATTTAATTTTGAATGTAGACGATAGATTCGGAGTTGCAATGCCAAACTGTATCCCCCGATTTTGTTATCATGGGATTTTCTGGATTGCCTCCCACTATGGTTGTAAATTTAAAGACGTATTCACGTCAAAAGTGTGACGAATCCGCGAATATACTGTACGTATGGCAGAAGGATGCATAATGAGAAGAAAAATAGATCCTCATTAGGGCTTTCAAAAGTGCTGTGACCTTGAACAGCCTATAACCGCAGTTGGGTCTACTCTCCCAAGGACGGGAATAATTTGCGTGTTCGGTGGCTCGTATCCTACTCTCCAGATTCGTCGGGACGCTCAAGTAGATATCGACTGCTCATACAGAGAGAGACTTTTGTTTAATTAAACCAAGATTTTGGCTCAACTAAATTAATTATTTGTGTCGGGACAGTTCCTTGTTTTTTTCGTTGAAACAAATATTATTTTTGTTGTTCTTATTTAAAAAAAAGATTTAGTTGGTGCAACTAAATAATTTTTTGGGGTCTACTCAAATTAAACATTTTCGTTTAATGTAACGAAAATTAGAAACCAACCTAAATTCGAACCTAGATCGCTTGCGCCCGAGCAAACTTAGCTAAAGTGGCTAAAAGGCTGTTCACGATAAAGTGAACATTTTTGAAATCAACCTTAGAAAAATGTCACTGTCCCTACCAGCATATATTTTTACGCGCGCACTGAGTGACATGCGCCCAGTTAAGTTGGTAACGATGGATGGAAAGTAGTTCCCTATCTTAATGTCAAATAAAAAGTTTTAGGCAACCATTTGTGATAACTTATATTATTTCTTTCGCTTTCATTTTTTAATGCATCGAAGTGTAGAAATGAAAAAAATTTGAAAAATTGTTACTTTTATAATTATTTCACTGTTTTACTTGACCGACGCATGAATAAAATGATGATGCCCTAGCAATATTAATTTTACATAATAAGGAAGAATACACAACGTGCATACAAGTAGATCGAAGCTGGGTTTTCAAAGTGCTAATTTTAGCGTGAATAGCCTATAGTGAAGAAATTTGAATATTTTTAAAACGTACACTTCGATACTGGACAACGTGTGCACGGGTTAACTTTTGAGTTTCCTTTTGAACTTGTTACATTAGGATGTTTACACAATTATTCATCATCAATAAATGCACTGATAAACACTGTTACTATCCTAATTGTCACAAAAAAATAAATTATTTATCTGTATTTTTGATTGAAGGCAATCAAATGAGTGGCCAACAGTTGGCTCAACTAAATATTTTGTTGACAGTTTAATCTATTTTGGCTCAACAGAGCGGTTTTTTTTTTCATTCAAACGTTTTTCTTGTGTTAGATAAACAAAATTAATTTGGTTGCTGTTCAAGTTTAGTTTTCCCAACAAAATATTGTTGGGTAACTAATTATATTTTCGGCCCCATTAAAATACATATTTTGTTGGCTATTATCTCAGTGCATTGGCTGCTTTCAGAGTAATTTGTGGTTGGTATTTTCCTCTATTGGTTGTTAATCATCGGCTCGGAGTCGTTGAGAGACTGTCAAACATTTTGTGGGCCATTCGTAGAAGTAATAAGAACGCAGAAGTGTTTCAAGTTTAACTAGTCCCGAATTAAATACATCCGCGAATTTCTCAGATCTCTTACGCCTTATAGGCTGTTCACGGTAAAATGAGCACTTTTGAAAGCCCTGCTTACCATCTACTTGAATGTACGTTGTGTATTCTTCCGCCTGGTGTAAAATTATCATTGCCACGGGCCTCATCACTTTATTCATGCGTCGGTAAAGTAAAACTGTGAAATTATTAGGAAAGTAATTATTTTACAAATCTGATAATTTTTACATTTCCATGCATTAAAAATAAAACAGAAAGGGAAAGAAATAATTTTAGTTATCACAAGTGGTTACCTAACACTTTTTGTCCGACGTTAAGATATGGAACTACTTTCCTTCATTCGTTGCCAACTTTACTGGGCAAATGTCACGTATGCAGGTGTGGACACAGTTTTTCTTTCCGAAAATTGGTGTGAGTGCAGCTTCATCTGTTTTCCAACATGATTCACTTGATGAGCACTAAGCAGTATTGATATAGACCTGAACAGTTCGCGAGTTCAATTACCTGTAGACTAGACTCTACAGTCTTATGTAAAAATATGTCGATACCAAATGCACATTGGTAGAGCCAAGAGTATATCGCAAATTCATTATGAGGTGAGGTAGACTCCAAACACTTGTTCTTTTCTCCTACTGTTGTGATTGGACGACAGTTGTTCAGACACGCCTCGTTTAAATATGAGCCAGTAACAAGAAGGAAGCGGTAGTGCGAGTGTTTAACACAGAGGCCTCACTTGGTCACAGAAACATAAGCAAACGAGAATGCCTCGAGTGTATAGAGCGCTGTCCAGCCAACTTGCTGCCAACTCAATCCGCGAAATACTCGGGGCTCTGCACGTTGGTTGTCTGCTGTCAGAGTGGAAGGCGACGATTGGTCCAACTTTCTCCAGAAGTTGTCAAAGATCGTGTGGGCCAATGGCTGAAGTTATATAAACGCACGTGTTTTGAATTCTAGCTTGTCCCAAAACGCATCCGCGAATTCTTCAGGTGTCTAAGTATTGAGCCTGCTACACTCGTACAAATTCGAGGTTTTGCCCTTCCTGTGCACACCCATGCGACGTCGTAAGCTATAAAGTTGCTCAACAATAAACATTTCGCTGTCTTACATTTCTTAAAAACGCATTTCAGCCCTTCTACGTGTTGAGTATTACTGCCTCCCTGAGAAAAAAGGAAGAAATAGTTTCCATAATTTCTACATAATGCCATCAAAACGTAGACCCGCATCTTGGTTTTTCAACCGATGTTTCCCCGTACCTGGCAGCAAATATCTTCAGGGGTCTCGAACAGAACAGGACAGAAAGCCTGGCTAAGGAGGTTAAATATTTTAAGCTGGTATGCCTTTCCTAGCGTACTATCAGACACATTCATTACAGCTTATTTTTTCCGCCATTTTGTAATGTAGTGCCACTTGAAATACTGAAGTTTTCAGACCGTTTCTGTGGCGCTTCTGGACCGATTACTATCAAACTGGAAAAACGTATTCTGCTTAGACATTTTTATACACATCCGAGCCTTTGAGTACATCATTATTATTACTTGCTAGGCATTATGTGCATACGAAAGTAGGTTATTCGTTGTGTCAGAAAGTTTCTGTTTGTAAACAGCTTGGTATAGTCTGCTTGCTCTATTGTCACACTTTCTGAACCAAACCTTTGCCAAATCACCCCATGTGTGACGTACTATGCTCATTCCTAAATATGTCATGTATCACGAGCGTTTCACACTTCTCAAAGAATCTTATTATTGGTTAAATTTAACTTTTACTTAGCTATATTTTATCTATATTTATAATATTTCACTTTATATATATATATATCAATAAAACAGAGAGAGAAAGTAATTGTGATGGTAGTGTCCAGTAAGAAGTAAGTTGGCAAAACATTATCATAGGGTGTTCAAGGTAAAATGAGCACTTTTGAAAGCCCTACTAAAGATCTACTTGTAAACACGTTGTGTGTTCATCCGCCTTATGTAAAATTAACATTGCCACATGGACCTCATCACTTTATTCATCCGTCAGTGAAATGAAACTGTGGAATTACTAAGAAAGTAAATATATTACAAATCTGCTCATTTTTACACTTCGATGCATTAAAAAACAGAAAGCGGAAGAAATAATTTTCAAATTTTCACAAATGGTTACCTAACACTATTTGTTCGACCTTAATATATGGAGCTACTTTCCCTCCATGGTTACCAACTTTACTGGGCGAATGTCACTTAGTGCGCCCAATAAAATATATGCATACAGGGGCAGTAACTTTTTTCAGAGATTCGTTTCTAAAGTGCTCACTTTATCGTGAACAGCCTTTAATGTGAGTACACACGTGTGCGGTGCGTGGTCCCTTTGGTGTGATTTTCTAGACTCGGCTAAGGTTTGTTAGCTCGAGGCGGAGGTATGCCCTGAAAGTACAACTGTAGCAAGGCCTCAGAAGAGTTGAAAGTAACCGCGGGTGTACTGTGTATTTCGTCACGAGAAAAAAAAATTAAGTTGTGATTGCGATATGTGATTATGAAAATATACATCTCACGAAAAGTTTGAATATTGTGCGATAAGAGAGTTCAGGTGGTAGGAGTTGTGTAGTTCTGTTGTGATCAACAGAGAGCGTACTAACGCATTGAGCCTGCCTGGTACAAGTTGTAAACAGCAGTTTATAATTGTCCACAACCTCCAGAAACACTTCCATATCTCATAATAGCTGCCCAGATGTAATGGGGCCTTTATCAGGTAGATGACATCACCACATTTATTACAAGCATGCCACGGCGTGTTAGCGACCTGTACAATGCACATGGAGGCCATACACGGCACTAAGCTGCAATGGGGAGACAGAAACCCTCCCTAGTAAAGATATTTTGTTGTTATTTCGTGTTCATTTATCTGTGCTATTGGGGAAATATTTTTTGTGTTAGAATCACTTTGAATTGGACATTTGTATCGGTATCGTTGGTAGCTTGTATTTTATGTGCTCTCTTTTATGCATTCTGTATGTATATTCCAAACTATTTATAAGGTGTTTGGAACGATTACGAAGTAATGAATATTTTTCCTTCCAGGAGTCCTAAGCTCTAACGTTTTCCCCTCCTTCAGTCAGCTCGGAGATCCTTTTCATCCTCGAAATTCCCGTCAGCGACGTCAAGAGAGGCTCGACATGTTTGCTCAGGAGGCAGGGCCGTCGATCGTAAATAGGTTGGGTTAAGGAAGTGTTTAGCGTAGTGTCAAGCTATAAATCGTCTCCTCCTGGCTTCTTCTCGGAACCCCGTCCTCCCCCCTTCCCTCCCACGGAGGACGTGTGACTTGGGACGTCAAACATGGAGGTAATTGACGGGGCAAACTGCGATGAATCTGGGAACCACTCCCTTGCGCCTACCTGCGTTGTCGACGTCTGCTGCGGGTAGGTACCTCGCGAACTCTCCGGCGCGCAGTGTCGCCGGCCGGCTATAAGGGCTAATGCCCTATGCCAACAACGCGGCCGGGGGTGCGAAAAAGACCCTAGGGACACGGGCCAGCGCCTCTGTAGCGAGCAGAGCGGCGTATCTCACATGATTGCCAGTCGTGTCGTTCTCTAGTACAGTCCATTCAAAATTACTTCCGGCATTTCTTGATTATCCCATTCAGACACACTTTAATTTGCGGTTTCAGGTGTTTCAAACAAATAATGTTATAATGCGTGCTATATTTAAGACGACACAACACTTGTTTCGTTGTCGCAGCCAATGAGCTGTAGGCTCAGTGGAGTTTCTTCCACAGACTTAAGGTAAGCAGTGCTTACCCTATACATATTGGAAATGTTTGACCTGTATAGTTTTCGCCTTAAATTCAAAGTTTAAACACATTTAATTAAGAGTTTCCCGTTTCCAATTCGAGAAACTGAGTTTTCGTTTTTCGTAACTCTCGTACTCTACTGTATACGCATAGTGCTGCTATATAGTATATATTTCCACAAACGGAAGCGACTAGCGATGAATCGAACTCGCAAGCAAAAACACGCCACACGTTCGAAGGTAAGCAGTCGTTCTGTTTGAATCCTGCAGTCCTACATTTCTCCTTGAGAGTGGATGAAAGTGTTCGGGAAAACGAGAGTTTAGAATTTGCAATATGCTCTCTAATTAATATTCAGTTTAATTATTGTTACATTCATTACGTTTCAGTTTCTATAACTAATGTTAGTATTATAAAATGGTAAATACATGTGCAGGGTAAGCAAAGTTGGAAGTTATCACAAATGGTTACCAAACACTTTTGACTCGACGTTAAGATACGGAAATACTTTCCCCTCATCGTTACCAACTTTACTGGGCGAATGCAACTCATTGCGCCCATTAAAATATAGGCATGCAGGGGGCAGTGGCTTTTTTCTAAGGTTCATTTCTAAAGTGCTCACTTTATCGTGAACAGTCTTTAGTTACATTCATGTACAGATTGTTTATAAAAATATCGACAACCCGTAGTATGTTGTAAAGGGCAGCGAATTGGACATTTTACGATAAGGAAGCTATGTCCTGTAATGCTTGGTTTGGCCGTGGCGCAACAGAGTTAGGCACAAACTGTTCGCAGTTTTATAAGGTTGGGGCCAAATGTTTCTCACGAAAATATTTACGTGGAGGCCAGACTCCAATGTCATATGTGCACACTTACAGCCTTTCTTTGGCTATTGGCCGTTTGCGTCTACCATATGGTTGAACCAATCAGGATTAAGTTTCTCCGATACTGGCCGTCCGTGATGATTCGCGGGTAGACATACGATGTTTAGGTCTAACAATTCAAATGATCCAGTCACGAAAGTGGTTCTAAATTAAAGCGTTTTGGAACACAACCTGTCCTGAAATCGTTTAGCGCAAATAAGTAGGGATAGGATAATTTCGCAAGTTCAATGACCTGTATACTACACTCCACAATCCTTTGTATAATTGAACCTCAGATGTTTGTTCATTGGCTGTTGCCCCAGTGTTACACCTGCAGTTTTACCTGCACTGCTGGATGAGGTGCCAGTGTGGGTTCGACAGGTAATGTGGTAGCTGCAGTACGACGTAGGTCCAACGCAGTTTGTCAGAAATGCGCGGAACATCCTGGACGCGACATATCCAAATTGATGTACTGGCAGAAGGAAATTCTGTTCCATGGCTAGACACGTGCAAATACGCGTTAGTTTTTGGTGACATGATAGACTGCACTGTCTTATAAACAAGTGGGCACAGTCCGTGATTTCATTGGCCGCTTTACTTTGATCAACGTCACCTACCTGCTTGGTCTCCTTAAATTAGATTGATCACACCACCGCTGAAGTTATATTACTAACTTAAAGTGTTCTTCGAATAGTGCTAGATATATTTCCGGCCAGTGGCTGAAATCGGTCAAACACACAGTAACTTGGAGTTCAGTCTGTCCTTAAATAATAACGCGAATTTTGCGCGTCTCTGTCCATGGCCGTCGCGGTCACTTGACGCTACACCCCTTGACTGTTATTTTGTTTTGGCTGCTATGAAGAACATGGATAGAGCTAGTGACTGTTCGCGAAAAAATATCAGTACATGGTAGATTTTAATACTATAAGCACCCAAAAGCAGTTTGTCAGCTGAAACTGCTTGCTGTCTGCTTGAGAATGTGTTTTCATATTTGACCGGGCCACTCACAATTCGGCAACATTGGCATGGCTGCTACGTGATTCGTGTGTTGATAGTTAACACGTGTGAGAAAGTAATTGAGCCAATCAGGAAAGGTAAACGACCCTACAGTGTTTTGAAATATAACTTGTCTTGAAATCTTTTAGCGAAATTTCACTACCCCTAAACGTGGTGTATGAGACTTCACTGACATACGAGGAAGATTTTATCACACGAATCTATACCACGGCCGATGATACTTAACACGCAACCAGGCGTCCCTGACTATACGCTGATTTCTGCTCCGCCGATGCCCGCTTTGTTTTTGAAGGTGGAGGTCGACAATTCGGACCCTTTTCGTGATCCATGACGTCATCCTCTTGTTGGGATGGTGGTGCCATCTTACCCATTTAAATTTGCAGCTAACAGCACGTACTATGCCCGAAGAGATGTAATAGTCAGAGACCTGAAAAATTCGCGACTTCAGCGTCCTCCAGGCTAGACTCCACGGTCTTATGTGCCATCGATCATTGGTTACTTGCTACCACAGGGGAGGGCGACGACTGGGAGTGCATTTTGTCGTTTGTTTCTCGTCGGCCCAAGATATCCTAGAAGGTGTCAAACGACGCGTAGGCCAGTGGAAAAAAGTGACACAAATGTAAGAGTTTTCCAATCCTAGCTTGCCCCAAAATTAATCCGTGAATTTTTAAGGTCTCTAGTAATATTTTAATATTTCATAGCAGCCAAACCTCGCATTTCTGGACATGGGTTCCCATTTGCCAAGTTTTTGGTTAGTTGTTCTGTGACGTGTACTACCATTTTCGCTATCTTTGCCCCACTATCGTATATATTTTTACATGCTTGTATTGTGTTTTTAAAAAATGCAAGTTAAAGATGCCTGGTGAATTTCAGAACATTGAGCAGCGAGTTAGAAGTTTAATTACACAGCGGTTTAAATACCTATCATTCCTCATAAGGATTGCGCAATCTTAAACTACCCATCGCAGGCGATCTTTCTTTGAAAAACTTTCCTTCAAGACGCGAATTTGTTCTGCTGCGCAAATGTTGTGGCCATGCTCTCCCCTTTTCCATCTACCCGGCCGTCAAGCAACCTCCGATGCTCGTAACGGTTTTCAAACCCACATCTATCCAGCTCTCGACGAGAATATAATGGCCGTCGTTTCGCGGGTGTCAGCGAGTCGCTAAACGCGTCTCTTTTTTTCTCGCCCGAGGAGGTGCCAAAGTCGTAAGTGCAAAGTTTCTCTTCCCTCGTGTGTGTGTGTGTGTTCGGGTGCGATTGACGTCAGGCCGGTGTTCCGGACCAATAGAGTGCGCGCGCGGGCGCTAACTGGGGCGACAGAGCGCGGTGTTTGCAAGTACTGATCGCGACGCAAACACCGCGCCCAGTGTTATCTGCTCGCCAAACACAGGCCTTTTCACGTCGCAAACTGCTGCCAATGCGACTGCGTCTGCTCCATCCATAACAATATTGTTTCCCTGTTTTCCCGGAGCCATTGTGCACGCCTCCGCGCAACATCGACTCCGGGAACTGCCCGCGACACATCACAATGCTTCGTAACGGCGTTAACTAGGTAACGCAGTCACGCGAAATCAGCACACATTGTACGTGGTTCTCTGCTTAAACTTGCACGATTCGCACCACGACCGTATGAACGGCCACTACGATGTTAGCGGTGATAAAATCTATACTAATTTAATAAAGAGGTAATAAAAAAACTCTAGTGGGGAGTGAACCCAGGGCGAGGCAACATTCGCCGAGTGACAGGCTTTCCAGCTGGGACCCGCAGGTGCCCGTAATCCCCGGACATGACATGAAATGGGACCCTAGGATGGAGCGGCGTTGGAATGCAAGGGCGGGGTAAACGGGAGTACCCCGAGAAAACCCACCGGCAAGCGGCATCGTCCAGCATGATTCCCACATGCGTGAATCCGGGAGTGAACCAGTCGGGTATCGAAACCGGATCGCCGTGGTGGGAGGCGAGCGCCCTAGCCACTGCGCCACCGCTACCCTCACATAAAGAGGTATTGTGAGTTTGTTTATTTGTTTATATGTCTCGGGTTGTCTCGGAAACTACACGGCCGATTTTTACTATTCTTTCACTATCAGAAAGCTACATTCTTCCAGATGGTCATAGGCTATGATAAATTCAAAAAGGAAAAAAAGTCCTTGAGGAATCTTAAAATTTGTAAACCAAGTCGGAGAAAAATTAGCTACTTGGCTATTTCAAAGCATGCTCTACCAAAACTACAGGGCCGATTCTTATCATTCTTTTATTGTTCGAAAGCTAAACTCTTCCATATGAACATAGGCATATATCAAGTGGGGTCACAGAGGCCCAGTGGGCAGAGTAATTCTAAGTGGAGCCACAGTGGCCCAGTAGCTAGAGCGATCCCAAGTGGAGATGCAGTGGCCCAGTGGCTAGAGCAATCTCGAGTTGGGCCGCAGCGGCTCAATGGATAGAGAGATCTCAAATGGGGATGCAGTGGCCAAGTGGCTAGACCTATCCCAAGTGTGGCCGCAGTAGCTCAGTGGATCTTAATATTATCTTAATGTTATAAATTCGCAAATAGTCGCAAGTTGTCGTATGTAGTCAAGTGTAGTCGCTAATATATAGGTGTGTATTTTAATAACTCCCTCAAATCTGAGCAAAGCTATGTCGGGCTGCTAGTAATTTATAAGTTGGCAAACAGAACCTGGTATATTTTCCATGCACATGCGCAGTACGCCCAGAGCGCTGACACTACTGCGATGATAAGAGTGGAGGGGGGACACGTCACTTCATAGACGAGGGGATGTGAAGGGGATAGGGAGGGAGAGAGCGCCGCCTAATCTCTCTATGTTCCACCATTCGACTGCTTTTCTGGCAATAAGGCGCGGATAGGACGTTATGTTATAACATTTATTACGTAAACACGCAATTTAAGAGATTTACATAATTACTCTAACCAATTTTTAAAGTAATTGTATTAAATTGGAATTGGTGAAAGTATTTTATCCATATGGAAGTGCTTATTTCGTGAAAATTAAGATGTAAAAAATGGGGTGTGGCTGTGTTGGGGACATGGCCGTTTGTTTTGCGTAAATACGTCTACGTTGACGCCCTCGGACGCCTTGATGTTATTTTACGTTCCCGGCACCGTTTCACTCGATCTTATGGGGTTTTATGGATATCACTGGATTGCTTTTGAGAAACACTTTCCACAATATACGATTTCTGTATTTCGACTTGGCTTTTTGACGAGTGTAGGCCGAAATATGGTAAGTTTTCTTAATTTTTTTACATTAAACGCATACAATTTCACCATAACCACGCCACACGAATGTTTTTATATACGCAATCGATTGATCTCGACGAGAGCTGTTGACTGAAACTTAAACGAGCGTCGTAGCTTCTCCTAGTCAAAAGTTATACTACGCGGAAGTTATGAGACGCGGAGAAACGAACTCAAAATTGATCCCCCCCCCCCCCCCTTCACAAGCGCGTGCGTTGCTTCGCAGTCCTCACTCAACGTAACATATACTTTGATCCTTTGGCAATCGAGTGGTGTTGTATGTAGGCGATAGGTTCGGTGCTGAGATGCCAAACTGTATCCCCCTACTTTATCATCGGATTTTATAGATTATCTCCCACTATGGTCGAAAATTTAAAGACGTATTCACGTCAAAACACATGGTCCTATATATTACGCATTTGGGCGTGGTGGTAAGTGTTGGCTCCTGCAAGGATTGCAACCTGCATGATACTTGTGCACTTGTCTGTAGGCGCTACGTGAAGCTGTCTCGAATACAATCTCAAGACGAGCGCCTTCATTTCCAGACATGGGATTCTTAACCTTAAGTCTTGTTATGTAAACAATCGTTGTATAATACATTCGATACAAATGTTTGATCCTATTGCTGTCTTCTAATATTTATCAATTTATTAAAATCTATTGCCAATTCTTCTTCCTTTTAATTTCCCTTAAAAATTCATTGCAACTCTGTATTTCGGCTTATTTTTATTACAACATTGTCTATATTGTACCAATATTCTAAAAATTGCCTGTTTCATTGTATATCTTTGAATTTGTTTCTCATCTCAAAATTTGTTTCTTAAAGTCTATCTTTTCACTCCTTTCTGCGTAATTTATGCCATATAAATTCTTGTTGCAGTCTGCTATTGACTCTGCAGCAACGAATAATAATACGAAACCAGCATGTTTTAAATTATTTGTTGGAAAATGTTATTAATCCTGTTAAAAATAACAAAATTCTTTGGCGTATAAATCGGCTAGTATCTAATATTAGAAATAAAATTTTAACCCAAGGTTTTAATTTTAATATTTAAAATGAGACAGTATTTCATCTAAGCAGTCATAAACTTTCGTACACAATTAATAGACTAATGGTTATATCTTTGAAGTTTAATGTCAATGGCGAGTTCATGTTAGTATGTTGGTAAGACTTGACTGTGTGTCCATTGCCGAAAATGAGACCGAATAAAATAAAAACACCTACAGCACTCAGCAAGACAAAGAAAGGGAAAAAAACCTTATACATATAAAACTAAAACAACAAAAAGACGAACGAACAACTTGTTATTACACAACAGGACGGACAACAAATTAAAACCAAAATAAAGGACAACAAGATAACAAAAAAAGAACGAAAAAAATGACACAAGTGAACAAACACTGCAAAAAAAAAACAATATCAGTGGTCGCAGCAGAACAATAAAAACTAAAAACGCACACACACACACACACAGAGAAACCGCAATGAACGTATTTCACTGCAGGCCACGGCTGGTTCCATCGTTTCCAAGTTTCCTGAAGTCCTGCAAAAGTGTTACTTCTAGGATGTTCCTCCGCCTCATTCGAACCAAGACTAAATAAGTCTAGGATATTACACTGAAAGGATAACGCAGCGTACTCGTGTGCACTCAATCTAACCCTTCCAGACCCACATTAATTTAAGGTTTCAGGTGTTGCTATCAAAAAATTGTTATGATGCGTGCTGTACCTAAGTCGACACAGCACTTGTTTCGTTATCACAGCCAATGAGCTGTAGGCTATATGTTCAGCTACAATAATATGTACCAATTATGGCCTAGTTTGCGAATTATTTACCCACAGGTAAGCTCATTGGTCAGTGAGCTTCGCAGTGTACAGTACACATTGAAAACTACCCATACGTGCGTAATGTACACAATTGTGTACATTGGGTCTGAATAGGTTAATATATTTCGCTTGAGAACTATTTCTCACTAGTCATTACTAAGACGACTATTTTTTTTCTGTTTTTATTATTATTAATTCCAAACTAAGTATTATAATCTATATAAATAATATGAATAAAAGTTCATTTTACCCAAAAATAAAATACTGTTAAGTTAACAGAAGTACAAAACGCTTATGATACGTGACCTGTTAAGGAAACGACACACATATGATACAGGCTGTTCACAGTAAACTGAGTACTTTTGAGACCCTAGTTACATTTTTCCTATCAGTCATTTTTTTATCCTCCCACCACATTTCAATATCAATATTCCCATGAAGCAATAAACACAGTGTATATATTTCACCGGACTCGAAAGTTAACGTCTAAGAGTACATTAAATAAATCTACTGACTATTATTCCAAATGAGAGGGCTTCACAGAGAGCTCACTTTACCGTGAATAGGTTGATTTTTCAAAGGTTTTGACTCAAAAAGTGTGATGTAACTGTGAGTGGATTTGAATGACTTCGCTGTAGATGAGACGTTAAACCCCACCTACCTTCCAGGGTAGCATAACGAAATAACGGGATTACGTGTATAACCGTGGGTAGTTCTACAGACAGAAGAGCCTAGTTTATTATGACGTCGAGGTTTCCGCGGATCTCGAGAGAGGTAAGTTCGGTTCCTTGACACCGTGGCGCTAGTGGAGATTGCAGCGAAGAGGTCCGCATCAAGGTTACAATATCGAGGTCACGAGAGCCGATGAGGGTGAAGCGAGTTTGAGTAAGGACCAGCGCCGGAATTGAGACCCCCGAGAAAACCCGCCGACCAGTGGCATCGTCCAGCAAGATTCCCACGTGCGAACATCCGGGAATCGAACCCCTCCCACCTTGGTGGGAGGACGTGCGCTCTGGCCGCTGCGTCACCGCGGCCCCGGTAACGAATCGTGGGTAAACGTTGGATGATTCTGCACGAATACTACCGAGAAAATGGGAAACACATTTAGTTAACGCGAACTTCATAGCGCATCCATTGCCAATATGCGGAGGTGTCTGTACATTTGACCCCTGAAAATATTTAGACCTCATTTCTTTTGGAAATGTAGGGAACTATCCAGCAGGATATTAAAAATAAAATTACGGAGCTGTGCAAGGTAACGACATTTTGGTACGCGCACATTTTCTGTCAACTCAAACCATAACAAAAATATCTTAAATATAATACGTTTGTTAACTAAGTAGGCTTTTGTGTAGCAGTAAAAAAAACCCCTGTGTAAGTTCAGAGATTTCTTTACAGACGGTATTTTTTTTTTGGGTTACATCAGCTATGAAGCGAGACTTGGTGTTTACAAATAAAGCTAATATTTTAGTTATTTATCCGCGAAGTCATATCAAAGTAAGAAAGCAAATTTGTGGTAAATTAGCATCCCCCATAATTTTCACTTCTACTAAGGGAATATATATATTTATATATGAAGCAGATGTGTGCTGAAGTGTGTTGAATACATCTATAGAAGAGAACTCTTTCCGTGAAATTCTGATCTGGGGGAAATTTGTACCAGCAGTTTTTCATGAAACTGCGGGGTTATTTTTTTTCTTTTAGGAACAGTGCATTTAGTCAGGCCATTTTGCTGGCACGTATGGCTGGAGCTGAGCGATACAATGTCTCCCCGGGTCTGGCCTCACCGCCTCCTCCTAGAACAAATCCCCAGTGGGAATTATAGAGAGCACTCCATCGTTTCTATTTCTACTCTCATATGGAACCTGCAGATTTTATTAGGGCAGTTGGCTTCCCCGGCAAACCGCAGTTCAAAGTCGAGCTTTTCCGTAAGGGTGGTCTTACGATTGACTAACAGTAACAGCAGGCAGTGTGCTTAGAATATGACCCAGCGTTTTTTAAGGGTATTGGTTTTTAAGGCTGCAGCGTGTGGGTCGTGTACGGATAGCGGGCGTTCTTGTCTTGATTTAAGATATGGTTATACGTTATATCTTAAGTACAAGTCTATACGAAGTAGCCAATCAGAGCACAGACATAGTTTTTGTTGGCGGGAAACGGTATTTACAACTTGGACTCAGGTTATGCCATGTAGTGAAATTGTGCTGAATCGGGAGAGAGTATCCTCATGCATTCAAAGAACGGTTCCTCGTCATGGTTTTGTTCTTGGAAAAGGTTATTGAATTAGTCTTTAATTAACATTTTTGCCTGATTGATTGGCCTAACTTTCTGGCACTACTGTCAGCGTCACGATTTTTGAAACCTATTACATAAGCAACAACCATAACAAATGCCATGTACTGTAAATAATTTTCATCCTCGCCAATTTTTGCCCTCTAAATCGGCTGTATGGTTTGTTTCCCACATTTCTGATTAGCTTACAGTTGCCAGATCAATCGTAATCTACGAAAACGGATTCTACGTTTACTTATCGGGTGATAAGTACAAGTTTTGATGCTTTAGTATTGAATCGCAAACCAACCTTAACTTATCCTTTCTCGAGGCATCTCCAAGGCATCTCGAGAAGTTTATATCAAATCCGGGGTTCTAACATAAACCCCCCTATCATGTCACATAGGCCACTCACATTTACTTCACACTTTTCTGAAGCCCTGCTAAAGTTCTACTTCCAGGGTATTTTAGACATCATGCAAACGAAGCTTAACAGAGTATAGGAAATTACACCAAAGACAGCGCAATCACTTAAATTATATTTTGCATGAGAACTATTTTTTACTAGGTATTACCAACTCACCTATTTTCTCTCTGTTTTATCCACATTTGTTATAAATTAAATATTATAATCTCTAGCTGAACTATAAGTAAAAGTTCTATTTAACCAGAAATAAGACACACAAGTGTAAAACATTTGTAATACGTGACGACGTATTTAGGAAACAGCCTAACACGTCCTACATGAGATGATTCTTTAAAGGTTCGATTCAAAAAGTGTGAAGGAACCACTAATATACAATGGCATGGATATTGCGAGCAGACGATACAGGGCGAATGTTCGGCTTCTGTATCGCGAGTTGTTCTGTGTCATGCGACGGACAAGTCCCGCTCTAGTCCGCAGGCGAGCAAGTGACAAGAACGAACGAGAACGGAGGGCGCTAACTGATAGCCCACACAGGCTATAACTCACGCCTATCGCCTGCCTTTTGTCGACACTTTACACACGACAAAATACACGCTGCAAGCCGAGGCAGGATCTTAAGAGGCGGGAAACTATCTGCTGTTAACCACTCCTGGCAACAGCCGCCATCGAGGCCAGAGCGCCGCGTTCCCCTTGCCAACCTTCATCTTCCTGCCTGACATAGCACACGCTTCTGTCACCATCACGTAGCTGCCGCACCGCGTACGCGCTCAAACTGCACCTAGACGCTGGACTCACAATCGTAGACCAAAGATGAGGTAGACCGATCTCGCTGACTGCGCACGACGGTTTCAAGTCCCTACGGGCGTGCGGCAGTAGCTCTAAAGTCACTAGCCTTAAAGTCATTAACACTAAAGTCACTAACCTTAAAGTGATTAGCCCTAAAGCTAGTAACCCTAAAAACACTAGACGTAAAGTCAATAGCACTAAAATTGTGACGATGTTGCCAACATACACAGGACGAGGTCCTTGTCTAAACTGCTTCCTGAATGTAGGTGTTTTAAGTTGGAAAACAGCCGAGAGACACCAATGATATCAAAGATAGCATTTGGGTTGGTTTCAGTGAAGAGGTTTGGAAATTTCTCGTTGCCTTGGTTTTTATATAAAAATATAACCATTTACATAGTTTTTGCCCAAAAGTTTACAATCAATAAACATCATATAAAAATAAAGTTTTTCCACTGATTACATTTAGTATAAAAAGGTATAGACATAATTATGTTTAAGATTTCGCCCAAAATCTTCATTTTTACAAGATTAAATCTTTTTCCAGCTATATGCAGATTATATATAATTATTTTGGTTTAAACCATACTTACCTAAAATAGCAGCAAGCGCCCCCCCTCCTTTTAAAATGTTGACGGAACAGCAGTTCCTGCCCAAGTGAAAACACTGTGCTGTCTCCCCGAATCTGTATTTATATTTTATTTGAAATCATCTAGAGCATTACAAAATGATCTTCACTCCGCCGATATCCAGAAGTCCTGGAAGGGCACCCTGGTGGTACGTGACTGGCTGGCTGGCGTCACATGGTAAAAGCGACGTAGGCGGTCATATATTTCGTGGGCGGCAGCTGTCCCGCGGCGCCCATACTTGCAGACCAGCAGGCCTGCCCAGCGGACGTGAGGCGTGGAGCTCGTCAAACACACCCCCGTCGCAGCGAAGGTGAGCCGTCCCAAACGGCCAACATTTTTCTCAACTTCATATGGCACCGTCGGTTTGACTTTCGTTCGATGTGCAGGGATAGCCGTCACATCCCTCCTCCCCTGAAGAAAGACCCACGAAGTCGGTGTCAAACACGCGTCCAGAACATAAGGCGTAGGCTGGCCAGGCACTTACCCCAGGCTCATTTCCGCATGGGACAGGAGTCACGTTGTTAGCAGCAACCATAAAACATACAAGCACCAGGGCTCACTCTACGAAGACATAGAACAAATCATAACTCTTTATCAAATTTAATTTTGGGTAGACTTGCTTAAAATTTTGAATCATTTCCCATTTGCATATAAAATATCTAATTCTTCACTCATTATATATATATATATATATATATATATATATATATATATATATATATATAGCACAATACTTGAATCATTATATACAGGTATTCCTTTAAATATTTATGACTTTACATATTCACACATTTTTACTTTTGTACTCATTTAACTTTACATATTTGTACACTTTCAACTATGTACTCAGTTAATTTTTGAGTAGAGTACACTTCCTTACAAAACGTTAATACTCTGTCTCTTTTAAATTTTCCATCGAACACGCTGGAAAACTTAAATATTTTTACAAAATACAACAATCTTAAGATATTAGGATGCTTAGTAAAACAGTTTTACATCCTTTAATGAAGACAGCGGGAAATTCACAAAAGTTGAGGGCGGGGGACAGACCTCTTATGTTGTGGGTACATGATATCTATTACATTGGGAGATATGAACATTTTCGTATTTATTCGGAGAATGTGGATCTTCATTCAATACCGTCATAGGCGAAAAGAACCTCGCTATTTGAAACGGCCCTCGCCATTTCACCGCCAACTTAGCATTAAAATAATCAATTTTTGAACTGAGGTGGTGAGTCTCGACTAGAATTAAATCACCAGGTTTCAAAGTTATATTTTTATAAACTACGTTACTTTTCTGTTCCGTGATACGCAATTAAACTGCGTGTCACAGCCGCCCATATTTCTTCCAGTTTATTATTATTATTATTCACGTTTTCCAAACAAATACCGTAGAGTGGCCACACATTTATTAAAGGGTGCATCAATCTCCGCCCCAAAAACACTTCAGCTGCTGCATACTTGTGTGTACTATGAATAAAATTATTGAAACACAAAAACAAGAGGTATAATACGTCATCCCAGTGACGTTGCGTATCTGACTGAAAACTGCGTAAGGCAATCTTAATGTTACGGTTAACACGTTCTACTAAATTTGCCTGTGGATGGTACGGGGCAGTTTGAACCATTTTTACTCCCCATATAAAATTCTAATCTCTGAATTCTTGCGACAAAAAATACTTACCGTTATCTGTTACTAGATATACGGGTGCACCAAAAACACTATACAACCGTTGCATTACAACTTTACAGATTTCAACTGCCTTTATGGCGCGTAACGGGCAAAATAGATGGATAACATACGCCGAAGTTCCATTCTTAATTTCAGACAAAATCTGCTTACATTCCTGATCAGCATTTTGGAATTCTTTAAGGTCAGTAAACACGCTTGGGAATTTTCGTAACGTATTCAATTCTGAAACGTCTGTGTTTCCTACTGCTGGCCTTGACAGCTGACTATCGGCGCTCGCTACACTCTCTGCAGGGGCCCCATTGCTTGTCGCTTGTCCTTGTCGCCTTGCTCAAACTCTTCGGCGCAATACATGCGCGACAACGCGTCTGCTACCGAATTATCGATCCCACGAACGTGTTGCACAATGAATTCGGAACGGGCCAGTCTTACATGTCAACGTGCCAACCTGCCTGCAGGCTTTTGCGATATTAATAACCAGCTGAGCGCTTGGTTGTCCATGTACAACGTGAACGGTGCGTGATCCAAATAATCTGCAAACTTTTCCGTAGCTCAAATACAACTTAAATAGTCTTTTTCATAAATAGTAAATTTACGTTCGGCTTGAGTCAATAATTTACTGGCGTACGCCATCGGAACAAAATGGCCATTAATCTTTTTATTTAAACACGATCCTATTGCTACAGAGCTGGCATCGCAGTGTAAAAAGAACTCTTCGGAAGAATTCGGTAAATGCAAAAGGGGGGATTTGCTAACATATATTTCAGTTTTTGAAAAGCATTTTCCTGGTCTTCGTTCCACTGAAAAAGGCTCGTTTTTTTTCTTTTCGGATTATTTAACGGCTCTGCAAGATCGGAAAAATTCGGAATTAACTTACTATAAAATGATACCATACCTAAAAATATTTTCACTCATCTTATATTTTTAAGCTGCGGGAAATTTACGACTGATTTCACATCTTCCGGATCTGTTCCTAAACTTCCTTCGGAAATTATGAATCCTAAATAACGCACGTGTTGTTGTGCCCAACTTATCTTTTCCGGATTTACAGTCTGTCCGGCGTTACGTAACGCGTCTAATACTAGCTGCAAGTGTTGAAGATGTTCCTCTAACGTATTACTGTATATGCACTCGTCATCTATGCACGTGAATACAAACTCATATAGATATTTTCCTAATACGTGAGTTAACACTCTAGGCATACACTGGGGTCCGGAACTTACTGCCATCGGTAAACGTGTCCACTGGTACAAGCCCCACGGTGTACAAAATGCTAACGGTGCCCTACTATTGGGATGTAGCTAACACTGTAAGAATGCCGAATTAAAATCCAATATAGTGGAATACTTTGCCTTGTGCAATTGTTGAAATACCGTTTCCATGACGGGTACCGGATAGCAATACACATACAATTTTTTATTAATTTTTCTATAATCACAGATAATTCTAAACTGTCCCGGAGTTTTCTTAGGAATTAAAAAAGACGGCTTGGGTACATACTTTTGGAACTTTCCACGATTCCTTGCTCTTGCAATTCAGTGATCAAATTTTTTAATATTTTAATATTGGGTACTTACACACGATAAGGCACGCACACTACGGGCTCATTATCTTTTAGTTTTAATTCTACTGGAATCTCTTTACAATGCCCTGACGTAAGCACATCTTTATATTCCATTTTAAGCTGTTCTGACGCTTTCGCCACCTCTTCAGAATGCTGAAGCAACTGAATCTTATGGAAATGAGAAAGTTTTACTTGCAAATTTACTACCATGTCGGGGGAAAAACTGAACCGTAATTCCTTCTTTGCTACGTCAACGCATGCGCGCGTACTCGCCAAAAATCTATTCCTAACATCATGTCATGTGACAGATATTAAAAAACACGGAATGCTACTTGCCACGAAAAATTCTATATTTTCACTTCCATCACCGCTATTATGTTTGACGTTATCAAACCTCCGTCGGCTAAGGAAAATACAACTGACTCTCCCTATTTTAACTGCACAGTTCCAAGCGGCGCGTCCCGTATGATTTTATTCAAGGTATCTTGCCTTATGAGTGTCCCTGAAGCACCTGAGTCAACCAAGCCTGACATCGTTAAGTTTGCAATGACAAGCTGCACGTACAGTAGATCATTTTTGTTACATAGATTTGTGTTTGTGACGGCGCCTATTCCTGCACGTTTTCCCTTTAATGGACAGTTAAATTTAAAATGCCCAGGATTACCGCATCTCAAACAAATAATATATTTTACGGTTTTACGATCTTCAGACTTAGCAACACTTTCTGAATTTATTTTTACGTCTGACTGGCATCCGTTTTCAAGCGGCTTTTATTTCCCGTCGCTATCTGATTTCTTATAGAAACATTTTTCCGTCGGGTGATTATTCCTAAAACAAATTTGAAATTTTCGTTTTAACATTTCCTGCACGGAATTTCCTTCGCCTTTTTGCGTTTTATAAAAGGATTTAGCCGTCGGATTATTTATACGAGAACAGATCTGACATTGCCGTTTAGATATTACTAATTTAGGCTCTCTTTTATTACAATCACCAATCGTTAGTTCCACTTGAATAACTAAAACTAATAATTCATTTAACGTTTTCGGCTTCGAACCAAATGTAAAATATTTACTATTTTCCGGTAACAGATTAAAAAACAGTATTTCCACCGATTCCGCTTCCGCACGCGGCAAACCTAACACTTCAGCCCATCTAATAGTCTCGCTGACAAACTGCTGCATTGACTCATTGGAACTTTGAATTCTTTCCAATATTTTCATACGTTGGTGCGCGATAGCAACTGATGAACCCGTCTGTCTCAACATTGCCTGACTAAACTCACTTAATGGCATACATTCATTGGTCGCCTGCCCCACTATATTTTGCAAAGAAATATAGTTTTCTCACTGATTACATTTAATATAAAAAAGGTATAAAAATAATTCTGTTTATACTTCCCCCAAAATCTACATTTTTACAAGATTACATCTCTTTCCAGCTATATACAGGTTACATATAATTATTTTGCTTTAAACCATACCTAACTAAAATGTCATTAACCCCCCCCCCCTCAATTTAAAATGTTGACGGAACAGCAGTTCCTGCCCAAGTGAAAAACCTGTGCTGTCTCCCAGAACCTGGGCGAGACACCTGTACTGATATTTTATTTGAAATAATCTAGAACATTACAAAATGATCTTCACTCCGTCGATATCCAGAAGTCCTGGAAGGGAAACCTGGTGGTACATGACTGGCTGGCAGGCGTCACGTGGTCAAGGTGACGTACGAGGGAGGGGAAGGCAGTCATATATTTCGTGGGCGGCAGCAGCCCCGCGGCGCCCATACTTGCAGACCAGCAGGATCGCCCAGCGGACGTGAGGCTTGGAGCTCGTCAAACACACCCCCGTCGCAGCGAAGGTAAGCCGTCCCAAACGGCCAACATTTTCTTAACTTCGTATGGCACCGTCGGTTTGACTTTCATTTGATGTGCAGGGATAGCCGTCACAAAATCATTAACCCTAAAGTCAATAACCTTAGAGTCATTAACAATAAAGTCACTAGCTTTAAAGTCATTAGCCCTAAAGCTAGTAGCCCTAAAGACACTAGCCGTAAAGTCACTAGCTCATTAGTCATTAACCCTAAAGTCACTAGCCTTAAAGTAATTAGCCCTAAAGCCAGTAGCCCTAAAGATACTAGCCGTAAAGTCACTAGCTCATGAGTCATTAACACTAAAGTCACTTTTCTTAAAGTCATTAGCCCTAAAGCCAGTAGCCCTAAATATACTAGCCGTAAAGTCACTAGCTCTAAAGTCATTAACCCTAAAGTCATTAGCCCTAAAGCCAGTAGCCGTAAAGTCACTATCCCTAAAGACATTAACCCTACAGTCACTTGCCCTAAAGCCAACCCTATATATTTTAGGGCTAGTAACTTTAGGGCTACTGACGGGTAACCCGAACACTGAACTGCTTTTCGGACAATTTAACTATCAAAAACAATGCGGATTGGATTTCAGTTTAAAACACTGTTTTGTAAAAAAAAAAGTGCTGTGAGATGTCTGTTCAATTCTTCCGCTAACCAATTTGTAATGTTGATTGATTAAATTTAAATTTGTGAAAGTATTTTATTCATGTAGTAGTGTTTGTCTTTTGAAAATTGAGATAAACGCACTCATCACTGTTGACCATGTGACTTTGTCTGTTGTGTTGCTTTGGAGTAGGGTACATGCACGGAAGATGAATAAGCGGCCTACCTCATCTTTAGTCTATGCTCACAATAGTCCCTCTCGCCCGTCAGTCATTTGTCCTTCCGGCGGTCACGTGATCTCCAACCAATCGCAGGGCAGCTTTTTTTTTCTATCCAAGTATTTACCAAACTTTAACTTTTGACAGAAGGACGGGTGAGCCATCGCCTTCTGACAACATTCCTTAGACGTGAATACGCACTTTCAAATAAAATGCAAAGCGGTGGATCTGTGTTTATTTATCTTTGGTAGTAAATTCAAAAATTTATAACATAAAAATTTCAGAATAAATTCTTATCATTTAAATAAAACTATTTGCCAAAAATGTTTCTCCCTTGAAAATGTATTTTGAACCAAAATATACCTCAAACTATAAAGAGGTGGTGATGTTAAGTTGTTACACTGAAATTTTGCCGTATGGGAGGATTGGCGGACGAACGATTGTTGTGAATTGCTTTCAACTGACGGACGGACACAACAGACAGATGACTGCTGGACGGACGACTGACTAATACGACGGACCACTGTGAGTCTAGTTAAAGCTGCTATTATGGCCGTTACACAATAGAAATTCATTGACTTTACGATTTGACTTTACGTTTGCTTCCCGACATATTTCTTGTGGAGCTTGACACGGTGGATCTGTCAATGATTAAGTCAAGCACTCTTGATCTTAAGATTTCGAAAAGTTGAAACTTAAAGTCAAAGTCAACTCTACAATTTTGCCGAGAATCCATCAGAGGTTACGTGAAATGGTTTTTTGTTTACTTTAGGGCTATTTTCATCTCTGTATATTAAACTAAGCTCGTCTGAATTAAAGAAATGGCAAACGATTAAAATGTGAAGAATAAACATTTGAATTAATACTTTTATCATTGAATATGTTATTTAAAATCACTTGTTTCAAATACAGTAAACAACAAAAAAACGATGCGAATTAAAAATATAGCTATGTGCCTCTAATCAAATGTAAACTGTTTTCACATCACTGTTTAACTTTTCAAAGACTATACACTTTAAACTTAATTGTTACGAAAACAATAGAAAACAAACATGAATAATAAGTTCAAGATCAATGCAGGCTGGAACTTGTTCTTTCCGGTTTTCGGGAGTCACTACAGGTTGTAATTTGTTTGTTCTTATTTGTGCATATTATTTCTGGTCAGGAAGTGTTAGTAATTAATTAGAGCGTTTGTGTTATTTCCTAAGCTACGACGCAACGTGACATAACTCTAAATAATTTAACTTAACGTAATGTAACATAATCTAACCTAACTTGACCCCTCCCTTTATGTAAATAAAACATTTCAGTCAAAAATATTCAACTCTATTAACGTTTTTTTTTATAATGCTGTTGGTAAAGAAGAAGTCTGCCCAACGTTGGGATACGAAGACTGGTTATAGCGCAACTTGCATCTACACACTACGCTATATTCATTCTACGTTCCAATTAGCGAGAGCATCACTAAATTTCATTACATGTATCCTGACAAGTGTACTGCGTGTGTATATACATTCCTTGTTCAAAGGTTGGTTACATATTAGGAACTCGGACATTGAAAAACTTCTTGGAGGAAGTGCCGCGTTACATGACTACATTTGGGCCAGGGCAATGGCGGCGTGATACACCTGGCGCACCTTATGTGTACGCATATGTACAAGGGCACATGTGGGATTCCTATTTAATGTAGAGTACACGAGTTCAGAGCATAGTGGTTCGGAGCCCGCTGTGGTTAGGAGACCCCGTTGTCTTCAGTTTGTCTGGACGGAAAAACTAACATTTACATTTCTATCTTTATTTGAGTGCGATAAACGTAAAGCGTTACAATATACAGCAGCTAAAACAATTTCAACTTGTGAGCTGAGTGAGTCTGGGCGGAAAACTTGCACTGAAGTGGCTCGCCTGAGTGTTAGAATATTTATCAAGCTGTAGGAATAGGATTTCCTATTCCAACACAAGAACATGTCTTGGGAAACAAAAAAACCCGTATAACACATATTTTAATGAAGTTTGTGAATTAGAAACTTTGTAAGTGCCAGGGTTTTATTTTAACATATGCATGTTTATAAAATGTTTCAGGCATTATAAATTAAGTTTAAGAAGAAACACAGTCTGTAAACGGGGACTATGACTTCAAGAGAAATAGTTTGATGAACCTAAACTTTTCGTTGCAGTCCTGTATTTAATGCGCACTTTTCATGGACACGTGATATGCGTGTATTTTAAGAAGTGCGACTTACTATAGTCTGTTCACTGAAAAATGAGCATTTTTGAAAGCCCTGCTTGAGATCTACTTGTGGGCACGTTGTGTATTCTTCTGCCTTATGTAAAATTAGCATTGCCATGGGCCTCGTCGCTTTATTCATGCGTCTGCCAAGAGAAACCATGAAATTATTATAAAAGTAAATATTTTACAAATACGCTCTTTTTTACACTTCGATGCATAAAAAACAGAAAACGAAAGAAATAATAAGTTATCACAAATGGTTACCTAACACTTTTTACTAGACGTTAAGATATGGAACTATTTTCCATTCGTCATTGCCAACTTTACTAAGCGCATGTCACTCAGTGCACCCGTTTAAATATATGCATGCAGAGGCAGTGCGTTTTTTCTAATGTTGATTTCAAAAGTGCTCACTTTATAGTGATCAACCTTTAGTAGTATACATTGCCGACTTACCAACAAAACGTTGTGGTTTCGAAATCCTTCTCTACGTATATTACAGTAAAACAGATACTCGTTGAAAATTTCGAGGGAATCCAGGGAGATGCGTTTACTTTGAATAAATTTTAGTTTTACAGATATGCACTTTTGAGTTACTTAAAATAAAAAGGATAATTAAATTATTTTAATGATTTTATTTTTCGTCCTTGCAACAGTTTGACAGAAGAGTTTTATTTTCCTGTTTCCAGCTCCGAAACCTGTGGGTCGGAGGTCCAGGAAGCCGGGTTTGGACCGGAAGCCGCGACAAGCATACAGCGCCAAGCAGCTGGAGCGACTGGAGGCCGAGTTCAAGGTAAACTATCGCAAACTGCCCGGCTCTACTGTTCTCGGAATGATGATCTGTGTGCTATGACTCAGCAATATTCAGCTATGGTGACTTCGAGAAACTTATTCACCGTTACAACATTAAGGTTGAAGTAAAGCAACTGCCTATGGAGCACTGCACCTGACTGTAAAATGTGAAGAACTCATAAAAAAGTAGTGTGGACACCATAAAAATTGTCATGAAAGTGTGATTTATGATTATATGAAAAATAATGTGTATATATTTTGCAATATTATAAAATATTGTACTAAAATACATTTCTTAAAAGTATAAAATTAATTGGTCGATAGAGTTCGCATTTTTAACATAATTGAAGCGCATTTCATATTTGAATACTTAGGAAAGCAGAATTTACAAGAAAATCATCTTCAAGAAAGATCGTCATAGTATTTGCTGTTATCATATGTAACAAAACCATAGTAATGTATCATATCAATTTTATAATAAACTTTATTTACATCAGTTTCAGCCATAAATGCTTGTGACAAATGAACGCACATAAAATTAATTATAAAGATTATTTCCTACATTATTATTACAATTTTCTTACACACAATTATAGTAAACTCTATGACGATATTCCATGACGAAGGTTTTCTTGCAAATTCTGCTTTCTGAATCATCCGGAATGGAAATATGCTTAAATTTTGTAACAAAAATACAGACTATTTTAATCGATTATTTTTTATATTTAAAAAGTATTTTTAGTGAAATAATTTATAATGTTGCAAAATATATACATTGTTCTTTCATATACAGCATAAACTGCACTTTCCCGACAATTTTTATGGTGTCTGTACTACTTTTTTAATGAATTCTTCACGTTTCATAGTTGGGTGCAGTGCTCTATAGGCAGTTGATCTACTTCAACCTTAAGTACCGTGTATTAACATATATTGGTGATAATAGCAACATTTAATCTGACGGGAGCCATTCCAACAATAGCAATGCATAGGCGCCGGGTATGGAGGGTGAAGGAGGGATGTTGCCCTTCGACTTTTCAATCATCACGGCCGAAGCCCCTATGGGTCGATGAACAAAGGTTGGCAACTACTTCAGTTTGTTATATGTATTTATAACTTACTGCGGACTTCTTACCTCATTATTAAAAAAAAAAAAATTCTTTTTTTTTAGGTATCTACATAACCTAAAATGCCAATAATTCTATAGAAATTGTTATTTTGTTTAAAAGTTGTAAACCCTGGCCTAGTTAACTTTAAGTTTCACATACGTACCTGACCTCATGCACAAACATACAACTCATAATAAGAGAGAGAAAGTAGGGTAGGGGAGAGAGATAGAGGTAGAGATAGAGGGATAGATTGAACGTGAGTGAATATATTTGGGCGGCTCTTAACAACGAGGTCTTGAGAGCCGATGAGGGTGATTGAGGTGAGTATGGAGTAATGCCGGAAGGAAAGGGTGGCATTGTCCGGCATATTTCCCAAATTCCAGGAGTGGCCCGTCCGGGGATTGAACCCGGTTCGCCTTGGTGGAGGGCCAGCAGGATAACCGCTCAGCCACCGCGGTCCCTAGAAAGAATGCGATAGTGTTGAAGTGAACGTGGGTGGGCGCGTATGCTTTGCATTATTTCATTTCGGGAACATACAGTTCCGCCTGATATTCATCAAAGTATTAGTTATTGCTTTGCATTTAGAGTCCGTGGTGAAACCAGAGAAATACTAAGCGAGGTAGCGCTGTAGTATAGCACATTGGAATTAAATTCTAGAGGACACTGGTTCGAGTCCCCGTCCAGCTTACGTTTAAACTGCACTCATTGACTAAATTCCACGCGAATGTCAAGGTCGTCCTTATTTCGATTGATGACTTAACTGCCGTCTAAATGGACAACACTCACAGAGGGACCTAGACCAGTCTTTCCATGTTTTCTGTTAGAACCTCGTGAGGTAAATACTGGGACGGCGCCTTGACGCACATCATTAGCTGTTCCTCCCTGTTATCCAATGTCTGAACGTCTTTTACCCTCTGCAATAACCCCGCCATCGACGTAACGTTAAGCCTTAAAAAGAAATATTTCATTATGATGTATAATACAAACGCTTGTGGAAGAAATGCTACAGAGGACGCCTGCTAAGGGAGTATTACAGCTTCCTAATTACAGTTATTTATGTTTTGCCGTAGCTTACTTTTATCATCGAATAATTGGAAACTAGGGCTGTCATGGCTAAGACATCAAAACAGTATTTATTATTTTTGTGTCTCGTATGAGAAAATACGTACTGAAAACAATCCACTCTGGTTCCAGGAATTGCGTAAAGTAGTTCTGCATGTAATAACAAGGTTTGAATTTTTTAATTGAATCTTGAAAGCAAATTAGAGATATAAAAATTCGCAAGATGACATCGTGATGATGAAACTCTGGCGCTTTGTAAATGACGTCGGCTACCCGAGCAACACTGCAGTCATGCGGGCAACGTGACACTCACTGTAATTGCAGGGAGAGAATGTAACTGACACACCGTCAACTACGACCGCATTGTCGAGTGATCTCAGACACTCATGTTAATGTGATGAACTCTGGTCAGTGGTGCTGCACATCAAAGTAACGAGGATCCACATTTCCAACAAAACAGCGCATGTGCGTAGGCCAACATCTTAATAATATTTTTAATGCGAAAGTTTGTAAGTTTGTTTGTTACTCAATCACGTCGTAACGGGTTGGCGGATTTGGATGGCATTTGGTACAGGGGTCGATTATATTCAGGGTTAATACATAGGTTACTTTTTCATTCCGAAAAAAAAAACGAACTGTTTCTTAGGAATATATCAAATATGCTTATTCCATGGATATCGAGTCCTCGAAATTTACATATTTTCGCTCGGAGTAACAATTCATATAATATAGTGCATATATATGTGTGTATATATATATATCTCTTTATTGTTCTTCTTTATTACTGTAATACATTACCCTAATATATATATATATATAAGGGTAATGTATTACAGTAATAAAGAAGAACAATAAAGATAGAGCACTTGGTCATAATAATTAATGTTTGATTTTTGCACGTAGGTAAAGCCACGGGTAACGGCTAGTCAACATACACTATCGACCAAAAAGTAATTGGGCACCCGTGAAGATAGGTAATTCAGTACGTTAGTTGACTTGTGTGGCCTCCATACGCTGCAGGCCAGTGTAGAACCAGTTGAAAAGGGGATGGCACGAGGTACAGAGCTATCGGACTTCGATAAGGGCGTGATTGTGGGCTGCCATCTCAATGGGATGTCTAGCAAGGAAGATAAACAGGTCCAAATCAATGGTCGCATTCGTCCTGCATAAGTGGAAGGTCGATGGGTATTGTGCCACTGCTGCACGTTCTGGGCGACCTCCTATCTTGACCAACACAAATCGCAGAACCCTGAAACGTGAAATTGTCAAAAATAGGGCACAATCCATGGCTACCGTCAGACAGGAGTTTCATTCAGCAACAGGAGTATCGGTTTCTATTGGAATATTGCGTACAGAGGCCCACCGACTTGGATATTTCGGAAGAGCAGCTGCACATAAGCCCCATATCACGACAAGCAATAAATCTCGGCGACTCAGGTGGTGTTTGGACCGTCGCAACTGGACACTGGAGCAGAGGAAATCTGTTCTGTGGAGTGATGAGTCGAGGTTCAAAGGTTTATTTCCAAAGGGCTTGCTTTGCCGTGAACAACCCTCAACAAAGCATTCTCTAAAACATGCGGGACCGCCCGAAATAACGCATTTTTTATTTAAATTATTCCGCGTGTACATTTTTTCTATTTCAGTTATTATTCTGGTAGTGCTTGTGGGATAGATATAAAATTAAACCTGGGAGTATGAATAAAATATATGAGAAAAAATGCAAAAAAATGACGGCATTTGATATCTACGCAAAGTTATTATTTTTTTCGTTGTAGAAAACTTTTGAATTTTACATTACATCGGCTTGATATAGCAGATAACGTGTGATACGGTACTTGTAATGAATAGTTAGTCACTGGTGCCAAATATATTTACAATATACTGACCACACAACCAAACTACTTTTGCTCCAAACATTCGCTTAACCAAACAATGTATCTACAAATAATGTGTAGCGACAAACACATATTTGATTGCTTCTACATCATCAGCATGTTGCACCATTTCAGGAGTACGCGATCAAGTACATACGTGATTGTTTTAATTTTCCTTTAGAATTTGCTGTCGCAAAATAATAAAATGGCTACATTACCGCTTTCATTATGTTCGAAAATACAGCTCGAGCGTTCGGTTACAATTTATGTGACAACTAGGAAACCAGTAGTGTTTTTCTCTATGTCTGGTAAAACGTAATGTTGTAATAAACAATATGGACGATATAATTTCAAATAAAAACAAAAAATATATATAACGGAATATGCGTGTAGAGGTTAGTGTATCAAAACCAAATATATCAATAGGTTTATTGGGGGGATTCTTAGGTCGGTTGGTAAAGTGTCAGTTTCCGAAGCCAACACTAAGGAAAGTTTAGACGAGTGATATGGAGGATATAGTGTCATGTGGGGTCCACAATTCAAACACCGATTCGAGTTCCGGAACATTTTAACGGTGTTTATTAGCGAATTTCTGACTGTTTAAGAGCTTATTCGTACGTGATATAAATATTTGAGCAATTTACCAATGGTGAGGCATGGTGTAGGGATCTGAGTTGGAGACCCAAAACTAAAGAATATATTGATTATTAGTCGGACTTGGAAAACATATTGTGACTTTACTCTGTGATGAGATAATGTTTTAGGGACGAAGAATAAAGAACAATTTGCAAGTGTCAGGCAAATAATATAGATGTTGCAGTGAAATACGACTTCCGAAATTCGATTAGTGACGCAAATTTTCGATGTTGGTGTGTGAATTTGTGACTGTTTAGGGTTCGTGCGGCCTGATATCAAGTTTGAAGTAATCCTTTATGGGAGGCACATTGCGTAGTGGCCTGCGTTGAAGAACCCGAACAATAAAATAAATCTTAGTTTTCCCGCGGAACTAGAAAATCTCGGACAATGTTTCCTCCGCAATTGGAGAACGTCAACGGTTCGTTGACTTGTATCTACCTACAACACCATGGCAAGGAAGGTTGCCGGCTTTCCCGGGGGTCTCACGTTTCCACCCGCCCCTTCATTCCGGAGCTGCTCCATTCTCACCTCATTCCGCCCTCACCGGCTCTCAAGACCTCGTTGTTAAGAGCCACCCAAATAATTCAACAACCAGACACGTCATACATTGGGTGACTTTCTTAAAGGTTTTGATTCAGAAAGTGTGTCTATAATTGTTGGAGGCCACGTGCAGGTGAGCGAGGAGCTGTGCGTGTGTGTGTCAGGTGGAAAGTACCTGCGCAGGTGAGCGAGGTGCTGTGTGTGTGTGTGTGGTAGGTGGACAAGTACCTGAGCGTGAGCAAGCGCATGGAGCTGTCGAAGGCGCTGGGTCTGACGGAGGTGCAGATCAAGACGTGGTTCCAGAACCGCCGCACCAAGTGGAAGAAGCAGCTCACGTCGCGCCTCAAGATGGCGCAGCGACAAGGTCTCCTCGCGCCGCCGCCCCCCTACCTGCCCGCCTCCGTACACCAGTACTCGTCGCTCTTCGCCGCCGCCGCCGCTGCCGCCACGCCGTACTACGTCTACCCGCCCCCGCCGCACCCGCTAGACGTCGCCGCCCCCGCTTCGCCCGACCACAACTAGCCCCCACCCGCTCCCGTACTCCCACATTTATTTATTTACCCAAAGACTGCCCCAACAGCAGCGACAACTAACGTATTTCTTGTTCCGCCACGTCGTCTCCCTATACGTGGCTCGTGGTTCGTTGAGCGCTTTTGAAATCAATCATTAAGGTTTCGGCCAACCTGAAGCTATTTTCCACGCCCAGAGTCCAAGCGATAAAAGCGGCGCTACCATGCGCTACAAGTGCGTTATCGCCTCTAAGCACACGGCTCTCAACTGACGTGTAGTGTTCTCGCCGCACTGCGTTCACCTACGAGACTTTCATCGGCGACCCTGTCATTTCATTGGTGGAAAGTCTGCGGCAAGTTGCAATGGAGGGTACTTGAATGGTTTTGTATGCATCTGACGCTAATATTTCTAGATACAGTCTTTAAACCCCCCCCCCCCCCCCTTTTTTTAGAGTCTCTGAGATTCTAAGATGTGTGACGTCTTGAAAGCACACAATGACTCTCGTCTGAGGCGTGTGTTGTTGTCGTAGAACAGCACAGTTCAATAGTGTCGTGGAAGAAGAAGTTTGTCAACCACACTGCCACAAGCGCAGTTAAATCGTCGGCTAGACGAGTCCTTAAAGCCGGGTTTCAACCATGGAGGTATTAGTTTATGGAGTGGAAGTCGAGACACGATAGTGAAGCCGGGCAGCAGGCGATAATGAAAGACAAGGACAGGACTAGTAATGGCAAAAATGTGCATGTTTTACATGTAGTTAAATGGGCGTGTTTATCATCTTTAATTAATTCCGGATAGTGGTAAAATATTGTATAGAATTTTGATGTACAGGCAGGTATGGCAGTTGTGGCAGTGTTTTACTTTGTAGGGTATCGGACGTAAAATTACCATCGCATATACCACTTCTGTTTACACACTCTCATCACTGATTTCATGCCTTTAGTATATACGACGAGCTTTCTACACGAGTTATATGGGGACCCTGCAATTTATTGTTGTTTGTCACAAATCATCTTAAAACACAACACTGCTATATTTACTTTTCCACTGTTAATTCTCTTCAAATTCTATCAAGCTCCATTGCTTACAATGTAACTTTTGCCACTCGTAATATGGTGGCTGACATAAACAATCGGTCTGCGCATGCGCAGTTGAAAGAAGTCGTACAAGAAATCGGCTTCACTTGATAATCGTGGGGAAGATAGGCTGTTGCATCTCCATCATCTATTACCTCCATGGTTTAAACGCTTCAAGTAGCTGGCCCACAAGAAGCAGCTGGCCACAACGGGCCAGTAGTGAAGTCAGTGACTAGAAGACAGCCAGCCTACTGGGATCGTGTGAACAGATCAGGCAAGTAGCTGACCCAGGAACAGTTCGATAATTGTGGACCAGCGGTTGGGACTACAGCTGCTCGGAGGGGAATTGTTTCTGCTGGCTTACAGGCCCTCGTCACATTGTTTCAGTTCACGAGAGTGTGGATCTTTCCCATTCCTGTATTATAGAAACGTCAAGATTGAGACTCTGGCAGCATATTGTGCGTAAATTGAGCAATAGACAAACGTTTTATTGTACCAAACGTATGTCCCACATGTGTACAAAATGAGTACTGTTTCATATGTATATAAAACAACGAGTTGAAAGTTCTTGTTTTCTTTTAATTGAGATATGAAACTGTTCGATTCAATACACAGGGAACACTGTAACCACTCATTGATTACATTAATTTATGTGTAGTTACGGCCATTTTTTGCTTTTCAAAAGCTGATTTTAGGAGCGTTCAATTTACCGAAAATCAATTAAACCAGTGAATAGGAGTGTTTCATATTTAAAAACTAACAAAAACTTGCAAAGCTCTTGTAAGTAGTTTTAGACTTTTCTGTTAAAAATGAAATAGCAAGTTGAAAACGTTGTTAGACGTTCCTCAGTTTACCGTCTTTGACTTTGACGTAACGCAGACAACTCTACTAGAGTATTTTCTGAAATAAGTGCATAAGTGTGTTTTCAATATTTAGGAGTGGAGATATTTCTTTCAAACAGTCTCACGTGAAACCGTTATTTACATAATTACAATTAAACTAGGGAACTTAATTATTTAGAAGTGATTATCTCCTAAATGAAACAATATGAAATGTTTTGCCATGAAAATAAAAATCCAACCATTCAAAGTTGTCTTACTTTAAGCTAATGATATCAAACAGAATATGTATTCTCACCATTCATATGAGTCTTTTTAAATAATGTAAGTGTTAAAAGAGCACTGGAGGAATCACTTATTCAGGTTTAGACTGTACTTTAGAAGCTTACTAATTAACACATCAAATGTAATGTTGGTTTATACATTATTTAAAATAAACATGAGAGTGTATAACTAAGTGACATCGTTACAAGCATCCGTATAAGACGAAAAGAATACACACACTTCCCATTGCCATTGTGGGTCTGCAGTTTCTCTACAATAACACCCATTATCGATTAAACAATGTTTCAAATTCGTTAACTTCTTATTTTAGATACATTCTACTGGTATCATTAACAGCTGACATGGTAGTGTAACATGTATCGGACATGTTCATCTATTACGATTGTTTATGTAAAAATGTTGTTCTTGTAAAACTGCTGTATGAATAAATATATTTCTTACGAACGTCATGTACATATTTATCTGAACACAAAGCTATCCTTGTGTCTGTAAGTAGGGACACCCGGATTTCGCGAAAAGATTCCCGCACGTGCTACATTTCAATACCCTACGAGCATACCAGCAGTTTCCTTTCTCTTATTGGCGGCGTGTCTCTGTGGGAAGACGTTTTCTTAGTTGACTGGCCAACCAGAATTAAGTTACTCTGACACTGTACGTCTCTGATTCGTGGGCAGGCACCTAGATCAGCCAGTCACAAAAGTGGATCTGAGCTACTAAAGTGTTATGAAATACAGCTGGTCGTGAAATCTTTTCACGAAATGCGGGTATCCTTATCTTTAAGACGTGTAAAATTAAAAGAAATATTTATTAAACAGAGCTTTTATAACATTTTGGAAATGAAAGATTGTCTCAAGATTCAAGTAAGATAAGCTTATATTAAAATTAAACTTGATAATTTTCTTCTGCTCAAATTGTATTATATTGCTTCTTTTAAATATTTTGTTTTGTTATGGCTTATTATACACTATCTACCAAAAAGTAATTGGGCACCCGTGAAGATAGGTAATTCGGTACGTCAGTTTACTTGTGTTTCACGGCCTTCGGCGTAGGACCGCTGGTGTTTGTCTATGGTAGCATGAACACAGAGGCCTATTGTAACATTCCGGCTAATGAAATGCTCCCAACATTGTGGCGTTTTTACGTAATGGACCCGTGTTACTTCCAGTATGGCAATGCCTGATGCCATGTTTCAAGGACTACCATGCAGTAGTACGCCGACAACAATGTTCGCCGAATGGACTGGCCCGCCTAGAGCCCCGACCTCAGCCCTATCGAACTTCTTTGGAACGAATTGGATCCCCGGGTGAGGGCTCGTCAGGTGCGGCCAAAATCCATTGCTCAACTCATGGAATGGTTGCAAGAGGAATGGCGACGAATCCCCGTGGATGTCCTGCAAACACTCGTAGAGAGCATGCCAGACAGGTTGGCTGCTGTTATAGCCGCAAGAGGTGGCCCTACGAGATTCTAACGGGGTGACAACCACCGAGCAAACATTGTGGACAGGTGCCTAATTACTTTTTGGTAGCTAGTGTTTAATTATGCATTGTAAACTTTTGATGGGACCGCGGTGGTGTAGTGGCAAGACTTCTCGCCTCCCACCGTGGCGAACCGGGTTCGATTCCTGGCGGAGTCGTTAACAGTGTTTCACATGTGGGAATTGTGCCTGAAAATGCCGCTGGTCGGCGGGCTTTCTCGGGGTTTCCCCATTTCACCGCCCTGCATTCCGGCGCTGCTCCATACTCACCCCTCCTCTGTCCGGTTGCACCAACGTCTTCCCCGATCCGAGTTTGAATGATCCTAGTTCCGAACCAAGATTCAGTTTGATCTTGGTTCCATTGTAAAGTGTTGCACCAACGAAATTGCACGATTCTGGATCTCCGATTCGTTGATTTTGGTTCCAGACTGAGAGATGGAGATTAAGTATGAGGCAAATTTTGCTATTGATTAGTAATATATGACGTCATGATGAATGTAGGCGTAGTATGCTCACACTTTTTCATTATTTTTAACACCGATGTTATTGAAGAAGGTAGCTTAGGCCTACATAGAACTGGGTCTGCGATGTTTTATCTGTTTTGAGTGAATTATTGTTGTGCGAGTTTTACCGAATAATATTCAAAGTGCGTATAATATTGTTTTAATTTACCAAAAAAAAATTGCAATTTAGTCCTATGTGCTAGCGTATCTTCAAACTACATTTGTCGCTGTTTTTTCGTGATCAAAAAATTCGATATGATAGTTAGCTTGTGCGGAAAATTAGTACACTTTCCAGTTCTACGTTGTTTGTTCGGAGGGATAAGCATGAATTTCGTTCTCTCTTTACAAAACATTAATACATCTTCAATTAAATAAATGCATTTGAACTTAAAACTTTGTAAAATATCTCAATTTACATTTTACAACAGTAAACAACAACCGAATCCATTTTTAAACGATTTAAATATTACTAAAGTTTATTTCTAGTTCATAAATATATTTAGCAGTGCTTTTAAATTCGCATAACTTATGTTCAACAGACTTGTATTCTTCTCTGATCTTGAATCGAGATTTCGAACCGCGAAATTCGGCGGATCGAAATGAAGTCCATCTCGATCTTCAGTCAAGCTCTGAACTCGAGTTGAGCAACAGTTTTCTGTGTCGATCTTAGATCTGATCTTGGATCGAGTTTCGAACCACAATGGTGCAACTGGCCATTCATCCTCGTCGGCTCTCGAGACCTCGATGTCAAGAGCCTCCTAGATCTCTTCGCTCACTCACTAAACAGCGTGACGGTTCCATTGAGGCGGGGCGAACCCATTCTCTGATTGGCTGCACGAGGTTCTACGAACGGGTCTTGCTCCGGATTGGCTACTGCATTCTATGGAATGCTTCCTATTGGCAGGGGCTAGTTGGTTACCAGGCGTTGATTGGTGAACGGTTCTCCAACATGTTGCTAGTCAGTGCTGTCACACTATCGAATTTTTGCCTTCAGCTATATTTGACAATGAAATTTGGGGACAAAATACGGCCATCGAATTTTTTCCTTCCAACACATTTTATCAAATAATCTTGAATGTGTTCGAAAATGTGTCACACTGTCAAATTTTTTTTTTATTGGGAGAATCTAATTTGAAATATTATTTAAAAAATATTTTCATAGTGAGATATTGCTTTTGTTTTTCCTTGCAGCCCATTACAGGAAGAAATATAAGTGATATTGTTATTTATTTTCGTTTCTCTACTTAATTAAATTTTTTTATATATCAGAGATGTTTCCTGCTCAATGAAGTTTAACGCCTCTGAGTTCGTAACATTATGAAATATTCACTTAAAATAGCACTCATGCCAACATAACTTTTACATAAATTAATTATCTTCATTACCTTCTTCGTTTTCAGCAATAATGTTCGTTATTTTAAGTTTCATGACGTCAATTTTGAACGTGCACGATTCTGATTGGCTGAGACCGTCAAACATGAAATAAATTTTAGAAGCAGTCCAATTTTAAAAAGTTTGATGGAAACTGAATCCATCCATTTTTTCTCAGGAAAATATGGCGGCGTTTATGACGTTTCGATGACGTCATAACTGTCCAACTTTATTTGACCAAACTTAGTGGAATAAGTTTGACGGAAAAATTTGACCGTGTGACATGGGCTTTAGGCGTGTAAAACTGGAGTTTGCCGCTCGTAGCTGTTTCACTTATATGTTTTTGACTATAGTCCATTCACAGTTAATTCCAATTTTTGTGAAGCATACAAACCTTAACTAAGTTAAGATTGCTTCTACTACAGGTCGGGGAGATCAGCGTTAAAAGTTTGGGGCAAAGGGAACATTTTCGCCATTAGGTAAGCCGATTCTCTCCATTTTTTCGTTAATGTGGAAGTAAAGCAACTGCCTATGGAGCACTGCACCCGACTATACAACATGAAGGACTCATAAAAAATTTGCACAGATTCCATAATTTTTTATGAGTTCTACACGTTGTATTGTCGGGTGCAGTGCTCCATAGGCAGTTGCTTTACTTTAACCTTAAGAACCAGGATATATTGAAATAACCATAAATCAAATACTAAATAACTTTGTAACTAAATAAAAATTTTCTTTTTTATGATTCACATAGCTTAAAATTTTACTTAAAAGTTACCTTTAGGAAGACTGCGCACCTAGCGGTGAAAATTGTCCCAATGCGAAACTCTCCCAAAAGAAATCTCGTTTTGTTCCCAACCTGAGTAGAATGAGTTGAGAAACCGTAACTAAGTCTAGAAAATTACACCAGAGTTACAACACACCACGTTCGTGCACTCTCAGATACATATTTTGCATGAGAACTATTTATTACTAGGCATTACCGACACACAGATTTCCTCACTGTGTTTATTCATACTAACTATAAATATAATATAATTATTTATAGAAAAAATACTAATAAAAGTTCAATCCAGCCAGAAATAAGATACTTTTATGTTAATAGAAGTATAAAATGCTGCTGATATGTGATATATTTAAGAAACAAACAAACACGTAATGCAAGGGGTGATTTTTAAAATGTTTGAATAAAAAAAGTGAAGGAACGGCGAATAAACTATACTCTGTGACGTTGCGCTACATCCTGCCTAGGGATGTTGGGAAAAAAATATCGATATATCGATATATCGATATAAATCGTTGATTTAATTCAACGATATGTTATGGAAGCTGTAATACAAACATTGAAGCAAAAAATTACTAGCTTTATTTTATCAACATGCGCCAAAAACAGGCACAACATATTTCTGCAATGTCTCGTGCCCTTAGCGTGTAGGGCCTACTGTAATATTCCAAGCAATTTTGTATTTGTCATATCCTTTAATACGTTATAAAATATGGAATTCCAATGTACCGAAAATCGATATTTACCGTCCAATATATCTCTTCGTGAATCGATACCTTTATAAATAATCAATATAAATAATATCGATACTGTTCACGATATCGACATCCCTAATCCTGCCTATCCCCACCTCTTCGGCAAGACGTAGATATCTGGAGGAGGCAGGGTCGGCATGGCAAGTCTCTCGTCTGTAATTGGTTGCCGGTTTATCATCTGCAGTGTTAGTGTCGAGATGCACGAGTACCAGCCGCCTTGTTTGTAAGAGGAAGGAATTGCCAGGGAGAAAGGGGGGGGGGGGAGAGGAGGCTAAGCTCCTTAGAGGCATGGTCGCTTTAATTGGGCTGTGACGTCACATGAAAGCCTCTTGCGACTCACTTCAGAAAAAGAATAAAATACTTTAGGCCACAAATACCGACAGCTGAGGAAGTCCAGAGCACAAAAATATGTCATGGAGTATTCGCATGCCCGTACATAGTAGACCTATAGGCTGTGCACCATACAATGAGCACTTTTAAAAGCCCTGCTTAAGATCTACTTGTACGCACTTTGTGTATCCTTCCACTTCATGTAAAATTAACATTGTCATGGGACTCATCCCTTTATTCATACGTCGGTCAAGTGAAAATGTGAAATTATTATAAACGTAAATATATTATACATCTCGTAATTTTTACACACCGTAGCTTAAAAAAAATAAATCAAAAAGCGTAAGAAATAATTTTAATCATCACAAATTGTCACCTAACCCTTTTTATTCGAACATAACGTATGGAACTACTTTCCCTCCATCGTTACCAACTTTACCGGGCGCATGTAACTCAGTGCGCCCGTTAAAATACATGCAGGCTGAGCCAGTGACGTTTTCTCTAAGGTTGATTTCATAGTGCAAACTTTATCGTGAATAGCCTTTATACCCTCTAATATCGTTTATGAGTCCTAACACATCCCTCTTTTAGAAATTTCGCGCAGGTAGGTCGTTCCGTATGCGAATACAACGTTTTACCATTGTGTCTGTCCTCTCGGTTTATTATAAATATTTTTTTTTTTTTTTTACTTTTTTGCATTAGTACCTCAACTTTAAAAGGGCATAACATACGAGGTTTTCCATATGAAATGAGGAATGTAGGGTTTAAAGGGTGTAGTACAGTTCTTCGTTGACTTTAAGCGACTGGCCTGCCACTTTAAACAAAAATAATTATAATCAGTGGAATGTGGTTCTGGGTAAAACGGATATACATCAATAAAACCCATCAACAAAGTCCATCACGTTACCAGATGATAAATTTTGGTAGGCATCCGCTGGGGATACAAGCTAAGAAGAAAGAATTTTTGTAAAGATACAAATATTCCCTAATTGTACATACATTTATCATAACATTAATATCGCCTCAGTGTGGTTGGTAAACTACACACAACATAGAGTACCGCATAATCTATGACCCGCAGCGTCAGTTTAGAGTCAGTTTTGGCAGCGATTTTTAAAATCTCTGCTACATAAGTTTCAAATTCATTCCCCGTGATACTTATTTATTTACCTAAGATATTCAGTTCTAAAAATTTCATTGACCAGCACATTTATAGTTAAAAAATAATAAATATGTGTCCGACGTCAAGAAAATATAAATAAAATTTCTAAAAATTGCGATGGTATATAAGTATCTAATGTAGTGGTGGGGGGAGGGGGAGGTTAAAAAAGACTATTTATATAAACGCTCAGAAGTAGGGAAGAATGAACGGTAAAGGACGCCACCAATAAATTAAAAAAATTACATAAAAAGTTTTTGTTCTCTGTTCAGATGTTATCCAATTTTGTTTTTCCATTCTGTGGTTTTCTCTCGTTTTTGACGTGAATACGTCTTAAAATTTTCAACCATAGCGGGAGGCAATCCAGAAAATCCGATGATAGCAAAATCGAGCGATACAGTTTGGCATTGCAGCTCCAAATCCATCGTCTAGATTCGAAATTCAATTACACCACTCAATTGCCAAGGATTAAAGAATATACGTTGAGTGAGGACTGCGAAGCATCAAGGATGGGGGGGGGGGGGGATGGCCCGCAATTTATAGTTCGTTTCACCACGTCTCATAACTTCCCCGTAGTATAACTTTTGACTAGGAGAAGCTACGACGCTCGTTTAGGTTTCAATCGACAGCTCTCATCAAGATCAATCGATTGCGTGTATAAAAACATTTTTGTGGCGTAGTTATGGTAAAATGGAATGAGTTTCATCTAAAAAATTAAGAAAACCTAACACAATGTCGGCCTATACTCGGCTAAATGCCAAGTAGAAATACAGAAATCGTATACGGTTGGAAAGAGTATCTCAAAAGCAATCCAGTGATACCCATAAAACCCCATATGATCGAGTGAAGCGGTGCCGGTAACTTAAAATAAACATCAAGGCGCCCAAGAGTGTAAACGTAGACGTGTACACTCAAAAGAAACGGCCGTGTCCCCAATACGGCCACATTCCATTTTTATGACTTGTGTTTGGCAATGAACACAAGTATATTTCAGTTCCTCTGGTAAGACATACTATACTATTACCGTTTGTCTTAAAGGATACGTTCATAACGCTGTAAAATAATTTCCAAAGTTTTTAATTGAAATGATAAATAAATCCTCTGCGCCTACGCTAACAGTGAACTTATAATCACGAGTACTCCACTGCGAGATCAGAGACTCGCCCGGCGGCATCATAGACTAAAGATGAGGTAGGCCGCTTATTCGCCTTCTGCGAATGTACCCGACATTGACCTACCTCAATCCTACTCAACTGTCAAAGTCACATCGTCAACACTGATGAACGTGTTTGTTTATATCTTAGTTTTTAAATGTCAGGCACTATTATATGAATAAAATACTTTACCAGTTTTAATTTAATCAAACTGCATTTTAAAACTGGTTAGAGGAAGTATACATGCATCGCAAAGCATTTGTTTACAAATCAGTTTTCTAACCTAAAATCCAAACCACGCTATTTTCGCTACACGTGTTGGCAGAAAAGCGGTTCAATGTTGGGACACGGAGATTGATTGCGCGCAGCCGGCGAGATCGGTCTACCTCATCTTTAGTCTGTGGGCGTCATGCCATCCCCTCGTGAGGCACGACGGCCTGCAAGGGCCTGTCTACAATTTTAGACCTGTGTCTTAGGACAAGGATGCGCTGATTGGTGCACGTGGCCCTCTGACGTCATGGCGCTGTCCCAAGTTGAGTTGAAGCATTCGGAAAACTGAACTTTTGTCCGAAGTTGTGTCCTAAGCTGATAGAGAAAGAAGAAGACTTCAAATACTTTCGCGCGCATTCGTGGAATGTTTACGTCATTAATGTAAACAATGGATGTGCAAGAAGAGCTTTCTCAAGACAAATATGATGAAATAGTAATAAATAATTAGTGATGTCTTCGTTCTGTTTGAACAATTTTATTTGAAGGCTAGAACTTTTAAAACGTAAGTTTAAAAAATAAAATTTGGATATCAGTTGGCGAACTTATTTAAAACAAAACTGTTGAGGCGTTCATTACAAATAAATATTAAAATCAACAACTTCGTAAACATTAAATTTATACGACTAAATAAAATATAGGATTATGTCTGTGATTTTCGAATTTTCAACTTTTAATTATTTTTTCATATAGTATAATTGATAACTAAGCCATATCTAATGTCAATTTTTTTTTCACGTCTGTCTGTCTGCCTTTCTGTATGTCTGTCTGTACGTCCGACCGGATTTAACTCAAAAACCACTGAACGTATTGACATCAAATTTACACAGTCTATAGATAATAGCCCCAGGACCAACTCAGTCTTTGTTTCATCGAGATATCTCAAAAGCTTCCGGAAAAAAATGATGATCAGGGATGAAAATAGGTATTGGATTGAGCTTTTCTTAGAATTACTGCATAATAAAAAAATTGTTAAAAAAATTCCTTAATTTATTCTTTTCTTTTTTTTAATGGGCTTTACTTCCCAAGATAAGTGGCTATATAGATTCAAACTCCTAAATATCATGTAAACGAAGTAGCACTGGCCTGCTAGTAATCAATAATAGGGTAAATTTAAACATCACTATGTAAGAACAAGTAATATGCGGAATTTAGTGCAATCTAGGGTCAGATTGTGAAAGCTCAGTTCGGACAACGCATTTGTAGACCATATTCGGACGGCGTCAATGTGACGTCACTTGACGCCGAGCTTCGTCCACGACCACAGTGAACGGCCGAACGTGGACACGCCCTCTCTCTCTCTCTCTCTCTCTCTCTCTCTCTCTCCCACGGCGGAGGCACAGCCCAAGCGAAGCAGCTGACATGCAAACTACATCGTAAAGCAGGCGCGGGGCAGCTCGGAACCCTCAGGGCACTAAACTTTAATTTGAACCAAGTCCCGGGAGTCTTGTTTTCCCGTTCCGTTCCGCGCGACGGTTTACTGTCTCGCGCGCGTCGTGTCAATTTCGCCTCGGCCATATTGCTTGTCCGGTCCCTGGCTTGGTCGCCTTACGTTTATTATTGTTCTGAGCCCCCCCCCCCCATGTTTCTTTATTACTTTCGCGCTGATTCAGACTTCGTTTATCTCTGCCGTAGTTTCTTCAAGGATAACTGAGCACTTTCGCTGAGGATCTGCTTTTATCCTCATAAGTAAATTTTACACCGTCATGGGCCTAATGACCATATTCATGCGCAGTTCAAGTGAATACATGGCATTGTTAGGAACTTTGATATGTTATTATAGTTTATTCTCGATTTTCCCACAGTTTTGAATTAAACATTTGAAAAATCAACACAAGTATGGCGTGTTTGGCCGTTTCCTAAGTATGTCATATATCACAAGGGTTGGTTTACTTCTGTTGACATAAAAGTAGGTTATTTATGGTTATATTGCAATTTTACTTATATTTTATTTAATGTTATATTTATTATCACTACCAATGAATACAGTGAGAAAATAGGTGTGTTGGCAATGGCCAGCAAGAAATAATGGCCATGTTTCAGGAAAGGTGTGAGAATGACTAGTGGCTTTATTTCGGTTATAACGGCACTTAAGAAATATATTACGCGATGAATCCAATAAAATCCTTATATTGTGGTACGTACAGTATTTTTGGTGTTGTTTAAATTGGTTTACACTGTAAAAAAATAATGGAAAAATTACCCGATAAGTGTAATGTAATATTCGTAAACTTGTGGAGGAAACATAGTTTACCTTACAATTAGGGTAAAATTACCGCACTCTGGAGTAAAATTCACGTACATGGTAGTGGGAAATCCCATTCATGGATGGGAAAATTACCTCACGACGACCAATATTCACTGACGCTGTCACGCTGCCGTCGTGGTGTAATATAGCCCTGCCCTCATAGCTCAGGGGTAGGGTGGCCGACTTGTAGGCGGAGGGTCGCGGGCTCGCGCCCCGGTGCCTCCGACGTGGCGGATGCTCAGCTCGATTGTCGCACTGGGAACTCGTAAACAAGTTGGTCTCACTAGAGCCTCGTCAACGTCAAAAATGTCACAACATCAAATGAAGGTTAAAAAGAAAACGGATACAGCATCGACCTATCGCGATAGAGAGCCATGGTTCGCGGCCATCCACCAGCAAGAGTCGATGGTTTTAATGTTGATGTTTCGGTTACTATTCGTCAAAGGATATAGGTAATAAAAAATTGACCTTTGCTAGTACTCCGGGACATTGTTAATACTATTTTATTATACAATGTAGTTAATTTTCCCTTACTTGTTTAAGATCCCCCTCTCTCCACAAGCGCGCGCGCACACACACACACACACACTTTTTTCAGGTACTTTTCCCTTACAGTTAGGGAATAATAGGTACACTACTTGCTATATAAATTTAACTCCACATTTAAGAGGTAATATTACCTTATATGTAGAGGTAATTAGCTTCCCTTACATGTAACGGAATTTTACCTCAAATGTTTTACAGTGTACTTTATAACCGCTAGGTTTCAGAAGTTTTCGAAATGTTTCTCGAGAGTATCAGTGATTTATATATTCTCCGCTAGGGACCGTTCTATATCGCTCGGCATCCCTCCAAAGCAGGCAGGATTGGTTTTATAGGTTGTTCACGGTAAACTAAGCACATTTAAAAACGTTGCTCAAGATCTAACTGTATGCACATTGTGTATTCTTACATCATATGTAAAATTCCCAGTGACATGGATTAGTTGTCGAACGGTGTGTGGTATCTCAGCTAAAAGGTGTTCCCGGTAAGGTGCAGGCACTTTTGAATCAGTTTTTGAGAAATGTCAGTGTCGCCACATGCACTGGACGTCCAGTAAAGTTGGCAACGAAAGAGAACAAGTAGTTCTGCGTTTCAACGTTGAATTAAAACTGTCAGGTGAGCAGTTGGAAATAGCGAAACTACTAAGTTTATTTTTATTGCTGTTTTTTTATGTGTAGAAGTGTAATAACATGCGAATTAGTAAAATATTTACTTTTCTATTAATTTCACATTTTCATTCGACCGAAAGATCGATGAAGTGGCGAAGCCCATTAGGAATTAGGCATTAGGAACAAGAGCAAGCATAACTACAACTTTCCAGTCGCCTCTATTTTCGAGTTTGCTCAATCGTCTCAAGTTACGAGTTTTCCCGGGAAATTATGGGCTTGAAGCGAAAAAAAAAAAAAAACCGTTTGAACTTTTGAGAGTGTAGGCATTGTGAAGTGGATTCGGTTTGCATTCGCGAAATATGTACGCTTCTTTTTAGTTATTTTAGTTATCAATCTAAAAGCATTGCTCTTCCCAACCGGAATACAGTAAACTTTACTCTAGTTTTCCCTGTTATATCAACGAAATAAAATAATTTAAATAATATCGTATATATTAATCGATTATTTGCATAATCGATTATTTTGGAATAATTAATCGGTTTTACTAATCAAAACTTTCGATACAATCGATACGCACCTAATCGACTATTTTGTTTCGACGCCCATTCCTACTGTAAGTGCTACCCAATCTAAAGTTACTTACTCAGGTTGGGAAGACCAGTGTTAAAAGTCTGTCAACCAAAAATTTCCGCCGCTAGGTAAGCGCTAGTGTTGAATGTGTAACAGACTTTCTTTCTTTTCCTACGTTAAAAACAGGATAGTTGCAATAATTAAAAATTGAAAACAAAATAACTTCGTAACTAAGTAGCATCTTTCTCTTCTATTATTCACGTAGCTTTATATTAGTTATAGGTAGAGCCCCGAGTATTTCCCGGATCGAGTTGGCAGCAAGCTGGGCTGGACAGTCCTCTATATACACTCGAGACATTATCGTTTGCTTATTGGTTGCTGTGATCAAGTGCGGCCTCTGTGTTAAACACTCGCACTGCTACTTCCTGCTTGTTACTGGCTCGCAGTTAAACGGGGCGTGTCTAAACAACTGTCATCTAATCACAACAGTAAGAGCAGTGGCGTTTTTCCACAGACGCAAGGTAAGCAATACTTACCCTATACATATTACAAATGTTCGACCCTTTATAGTTTTCACCTTAACTTTAATTTAAACACATTTAATTCTGAGTTTCCCGTTTCCTGTTCGAGAAACAGAGTTTACGCAACTCCCGTACAGTACACGTATAGTGCTGCTATCTAGTATTTATTTCCACAAACGTGAGCGACTAGCGATTAATCGAACTCGCAAGCAACAACACGCCACACGCTTGAGGGTAAGCATCGTTCTGTTTGCGTCCTCCAGTCCTACATTTCCTTGGGAGTGGATGAAAGTGTTCGGGAAAACGGGAGTTTTCCTAGAATTTGTAATATGTTCTCTAAATAATATTTAGTTTAATTATTATTACATTCACTTCGTTTCCGTTTTTATAACTAATGTTAGGTATTATAAAACGGTAAATACGTTGCAGGGTTACAAAAGTTGGAAGTTGCGTTTTTTAGTAGAAATTGATTATCCTGTAATAAAACTCACTACACGCCACTGAGTAGAAGGAAAGAACATGTGTTTGGATTCTACCTCACCTCCGAATGAATTCGCGATATGCTCTTGGCTCTAGTTATAGGTGAATCTCTGGAAGGCTGCGTACCTAGCGGGGGAAAGTTTCTTTATCCCAAACTCTCCCATAAAAATTCTCGTTTTGTTCCTAATTTGAAGTGGAAGTAACCTTACCGAGTCCGACGTAAAGTTAGTTTCTTACACAATAGAAAACTTTAGCATCTGACTTTACATTTCCTTTCCTCTAATGAAACCACGAATATACAATACAATTGTAAAGTCAGAGTTCAGACAATTGAACATCGGTTCTGCGAGCCTCATAAAAATTTGTATCTTGTTATGTAAAATAATAATTATATTATGCAGGAATGCATTTTACGTACCTTTTTTTTTAAAATAGGCTTAAAATAAAAAAAAAAAAAAAAAGTTTATTTCAAAACAAAAAAACTCATTTGTTTACTTTATTAAAATATGTCAATTCTTATATTTCCTCTTGACATTATATTCGTTTGCCATCTATTTAATTTAAGACGAGCTTTGTTTAATATACCCTACAATAAAATAACGCACTTTCCACGTAACCTCTGTTGGATTCTCGCCAAAATTGCTGCTTGACTTTACCTTTGACAGTTCCACTGTGCCAAGCTCCTTAAGAAACAACATGCCGGAAAGCAAACGTGAAGTGAAATGTTAAAGTTTTCAATTGTGTAAGGGCGTTAAGACATGATAGCAGGGTAAGGTGGGGCGGGGTGGGGTAGAGGGATGGCGATCCCCGCCGCCTGCTGACGTGCAAACTTCTTGCTCGTGATCCTATTATGAGGTTGGCAACTGGCGTCGGTGTGGCTTCTCGGCAGTAATGCGATGAAGACAAGTCACTCGCTCCCAGAAACATAGCGCGCAGCTCGGGCTTGAATGGCCTGTGACGTCACCAGCGCCCAGCACTAAAGTACATCCGTGTTAGTTCGTCACCAGATATAGTCGCGGGTTCACTCACCAGTGCGTCAAAGTACCTCACTAATATGTTTCAACCCTTTCTGCCCTGCCTGCACGATTGTGTACACTACGCATGTGTACAGGTGTTCACGGTAAAGTGTGCACTTTTCAGAGCCTTTTCATTTTTTAATAAAAGTTATAAATATGTTTTATTCTATCTATATACGTTGACTTCCGAGTACGGTGGAATATACACGCTATGTTTATTATTAGGGGTAGTGAAATCTCGCGAAAAGATTTCACGACAAGTTACACTTCAAAACACTGTACGGTTCTTTCACCTATCTTGATTGGCTGAATTACTTTTTGACACGTATTAACTATCTACACACGAATCACGTGGGGGCAGTGCTAATGTTGCCGAATTCTGAGTGGCACGGTCAAATATGAAAACGCCTTTTCATGCAGACAGTAACCAATGGCAACATACAGGATGCTTATAGTATTGAAGTCTATTGTGCACTCATATTTTTTGCCGAAAAGGTACTATTTATTATAGTCCATTTCATGTAATTGGGGTAAATTTTGACAGTTCTAGAAAAGTAGCAAGGCCACAAAGTATCCTTCCACAACAACTGTTTTGTCACTGAAGGAAGAGACGTTTGTAAACAAATGTTTGAGTCCAATGCACACTTGCATTTCCCTCTTTCCTCTTGTTTCCTGTCATGGCAGGCACTGAGAGACTGACGTTAGCTAACTTCCGTCCAGTAATTAATGTAGGATATTATAGCTAGGTTGCCATTCCCACTTGTTTTATTTTTGTAATTACCAAGTTAACTTTGTTGAATTCTGTTTATTTCATTTCTAGGGAAAAAGGAAAAAGTGAGGGGGTTGGGCGCTTTAGTTTAACGTATTTCGTGAGGCGGCATTATTTTGATGTTCTTACGAGTGTGTGGCATTTTGAGTTGCATTTTTTTTTTCATGGAGCAGTGGAAAATTTTGCTCGTATGGAAATGAAATTTAAATGATTTAACTTCGAAAATTTTAACTACAATGAAAAAACAGAACACGACACATACGGCGCTGTTCATATTCGTACAGATGCGGTAATATGCACACACACGTTGACCGAATTTAACCTTGCATTTGTTAAATTCACGATATAGACAAATTAACAAATATTATTCACAGCACTACAAAAGTGTTGGAATTGCGGGGTTTTTTTTTCAAGCCACGTGCATCTCAGTAATTATCGTAACAGTTTACAAATACATTTACAAAACTCGCAAACTTACTGTTTGTAAAATTCGCAACCTCTTGAATACGCGTTTTTCTATGGCAATCCTTGCAAGTTTACTTCCCTAAAATCACGTTTGTTCGTCACTAGCATTAAATAATTTATTTGCACAATCATTCAGTAATATCATCACTGCGCACGTTTCCTGAAACCAACAAACTTAAACTTAGATACGTAAATTATATTCGTGTCGTTTCATTGTGGACGGCGGTTGTCACAGCCAATGAGCTGTATGTCGGGTTCACTAATATGAACCAGTTATAACGTGCACCAGTTAGACGGTTTGCGAATTATTCACCCACAGTTAAGTTCATTGGTCATTGAGCTCCGCAGTGTGCAGTACAGACCAACAATTACCTATAGGCTGTTCACGGTAAACTGTGCAACTTTCGAAAGCCCTGCTTACTGTCTACTTGAATGCACGTTGTGTATTCTCCTGTGTTATGTAAAATTAACATTGCCATGGGCCTCATCACTTTATTCATGCCTCGGTCGAGTGAAACTGTGAAATTATTAAGAACATGAATTCAAGTCCGCTCATTTTTACACTTCGATGCATAAAAAACCCAGAAAGCCAAAGAGATAATTTAAGTTGTAAAATATGTTAACATAACACCTTTTTATTCGACGTTAAGATACGGAACTACGTTCTAGCCATCGCTACCCACATTACTGGGCGAATGTCACTCGGTGCGGCCATTAAAATATATACAGGCAGAGGCAGTGACTTTTTTCGAAGGTTTGTTTCAGAAGTGCTCACGTTATCGTGAACAGTCTTTATACGTGTGTGTTGTACAGTAGCCCATAGGCTGGTCACGATAAAGTGAGCATTTTTTAAGGCCCCCCCAACGGGCATCAAACACTAATAATATATATTATTGCAATCTCAGGCATTAAATGTTGATGGTGGTGAAATATTTGCACTGTGTTTATCGGTCACATTGCAAGGTTTATATTAAAAAGCAGCAGGAAGATGGAAATTGGATGAAAGGAAAAATTTATAAGTACTCACTTTACCGTGGACAGCCTATACACAGTTGTGTATACTGGGTCTGAACGTGTTAAACAAAATAGCGAAAATAATTTAAAAAATAGCAATTTTGTAACTTTCCCGCGCATTTTACTCGAGGGAAAGTAGGAAAACTGTTGCATCAGTAGTTTAATACGATCTAATCTGCGAGAATCTCAACCACCCGGGATGTACATCGCAATGTTGGGAGGGCCCGTAGCAATGCTTCCTTATGAAGAATGTTCTCAGTCAAATGAGCCCTGCTTAAGCCTTAGTTGTATGCTCATTATGTATTCTTCCGCTGTGTCTAAAATCAAAATTCCCGTCAGCCAATTAATGCGTCGGTCAAGCGAACATTTAAAATTGTAGAAAAAAGCAAATATTTCATCATTTGTATTGTATACATTATTTGTATATTGTAAAATATAGTTTGCGGCGCCATAAAACAATACGTGTAAACTGTTGTAAAATAGCGGTATGTAGTTAGAGGAGCGAAATGATAAGTATAACTAATTACAAGAAAGGAAAATGAAAGGAACGCCAAGGAAGATACCAGTTGGCGTATGTGTATTGTGAGGACGTTTGGCACTTTATTGCCCTAAGTGTAATATGTTGTAAGTACTGCTGGGTGAAAAGAAATACGGGGGAATGTTAAGGCCCTTACACAATTGAAAACTTGAACATTTGACTTTACGATTTGACTTTACGTTTGCTTTCCGACATGTTGTTTCTTATCGAGCTCGACATAATGGAACTGCCAAAGGTAAAGTCAAGTACTCTTGACTCTACGATCTCGAAAAGTTGAGATTTAAAGTCGAAGTCAAGCAACCATTTTGCCGAGAATCTAACAGAGGTTATGTAGAAAGTGCGTTATTTTATTGTAGGGCGATTTTAATCTCGGTATATTAAACAAAGCTTGTCTTACATTAAAAAAATGGCAAACGAATATAATGTGAAGAGGAAATATGTGAATAGACATATTTTAATAAAGTAAACAAATAAGATTTTTGTTTCGAAATAAACTTTTAATATGAATTTTAAGGCTATTTTTTTTTTTTTTAAAGGCATGTGAAATGCATTCTGTATAATATCATAATTATTTCCATAACAAGACACAAATTTTTACGAGGCTCGCTGAACCGATGTTCAATTTTCACAATATTGTATTGTGTATTGGTGGTTTCGTCAGAGGAAAGGAAACGTAACGTCAAATGCTAAAGTTTTCTATTGTGTAAGAAGCTTTAACTAACCTGAGTTGATGGTTTGTTGGTCACGTGGCGCGGAGGGGGGCGTGCGCGAGCGGTCGTGTGAGCGCGGCCGTTTGGCAGCACTGTGCCAGTGTCCGGCAGCAGAGCGCCGCGGGCTGTCGTAGTTGTGAGCGCGGCCGCTTGGCAGCGCTGTGCCAGTGTCCGGCAGCAGACCGCCGCGGGCTGTCGTCCTGCGCTGTGGTTGGGGCACAGCCGCCACTGGGGATGGGACCCGGCGTCTCCTAGACGTCACGTTCTTGGCTCTCACTGCACAGGTAAACAGGCTCACACCGCGAAAACAAATTTATAGGACGTTCACGGTAAACTGATCACATTTTGGAAAGCTCTGCTTAAGATCTACTTGTATGGTCACTGTGTATTCTTACACCATGTGCAGTTAACATTGCCATGGGTCTGTCAAGTGAAACCGTGAAATTGTTAGAAAAGTAAATATTTTACAGAATAGCTCGTTCTTACGCGAATATGCATTAAAAATAACAGAAAGTAAAATTAATAATTACAGTATTCACAGTTGTTTACCTGTTACTTTTAATTCAACGCTCAAGCTTGGAACTTTTTCCACTCCGTTGTTGCCAACTTCACCGGGCGCATGCCATTAAAATATAAGCAGGTAGGGGCAGTGACATTTTTCAAAGGTTGACTTTAAAAGTGCTCGCTTTACCGTGAACAGACTTAATCAGTAAGCAGGGTGTATTAGGCTCGCAATATTTGAAACGACACAGTGACGATCGAACGGCCTCAGTTCGAACAAGGTTCAGGCCGGGTCTGTAAACTACGTGAAGACGCGACCAGTCGAACGTATGTATTACAAAAATGCAGTTTATAAATTACGCAGGACGCAAGAATGCAACGCGAAAATGCTCAACTTTCGACTTCCTGCGTTTTGTGTCTTCTAAATTAGCAGCGGTCGATTACAAAATCGTTTAACACACTCGTACAGATGGCTGCTATTTCCAGTTTTATTATTATATTATTTGCTAGTACAATTAATGTATGCCTACAGTCATGGATTGAATCATAATTAAGAGTATAATTACGCATTAAAACATGTTAGTACCCCTCCTTCCCGAGAAAATTCAACAATTTTCCTAGAAATTCGTTATTCAGCCATTTGAAAACTATACACTACCAGCAACTCAACAAAGTTCAAAATTTAAAAAAGATGTCTACACTAAACAAGTGTGTTCGAAAAAAAAAAAAAAGTGTTCACTTAAAAGTATTATGGAAATAATTTATTTTGTACCTGTTGGGTATTTTCATTTTGCAAAGTTGGCGACGTCTTGCATCGTGCAGTGTTTACAATCGATCGTTATTTTCTTGCGTTACGTAGTTGCATTCTTACGTTTTTTGCGTAGTTTATAAACCCGACCTTACTCTAAACGCGGTGTGTATATACCACCGCACTCAGAAGTTAACGTCCAAGGCTACATTTTTTGACTATTTTTACAAAAGAGAGGGCTTACAAAAGTGCTCGCTTTACCCTGAATAGCCTATAGTAAGAAGTAGCAACTTCATTGTGTTTACAGTATGGCTATTTGAGCCAAGACGATGAAAACTTTTTAAAGTCTACTGCTTGATGCTTAATAGTAGCATTGTGTAAACCTCTTAACTCACTGGAAAGTAGGCTTTGCATCAGGTGACTTATTGCCATTTGAGCTACTTCAGGCCTTGGTTTCGCAATGTCGGGAAAAAAACACCGAGCTGGCAAATCTGTTTTTGTAGCAATGTTGTCTGCTTGCAAATATAATGAGCCGACTCACAATTACTACGGTTGTAATTACTAATGACTTTCTGGATGTTTTACTAGTATCGTATTTTTGGAAACGACTAGATATCTGATTAAGTAAAAGTTCACAACTATGACTTTATATAAAAGAGTACCCTGAAATAGTAACGGATCATACTTGTCTTCCAGGAAAGTTGTGTTTATCCTTATATTGGGTCATTTAGGCTGTTCAAGGGTAACCCTGCTGTATCCAAACACCGCTAAACTAACGCGCGTCTAAAAAATGTTTTCTGTCTGGTGTCGAATTGTACGGTATTCCGTTCACTTATGTTTCGAAATCAGTTGTAGTCTATTAATGGTGTCTTCATAATTTTTTGAATCGAACCTTTGAAATACACACCGCAAATGTAACATATTTCACTGTTGCCTAAATCAATCATATAGCACTATCGATTTATATTTCCGTTAACACCCAAGTATGTACTTTTTGTGAAGTAAAATATTGGGCATATTTTGTCTATAAATTATAATATTTGTATCTTAGTCAGTTTTCATTAAAACAGGTAGATACCCCGTATTTTAGTAATGTCCGGTAAGAAATTGTACTTTTGGCAAATGTAATTCAAATGAGTTTTGATACGTTATTTTTAAAGTAAACGTTGCTTACTGATATAATTACACTAGTATGTTTCAGGTAAAACCGCAGGAAACTAATTTAACTGTATTTTCGATTGTCAGTCCAGCGTATAAATACGGTGGGTTGTTTCCTAACTGACGTGTTTTCCTAGATTTGTGTACGTTTTGTTTACATGTAGCGCGGAAGGATATTTAGCTAGTATCCCGAAAGTTTAACTTGAGCATAGCGACAAATAATTTGTAAGTAACTGCGAATATACTGTAAATCAAATGTTTTCGTGTTTTTAAAACGCACTGCTTTTTCAGTTCAGTGTGTTAAAGGTATTAGTTATATTTAAACTACATTTAATGTTCGTATTAATTTTTTCATAGTTATTTGCATAAATATAGACTGGTTTATTGCGAAAATAATAAATACACACACTACTCATATTGCGTTAAAATGAACATTGAACGAAACTCTAGCATTACGCGCGCGTGTTTTCGTTGAAGTTACTTCATCTTGCATGAAACAAAATAGCTACGAGAAAGAAGGACGTGGAAATATTGAACCTGACTTCTTAAGGCGATATTACATGATACCAGATTCCGTAAAAGCTTGTGCAAGGTCCGCTATAGCGGCCGTTATACGGGCTAGTGTGGCACCCGCCATGGCATTTCACGCATTGCACGGCCAGATTTCGTACCAGGTTTGGTAATAATTGGACACGTCCTATTTTTCGCGGCAGGTCCCATGCCAGGTTTCGTACCTGGCCAATCACATCGAAGTTTCAGAGCTTAGGGCGCTCCCCGTGGCTACTACTTGAAACGAATTGATGAAGGAAACTAAAAGTACGCCTTCATCTTGTACGTCAGACCATTTCAACAACAACTATAGGCTACTCGCAGCTAATTGTGCACTTTTGAAATCAACCTTTAAAAATGTCACTATACATATCTGCATACATTTTAGCGGGAAAACTGTCAGGCATATACCCAGTAAAGTTGGCAACAGCGTGTATAAAGTTGTTTCATGTCTTAAGCCCCTGTCACACTGTCAAATTTTCGCCTTCCACTAGATTTGACAATAAAATTTGAAGACAAAATACGGCCATCAAATTTTTCTTTACAACAAATTTGATTAAATGATATTTAATGTGTTTGAAAATGTGTCACACTGTCAAATGTTTTTACTGGAAGTATCTAATTTGAATTATTATTAAAAATTATTTTCTTAGTGAGATATTACTTTGGTTTTTCCCATGCAGTCCATTGCAGGAATAAATGGAAATAATATTGAAATTTTTCTTCGCTTCTTTACTATATTCAGATTTTATTTATCAGAGATGTTAATGCTTCCGAGTATGTTATATTATGTGCAATATTCACCTTCTACGAAATCAATTATATTCATAACCAACCTCGTTTGCAACAATTGTTCTTTATTAGAAAGTTTATTGACGTCCATTTTAGTGTGCACGATTCTGATTGGCTGAGACCGTCAAACATGAAAACTATTTTAGAACCGGTCCAATCTTCTCACGTCTGATGGAAACTGAAGCCATTGAACTTTCTCAGACAAAAATGGCGGGGTTTTTTATGACGTTTCGATGACGTCATAACTGTCCAACTTTATCTGAGCAAACTTACTGGAAACAGTTTGGCGGAAAATTCTGAGTGTGACAGGGGCTTTACAGACTAATTAAAAATTAAACATTTGTGAGTACCGAATTTACTTATTTACTTTCTGTTTCTTTCATGCGAATAGTTGTAAAAATTTGAAAATTTGCAAAATATTTACTTTCCTAGTAATTCCACAGGCTGGTGCGTGGATAAAGTGATCAGGCATATGGCGAAATAATACACAGTTGGTGTACAAGTAGATCTTAAGCAAGGTTTGCAAAAGTGCTCAGTTTGGCGTGAACAGCATTTACAGTATAGTATTTGATACAGTTCCCAGCTAGCCCCTCCCAACTTATTCTGCGTGCAATAGCGTAATTATTAAGTTACTGAAAACGCGCGAATTCGTGATGATGTTGTTGTCTTACAGCCATCACAGTCAAAATAACTGTGACGAGTTAAAAAAAATACTCATAACCTTCACTTGGTATCAATATACAACTTTAAGTACAGGGGCGGTGGAACGTATTCTTTATCGGGAGTCAAGGGTCAAGGATTAAAATGCTTTTTTATGCAGTTTTTACATGTGTTTAAATTAAAATTAACACTAGCAAATATTACAGTCTCGCAGAAAATTTCTTGCCAACGTTTTAATATTGAGACTTACTCAAAACTTACATAATGCATAAGCACCTCTTTTTATTTTAGCGTGATAACTGATATCGTTTATGAACAGATGTCAGATCATACAAATTCCAGAAATACTTCACCATCCAACTATAAACGTTGAAAGGCAAAAAAAATCGCGTTTGAAATTAATACACAAATTTGTCTTCTCGTATTAATTCACATTAGAAGTCGTAGTTTAGTTTGGGTTTATTATTCTTTCTAAGAATCAGACCGTTCGAGCAAATTATTAGTGAGTCATATCACCCCACCTTAATGACCTACTGGTTTGGCCGCCCTTGATTAACAATTGTCTCCCTTTAAGTATACGTGAACAAGCCATCTCGTCTGTTAGCATTTGCCACGTGTATCTGTATGAATGTTTCCTTGTCGGCTTTTAAAGAAGTGTTTCAGCTGCCGTGACCCACGTTAATAATATTTCAGATGTATTTATGGTAAGAAATAAGTTTTAAGAAAACGAATAAGCCGACAGAGATGACAAGTCAGTGGCATCGTGCACGTTGTTTCCCGCCAACATTGGGAAGTGAAGACTATGTTCACTGCTACGTGTAAACGCGTAACGTTGGACAGGGCTGTCGCCTTTGAATGGCCCCGACGTTCATATAGGCTGCTCACGATAAACTGAGCACTCTTGAAAGCCCTGCGTAAGATCTGCTTGTATGCGCATTGTGTATTATTCCACCGTATGTGAAATAAACGTTGACAAGCTTGATCACAATATTTGGTAGCAAGTTGCCAACGAGAAGCTACACTCCAAGAAATTATTCGGTAATTAACCATACCATCGTATACGCTCAGTGAGAAAGCGGGGATGGCCATACCCCCCCCCCCCCCTTAGTATACATTCATTGTAGCGTTCCTACATTTTCTCAGGAAACAATCAGATGCGTAGGGAAGTAACCAACTTTGTATAGTAGCGACACTAAATATTCCTATTCCTGCAGCTGGATGTGTGGTATTATTTCCATGCAGTGTATAGGTTAGAAACTTCTGCTGTAGTTTGGTAAGTTTACCAGAAAAATTTTTTACAGTGTAGCGGCGGAAATTGTCTATGCCAAACGCTCCCATAATACATCAAATTATCTCTATTTTCGACGTACTAAACAGGATAAATCAAATGTTAAATAACTTTGTAATTAATTAAAATATTTCTCCTCTATTATTCACGTAGCTTAAAATTGTAATTAAAAGTTACCTTTTGGCATCACTTCGAGGTAGAAAGAAGTGTAAAGTCTAACCTGCAGGTTGCTGAACTGAGCAATATTAACTATCTCTTGCCGTATCCCTAAACCAGAGACGTGGGAGGGGGTTATTGGATAATATTAGGGCTGTTCGATGCCATAAAAATTTAATATCGATATTTTTCCAAACAGTTACTCGGTATTTTGATATATCGATAGTATTAAAATTATCCATAGTACCAAAATGGTAGATAATGCCGAAATTATCGATAGTACCGAAAGTATTAGATATTACCAAAGAAAATAATTGATAATTCCGAAATAATTGGTAATACCGTAATCGTCGATTATATATATATATATATATATATATATATATATATATATATATATATATATATATATATATATATACTGATATTTTTCAAAGTTACATATCGATTCATATTAACTCCAGCGGAAATTCGTAGGTAATAAATTTAAACTGTGAAATTATTTTAAAAAAGTACATCCTTTACAAATTCGCTATTCTTACACTTGTATGTATTTAGAAAAATGAAAGTAAACGAAATAAGTTCAGTATTCACGAATGTTTACCTGACACTTTTAATTCCACCTCAACACACGTAACTGTTTACCTTCTGTCGTCACCAAATTTACAGAGGCGCATATCAGTCAGTGTCCCGCTAAAGTTATGCAAAAAAAATTACCTACAAATAAGGTACTTTTACGTTTACACAGATAAAGCCATGTATAGACTATACCCCTTTAGAGAGAGAGAGAGAGAGAGAGAGTATATATAAAGAATGTAAGAGAGAAAACCCGGAGAAAACCCTCGGAATGATAGAACATGAAAAACTACCTGTAATGGTAGAGCAAGAAGGATAGCGTACTGGCTTCAAATGTGGCGGCCCAACATGGTGGCGTACTGACTACAAAGATGGAGATGCACTGGCTACCAACATGGCAGAATCCAACATGGTGGTCGCGTGACCTTATTTAAGAGCGGGAAGTCCAGGAATCCAGCATGGCGGCCGGTTCCTCTCGATCCACCGATCCACATCCAGAAGCCGTTTGTCCTCGAAGGAACTATATCCATCTACTACACTGTAACGCTGTTAAAGCAACGGGGAGGCGTCACCCGTTGGCCATGGAAAAAATTTGTTATTTTATATTCATCCCATATATTGTTCAAGTTATAGACATTATCTGTTACTATATTTTCCTTGGATGATTTTCTTTATAGATCGTATGATTTCTGCGAAATGACATGTCAAATCCAGAATTTATTTTTTGTAATGCAGGAATAAACCAAACAATTTGCAGAAAATTATAAAAAAGAGCAAATGAAAAATTTTGCATTTATTCAATTTAAGGTGTGCTTAGAGTAAGTTATTTTAATTGCAGCCACAAATAAAAAATATACTAGAATTTTCTTATATATAGCTATTTTTTGAAATGGCAAAAACAGTTCCTTTTACAGACGTCTTGAAGTTATTCGTGGCATATTCTTTGAGTGTGAATAATATAATTTCGGTTCGTAATATAGTTTTCATTATTTGTACATTTATAAAGCAGTAGAATTGTGATTTTGACATGTATTCATACAACAAATTTGTGCTCAAAAAATTATTTTTGTTAGGAAGGAATAATCACTGATAATATCTCAGAGTTGAACACTACCTACGTGGTATTAATATAAAAAATAGTTTTGTTTGTGGCCAACGGCATTAGGTAATATGTGGCCGTAGTATGTTTTTCTAAGCCATTTCCTGTGACGAATCATCTGAGAAAGTTGATGTGTGTAGTTGAGGATGATGGTGTATAAGAAGGCAACGGGATGGCGGCAGCGAGTGTAGAGTGTTACAGCAGTCATGGTGGACAAGCTGAGGCAGTACGAGGGCGTCGTGGGGCGTCTGCACTCGCTCCGCGATGACTTCAAGGAGAGGTGGCATGTGTGGAAGGACAGTCGCGCCCATCTCGGCCTCTCCCGCAGGAATGACACCGCCCACTGCCACGACTACTCGCACATCTTCAGGTATAGCCTTCTGTTCACTAGCACATTTCTAGGTATAGCCTTCTGTTCACTAGCACATCTTCAGGTGTAGCCTGTACTGTTGCTAGTATCATTTCTGGTACCACCGCAAGATACATTTAGACTAGTAATTTCTTGTCAGCAGCCATTACAAAAATATCAATAAAGGTAGTGCAGCTGTACTAATTTGATAAATTTTTTAACATGTGTGCTGCATCGTACGAAACATTTCGTTGATCATTCATGAGTGAATGTTATGACAAAAGTGTATAAACCCAAGATGGTGGGGACTTAAAGGGACATCTTTGATACAGCATCGCTCCTTGCAGCGAAGATATTCGTCGTGCTAAACTATCTCATAGAGAACTTGGTTTTTCTTCTCGACGCAAGTGTAACAAAGCTTGTGTGTGTGTGTGTGTGTGCTTGGGCAGGAGGAAGAGCCGCGGCGAGCTGGTGCGTATCTCGGCTGCCGTCATGGGCATAGAGTTCTCGTACGCGGCGGAGACGGCCTTCGTGTCGCCCACGCTGCTCAAGATCGGCGTCACGCACCAGCACATGACGATGGTGTGGGCGCTGTCGCCACTAGTCGGCTTCTTCCTCACTCCAGTGCTGGGCTCGCTGAGTGACAGGTGTCGCCTTCCAGCTGGCAGGAGGCGGCCCTTCATAGTCGCCCTCGCCGCGGGCGTCCTGCTCGGTAACATGACACTCCCTTCCTTCCTTCCGTTCTTCCTCCCTTCCTTCCTTCTGTTCTTCCTCCCTTCCTTCCTCACTTCCTTCTATCCTTTCTTCCTTTCTTCCTCCCTTCCTTCCGTCTTCCCTTCCTCACTTCCTTCCATCCTTCCTTCCTTCTTACCTTCTTCCTACTTTCCTCCCTTCCCTCCTTCCTTTCTTTCTCCCTTCCTTCCTTCCTCCCTCCCTTATTTCCTCACTTCCTTCCTTTCTTCCTTTCTCACTTCCGTCCTCCCTCCCTTATTTCCTCACTTCCTTCCTTTCTTCCTTTCTCACATCCTTCATTTCTCCCTTTCTCCCTTCCTCCCTTCTTCCCTTCCTCTCATCCTTCCTTCTTCCCTTCCTCTCTTCCTTCCTTCTTCCCTTCCTAACTTCCTTCCTTCGTCCCTTCTTCCTCCCTTCCTCCCTTCGTTCCTTCCTTAATTCCTCCCTTCTTTCCTCACTTCCTTCTTCACTTCCTTCCATACTTCCTTCCTTTCTTCCTTCCTCACTTCCTTCCATCCTTCCTTTCTTCCTCCCTTCTTTCCTCACTTCCTTCCTCACTTCTTTCCTCCCTCACTTCCTTCCATCCTTCCTTTCTTCCTCCCTTCCTCACTTCCTTCCTTTCTTCTTCCCTTCCTTCCTCACTTCCTTCCTTTCTTCCCCCTCACTTCCTTCCTTCCTTCTTCACTTCCTTCCCTTCATCCTCCCTTCCTTCCTACCTTTCTTCCTCCATTCCTTCCTCTCTTCCTTCCCTTCTTCCTCCCTTTCTTCCTTTCTTCCTCTCTTCCTTCCTCCTTTCCTTCCTCACTTCATTCCTTCCTCGCTTCCTCACTTCCTTCCTTCCTCCCTCCCTCCCTCCCTTCCTTCTTCTCTTCCTCCCTTCCTTCTTTCTTCCCTTCCTCCCTTCCTTCCTTCCTTCCTCCCTCACTTCCTTCCTCCCTACCTTCCTCCCTTCTTCCTCCCTTCTTTCCTCACTTCCTTCCTTTCTTCCTCCCTTCTTTCCTCACTTCCTTCCTTTCTTCCTCCCTTCTTTCCTCACTTCCTTTACTTTCTTCCCCCTCACTTCCTTCCTTTCTTTCTTCCTCCCTTCTTTCCTCACTTCCTTCCTTTCTTCCTCCCTTCTTTCCTCACTTCCTCCCTTCTTTCCTCACTTCCTTTACTTTCTTCCCCCTCACTTCCTTCCTTCCTTTCTTCCTCCCTTCTTTCCTCACTTCCTTTCTCCCTTCCTTTTTCCCTTCCTTCGTCCCTTCTTCCTCCCTTCCTCCCTGCCTTCCTTCCTTCCTTCCTTCGTCCCTTCTTCCTTCCTTCCTCCCTTTCTTCCTTACCCTTCCTTCCCTCCCATCCCAGCATGTTCACTTATGTCTCTATACATAATGCTGTACATATAAATAAAACATAAATATAATGTTACATTTCAAATTATATTATTATTGTTTATACTATGTTACAATACATTTATTAATATTATTATATCATATTATGTTATGTGGTGTTATATTATATTATTATACATTTTTATAACACACGGAAAATAAAAGATATTCTCGTCACATCGTACTGAACAGAGAAATTTAAGAAAAGCCCATTCAATTCGGCAGAAAAATTTATAATAAACTACCTTCAACCCTGAAACAGCCTTAAAAAACTAACAAGTTGTCTGTTTTCAAGAAACTAGTTTAAAAATATATAATTGTTAAAGCTGCATAGATTAATATTTTTAATTACTCTAATTTGCTGTAACTGTGTAGAAATGAAAAATGTATTGCTCGAATTCGTACTGTAATTGACGTGTTGCAATATGTAAGTTGAGTTTTTTCTGTACGATTTTCGTGACATTTCTATGTATTTATCTTTAAATCTACATTTATATACATCAACTGACAGTTTTCCGCACATATGTTGTGTGAAGTGGGGAAGCTGTATAAATAAATAAATACATTTGCTAGGAAAAATAATAGGTTTGTTGGTAATGCCTGGTAAGAAATAGTTCTCATACAAAATATTACTGAAGCGAGAGCGCAGTAATGTGGCACGTTGTCCCCTTGGTGTGATTTTTCAGACTAGGTTAAGACGCGTAACGCGGAGGAATATCCTGCAAGTAGAACTTGAGCATGGCTTGTAAAGACTGTCCACAATAAGGTGAGCACTTTCGAAATTGAAATCAACCTTAGAAAAAAAATCACTGCTGCTGCCTGCATATATTTTAACATGCGTACTGAGTAACGTGCGCACAGGAAAGTTGGTAACGATGGATGAAAAGTAGTGCCATATCTAAAAATCTAATAAAAGTGTTAAGTAGCATTTGTGATAACTTTAATTATTTATTTAGCTTTCTGATTTTTTTATGCATTGAAGTGTAAAATTAGCAGATTTGTAACATATTTACTTTTCTAATAATTTCACAGTTTTACTTGACCGATGCATGAATGGAGTGATGAGGCCCATGGCAATGTAAATTTCATATGAAGCGCAAGAATACAAAACTTGCATACAAGTAGATCTTAAGCAGGGCTTTCAAAAGTGCTCATATTACCGTGAACAGTCTATGAGTGAGCATTGTTGGCTGGCAGGGTTGGTACTCGTGCCTAACGGCGAGGACATCGGGCTGGCCCTGGGCGATGCTGGAGCGCCGGCGTCGGCAGGCAACTGGACCTGGGGCGACAACTCGACGTCGGCTGCTCCGCCGGCGCGCGTGTCACGGCCCTGGGGCGTCTTCTTCACCATCCTCGGCACTGTACTGCTCGACTTCGACGCCGACGCCTGTCAGAGTCCCGCCAGGGCCTACCTGCTCGACGTCACGCTCCCAGGTGAAAACTATGAAAACCGGGTGTACTATGAACATGTACGTATCGGAATGAAAGTAAGTATTCTTTATGGCACGGTTTGTGGTCGTCGCATGCGCGGAAACAGCCCCAGCCGTCCACGATGAACGGCGCCACAAAGAATATACCTCGTCTCATTTCCACACGTACACGCTCGTTATACGTAGGTTTTTCGTCGTGAACTAAACTTAATGATTAAGAGGACTATGGAGAGTGGAGAGACTTCGACAGCCCGTAACATCGAGGTCTTGAGAGCCGATGTGGGTGAAGCGAGGCGAGTATGGAACAGTGCTGGAATGCAAGGGGCAAGGGAAACGGGACATCACCGAGAAAACCCCAGCACGATTCCCACATGCGAAAATCAGGGAGCGATCCTGCTAGGAATCGTTCCCGGTTTGCCTGGGTGGGAGGCAAGTAGTCTGACCACCACATCACCGTGGCCCCGGCTAAGGAGACTATGCGCTAAAATATTTTATGTGAAATCGTTATTTACACTTACACGTCTATCTCAACAAATATATGTTCTACTAATGCAACTGTTTTGGCAGAAAAATGAAAAACCTAATACCTATAATCTATAGGTCTACCGTATAGGTTTACTCTAATAGTATTAGGTGTATTAAAAGAGAAAAAAAAAACCTTGAATTGCGGTAAAAAAATATTGATTTTCTAAAACGTCTATACACAGTTTCCTTCAGAGGTTGGATAAAAGTACAACTATAGGTCTTCAGATAAATCTGTGAGCTTTCATCGCGTTTAATGAAGTGCCACTGTTATATATGTAATTTGCTCAGTACAGTGCAACTACGGGAACGCTGCCAGTCAGTTCAACATAATTCGCGTAAGGGTGATGGGATGCTAGGCACCGCAGTATAGTGTCACCTGTATCGCTCCCTCGTTCTTGGATCTTCAGCACGCGAGATCAGGTACCTAGGGACCTTATAGGACGCCCGATTACCGCGAAATGAGTTCCGTCCTGGATAGACTTCTATATCGCTCGTGCTTACATCTATAGTTTTCTTATGTTTATTGGCCGCATGTCTTCGTAAGGAGACATTGTGGTGCTTGCCTCGGCCAATCAGAATTAGGTTCTTCCAGTACTTCATTCATGCAACTAGCTGACGTGCAGCAGTTGGAAGCGTCCAGTAACGTAAGTGCCTCTGAACAAAAATGTTTTGAAATACAACCAAATAGAAACGCTTTTCGTCAAAAATCTATTGTCTCTACTAATAGTAGTGGCGAAACCACGTCTCCAATTTAAGAGGGACCAAGTCTTTAAGTGCCTGCTATCCCTTACAAGGGGAGATGCCTTTACCGCCCTCCTTAGACGAGGAAAGCGTACAGCTGCCCCTTTAGAAAAGGGGGAAGTCTTTAGGCGCCCCTCATAACACATTCCCAACCAGTGTACACAATTGTATACATAATGCAGATGAAGATTATTTTAGGTCGACTCAATGCCTAACGATATTCTCAGTGATAAATGATTCGTAAACCATGCTGCTGCTTGACGCTATGATTGGCTCTCGTTGCTATGTATATCCAATCAGGAAGTCTACAGCTCACTGATCGCAACAACAAAACAAGTGTTGTGTCGACTCAATAGAAGACATGGCTGACGCCCGAGGTGTCTGAAAACTGCAGTAAGGCGGAACAAATAAGTTTATTTTCCCGGTCCCTTGATCATTTATAATTTGTCAGAACTTCGGGCATATCGTCATCTGCGTCCTGAACTGTGGCAGTCATCGTAAATACTTTTTTTGAATGTGAAAACTTTTGGTTCGTAGTTTTTCAAAAGAGCTCCGTTAGTAAAATTCATTCTTGGCTGAACTATTAATAAGTATGAATAGTGTGAATACGGCTGGAGGCGATCATAAAAACATCTAGCAATGATTTTATGTTTACTAAAATAATTATATGAAATATTATATCTAGAGACCCTGCCATCTCGGGTTCTGAAGACAGTACCACGTTAGACTTAACAGTTACATTCACACTCAAGCATAAGTGATGTGTACATTGGCTACTGTCTACGACATAACTCGACATTCTGGTCGACTAGACCTCCAGAGTGATGATTGCACGCTACTGTCTCAAGTGACCTGTAGGGCGTGTCAGATGCACACAAATACAGTAAAACTCGAGTAAGTAAACTAAAATTTTCTGTCCTCTAGAGTTTTACTGAAGACGTACGTGAAATGATAGGGCCTCGCTCATAGCTATATACAAACCCTCGGCGGGGTCCCTATGATGTATAGTTAGCGGCGCAAGAGTGAGGAGGTACATGATTACATCGTACCTTATAAACTTCTTCACAAGTTCTTGTGTTCACACCCTCAATTCAATGCTTCGGTATTTCTAGAGCCTAATCCTGGGCAATTATGAAATTATTAAAGTAGCTAAGCCTACTTAAACATCGCATTGTTTTGACCACTATAACTAATTTTAGAGAATTTTAAATTTATCATCAAACTTTGGGGAGAAATCTGTCATGTTAAATACCTGCGACAGTATTTTTTAAACTCCATTCTCAAACTGTGACTGGATTCAACTGAGGAGAAGGGGGAGCACTTCGAGAAAATCCGTTAACTAACTGTGACCCCACCCCCCCCCCTCCACGTCCCCAAAATGAGAACGCCTGGCGCAGCTCCACCGAGAGGTATGCAGTATGACCACTATAATATATTCGCATTATCTTAACACTTTTTAAATCAAACCTTTGAAAAATCACCTCATGTATGAAGTGCTTGATTGTTTCTTAAATATTCCACGTGATACAAGCGTTTTATACTTACGTTTACATAAGCGTAACTTATTTCTGGTTAAATTGAACTTTCAATTCCTATTTTATCTATAAATTTCAGTATTTCATTTAAAATTAATATAAATAAAAACAAATAGAAAATATGTGTGTTGGTATAGGCTGTTTGCGGTAAAATGATAACTTTTGAAAGCCCTGCTTAAAATCTACTTGTATGCACGTCGTGTATTCTTCCGCCTTGTGTGAAATTAACCTTGCCATGGGCTTCTCCACTTTATTCATGCGTCGGTCAAGTGTATCTGTGGAATTATTAGAAAAGTAAATGTGGTACAAATATAGTCATTTTTACACTTCGATGCATAAAAACAGTAAGCGAAAGAAATAATTTAAGTTATTACAGATTGTTTACCTAACACTATTTATTTGACTCTAATATGTGGGAATACTTGCCTTCCATCGTTACCAACTTGACTGGGTGCATGTGACTCAGTGCGCCCATTCAAATATATGCAGGTAGGATCAGTGACTTTTATGTAAGGTTGATTTCGAAAGTGCTGACTTTATCGTGAACAGCCTTTAATGCTTGTTATGAAGTAGTGCTCGTGCGAAATAGTATTAAACTGAGTGTTCACGAATGTGTGTACCTTTGGTGTAACTTTCTAGACTTGATTAAAGGTGGGTTTACGATTAAAGACTGAAGAATTAAGAATTGTACTTAATGACTCGATAAGCATACGAAAAATGAACAGTAAGAAGATGTGCAGTTTATGATTGAACTAGCAACTGTTAAGTCTAGCCAATCAAAATCTTAGGAAACAAAAGTAACCGACATAACCTGGAAATATGGACCGGAGTGAAGATAATTCACATATATTTAATTATCTGTGGTTACTGCTTGTGTAATCGTTTTGAAAAAGTCACGATATCTCATAGAAGGGGTAGCCGATGTCAACATTGGGCATTTACATCAATAAATCTGGAAAAGTTAATTATAGCGAATTCAATAACCTCTCCCAAGAAAGAAAAAACGACCATGAACTGTTCTTTAAATTAAGATTATACTGTCTCTTGAGTAAAATAATTATTTGCGTATGATTCCACAAAATGTCATAACCTAAATACAAGGTGTAAATACAGTTTCCCGCCAAAAACAAATGTCTCTGGTCTCTGATTGGCTACTTCGTCTTGACTTGTACTTAAGATATCAAATATAACGGTTTCTTAAGTCACGCCAAGAACGCACACGACCCGTCATAAACTAATGCCCTTGAACACATTGATTCATATCTTGAGAACACGGCAAACTTATTCTGTTAAGTTAATCGTAAACCCACCTTAAGCTTTGTTTGCATAAGGCGGAGGAAGAGCCTGAAAGTAGAACTTCAGCAGGCAAGGTTTGAGGAAAGTTGGAAGTAACAGTGACTGTACTATATACAAGTAGCTGCCATTACCTGTAGTGACTGTGTGATATTGTCTGGCTAACAGAGGACCACGCTCGAGGACTCAGTACGTTCACCATCATGGCGGGTCTTGGAGGTTTCTTCGGGTACGCCCTAGGAGGAATCAACTGGGATGCCACGACCATAGGTGAGCTGTGTGATGTCATCAATAGTATAGTTTGGGAGTTCACGGAAAGGGTGTGGTGCGTGATATTGACCTAGGGCGTCGGCCATGTTGGGTGTGTGTGAGCATGATCCTAAACCGAGGTGAGAATGACCTTGGACTCTGGGTGACCATGAAATAACTTTAATTCTAAAAATTAATTACAAAATCCAAAACAAAAAAATCTAAATGTAATATAAAACTTTGGATTTCGAAAAATATAATAACAATACATAATAATAAACACATACATAATAATAAATATACAATGTTAAAAGTATAGAAACATTCAGAATATCAAATAATTATCTATAATATATTAAAACGACATTTTGAATATAAATAAAATAAACAAATATATTATTAAAAAATCTAAAAATGTGTTAGGCTAAGACGTAACTTACAAGCAGATCTAAAGTTCAATATTTTTCAAATGGTGGAACAAACCCTTTCGGTAACATGGCCAGAAAATTACTGACTCCCACCAATTTTTTCATTGACTATTTATCCTCCTCCCACGCCCCCCTTTCACAAGTTAGTCGGTTTTGCTACAATCCTCCAATTTCTCATTGTCTTTATATCACGCCCCTCCATTTACTCTCTATATTTCTACCCCCGCTAACACATACCACCAATTAGTCACGTTCGTTTAGTAGCAATAACTTGCCTCTCTCTAAATTTCCATTGGCTGTATAGTCGCAATAATTCACTCACATTAGCTCGAGTCCCTTGCCATTCGTAAATATTAGGAAAACATCGAGTGGTTTTTTTATCTGTTCTTTTTTGTGACTCTATAAGACAATGAGCGTGATGGCAGTCAACTGTTTTTTTTTTGTAACAGAATGTACATCTCTTGTTCGCGTGGACAGAAAACCCTTTACGCGCGCCATCTTGGCATACGGGAATTCAAGTTCCTACCATGACAGACATATCTACGACCAAGAGTTGCTGCACATTCTAAAAAATTATTTATCAATTTACCATATCAATGTATACGTACAATGACCATGCGTGAATGGTAACATATTTTCCCATACAAGCACTGTAACGTTCTACAGTTGCTCAGGAAAGGGACAATTGCTTAGGAAAGTTCCCAACCAAGTATAGCAGCAATGCTAAATGCTCCCATATTTTCAGCCTGATGGGCAGTTCTTCTTCCATACACTTTATAGGTTAAAAACTTCCCTTACAGTTTAGGATGTTTGCCAGAAATCCATGCACGGTAGATTAAAATCCACGGGAAATAAAACAAAGTGATAGAATTACATTTTTATTTGAACATTTTTGACGTGAATATGTCTTTAACTTTGCTACCATAGGGGAGGCAATCCAGAAAATTCGATAACAAAATCGGGGGATACAGTTTGGCATCGCAGCCCCGAATCTATCACCTACTACATCCAAAATTCAATTACACCACTCGATTGCCAAAGGATCAAAGTATATGTTACGTTGAGTGAGGACTGCGATGCAACACGCGTGCCTGGTGTGTGTCCCCCCCCCCCCCCCCGGGTTACAATTTTAAGTTATTTGCGCAGCGTCTCATAACTTCCGCGTAGTATAATTTTTGACTAGGAGAAGCTACGACACTCGTTTGGGTTTCAATCGACAGCTATCATCAAGATCAAACAATTATGTATATAAAAACATTTGTGTGGCGTAGTTACAGTGAAATTGTATGAGTTTAATGTAAAAAATTAAGAAAACTAAACACAATTTCGGCCTGTACTCGTCAAAAAGCCAAGTCGAAATACAGAACTCGTATACGGTTGGAAAGAGCATCTCAAAAGCAATCCAGTGATAGCCATAAAACCCCATATGATTGAGTGAAGCTGTGCCGGGAACGTAAAATGAACATCAAGGCGTCAGAGTGCGTCAACTTAGACGTATTCACGCAAAACAAACGGCCGTGTCCCCAACACAGCCACACCCCATTTTTTTTACAGTGATGCCCTACTAAAAGAATTCTCGTGTATGCTCTGCACGAAGTAAAGGATATGTATCACGTGACACGGATCGTGGAAGCGGAGCATGTGAGACACGCCGTGTTCAGTCTACAACAGGACGCATGCGTCCGCAGATAACGTGTGGTCACGTGAAGGAAAGACGTTGGCGACCGACTCCTGTGCGAAGAATGTTTTTTTCCGCGGGTTGCACCTCTGTACCCGACATGCCCCATCGCAGGGGTTGGTTGGTGCGAGTCTCATCATACACCCGTCTCGAGTTTCGGTATATCGTCCACCGAGGTTGTCATCTCTCCTTCAGTAGGGATTTCACTGTGGATGCCGACCCTGCCACTATGTACTTCACACACCAGCACCTGTTGTCGCCATCTCCACGAAAGCACAATTCCAACCAGAGATCTATAGCTATAGTTAGGGACCTGAAAAATTCGCAAGTTCAATGACCTGCATGCTAGACTCTACATTCTTATGTACGAATATGTCGATATCAACTGCGCATTGGTTGTCCGCTGTCACAGCGGAAGGATACGATTTGGTCAGTGTTCTCCAGGAGGTGTCAAACACCGTGTGGATCAAATGGCTAAAGTTATATAAACACACGTGTTTTGAATTCTAGCTTGTCCCAAAATGAATTCGCGAATTCTTCAGGTCTCTAGCTATAATCCGTTCGCGGATTCTTCACATTTTTAAAATAAAACCTTTGAAAAAACACCCCATGTATGACACGTTTCAATACTTTACTTATCTTTCATTTATAAATCATTTTAATAAAGACAGATAAAAAATAGGCGTGTTAAGTATGCTTAGTAATAAAGAGTTCTTATGCGAAATATTATTTCACTGGGTGCTCACGAATGCAGTGCATTGGCTCTTCTGTGTAATTTTCTAAGCTTCTTTTTGTATGAGGCAGAGGTAATTTATTTTTTTTTTAGCAGGGCTTCAGAATAGTTGGAAGTAAGCGTAAATGGAGTTTACATGAACTCGCGAGGAATTTCAGGAGATGATGGTAGCTCGATGAAGACAAATGTTGCTGTTGAAGGCAATTACTATGTACCCTTCGAAGAGAAGTGGCAATGTTGGAGCGGTTGAAGATTAATCGCAGCTATGCAGGACCGGGCAACTTCCAACTCTTTCGTGTCCGTGAATCTTTGCAGCCAATTGGAATCAGTGGAGAGATTTGGGCCAGCAAAGTCTTGAGTGCCGATGAGGGTGAAATGAGGTGAGAATGGAGCATCGCCGGAATACAAGGGCGGGGTAAACGGGATATCTCCGGGAAGCCCGCAGACCAGCGGCATAGTCCGGCACGGTTCCCACTTGCGAAAATCCGGAGAGACCCAGCCGGGGATTGAACCCGGTTCGCCTAGGGGAGGGGGAGGGGGCAGGGTAAGCAGTCTACCCGCTCAGCCACCACGGTCGTTAATAGGAATCGAGTATTCTGTTTGTTGATATTCGTTTTCGTGGTCATTGTGGGATATAAGGCAATAAGTGCATGGCTTCGCCGAAGTTATTACCATTTTGTCTTAATAAACACGCGCATGTCGCTAGCCATTAGCATTTGCGAAACGTAAAACTCTGTAAAGATATGTAAAAATGAAGCGTGTACGTTATAAAACTTATATCTGTAATTTACAACACCTGAGTATTTTTTATTTTGTAATTTGCAGAACCGTAGGTTTTTTGTGTTGCAAATCAGCTCAAAGACGTTACAATTCAACTGCTCGTTCCATTTACACATTCGGTGTCCGTTTTTCTACGCAACCGTGTCGTTGTAGAACGAGCCTCAGCACTCCCTCATGTCCAGCTTCTCGGATATGCTGAGTATCTCCAGCCAGACGGCGTCCTTAAACTAAATAATTTCCCACAGAAGAATGTTTCAAATGCTAATTTCTGCATGGTATTTTCAACCTCTTTTGTAGAATAACGTGGTAGCTTCCAATTGTGTATCACAACTATTAACACATATTGCCAACTGGATTTATAAACTATAAATGGTTTACCTGAGAACTGTTATGTATAGTAGCTCAGTATGTTGAATTGTGTTGAATTGAAATGTGATGGGTGTTGTCTTTCCCAGGCGAGCTTCTTGGAGGCCATGTTCGAGCTGTGTTTACACTTATCACGTTCATGTTCTGCATCTGTGTAGTATACACGGTGACCAGCTTCAAGGAAATACCTCTGGACCAACTGGACGCCGAGGTAATGCTTAGTTCACCACTTGTTTGGGTATCGTAGACACTGAAGCATGACTTCAGTGCGCTGAAGTACAGAAAGGGTGACTACTTCAGGTAATCCAGAGCACACTTGGGCGACAAGACAGAGACATATTTCAATTATATGAGGAGTTAGTGATGAGCATATTTGGAATGATTATTCCTACAGTAAATCATAATTCTTGAATATTTCTACTTCTCATACATTCTAGCTACCACAACTGCGGTAGGATGGTTATCTAAACATAGGTTAGATATGTATCAACATAGAGGAAGCTACAGCCTAAGCACCTAAATCAAGAAATATGTACACTAAATATTGTATGACTCATAAGTAATATTTCCATTTTGTATGCTATTAAAAATAAAACCCTTTATCTGCATTTTACATGTCAGTAGTAGTTTACTTTGCTATGAATGTTGGGAAATGGTAATATGAGTTAGTTAAAGATAGTCTATTATTGTTTTCTGCCAGTAAGTATTAATATATTCGTTAAATATGAATAAATACGCAGGAGATTTCTGAAATAGCATTTTTGAATGATACTGAAATATCACATAACCTACATTTTAATGTGGTCTTCTGTTTGATCTAAGCTCTTAACTTCCCCATAAATTATAAATCTATGACTGTTTAACGTAAATTTTTTGGCAATAGTGGATATTTTTCAGAAAATATTTCATGGCACAGTGCCGTTGGAGCTGTGACTCCCAGCCACTTGATGTTGACATTAAGAATAGTTTAACCATAAAGGCTCAAATTCTGCAAAATGAAACAATAAAATCATTTGGGAATAACTTAGTTGTTTTTTGTACAACAGTTTAGTGTAGCTCATTATAACATAGTGTGAAACTGTGTGTTCTTTTCTTTCTGGGCGAATATTTGATGACTGTGAGTTGATAAGACACCATGCTCGTCGTTTGGCAAGAAGACTGAATGAGTAACGATTCGTGCCAAAACTCTAGCATGACTTCATTTACGGACAAAGAGTTTATCTATGTGCTTTGGAACACTATATACTTAATCATGCAGTGTCAGTTTTCTTTAGTAAAAAATGCATTACTTTAATAATTATCTTAATCATTTTCAGCAACGAAAGAACTTTTTTGCAAGATTACCATTACAAAAGAAGTAATTGTAATCTGTATAAGAAATAAATAATTTTTGGCAAAGCCTGTCCTGTTTCAAGTATTAAAAATTCTGGGCTAATTTCTTGGTGTTTGAAACTTTGTCATGTATGAAAGTATGGCATTCCAACAAAGATGAAATTTTATTGTAAGGCTAACTGATACGGTATATATTTACATGTTTCTGAGGTATTTAAATGGTTAATTTTGTGCAGTTTTAGTAATATGCATTTAGAGAGTAAGAGCAGGAACAATATAATTACCTTTTTTAATACTTTTTTCCCTTTGAAGACCAAGCAAGTGATGGAGCGAAGAAGGATTTCAGCAAGTTCTGAGTGCCAGTCATATGGAGCAGTGGAGTCGGGCAACGTTCAGCTGCAACCAGTAAGTATTTCATCATACGTAGTGTTGTCGCCCTGCTTGTTGATACCTCAGACATCTGACGTTGTTAGTTTTCATGGTAGACCACGTGATTGTTCAGTGTTAGTGGCCTTAATGCAGCTTCTCTAAAATATTTTGAGGAGTTGGAGAAAAAAGCAGGTGTCTAACCAAATAACTTGTGTTAGCGAGAGGCTCTTAAGATGACAATGTACCTGGGACCTGAACTGCATTGCTATTGGAGATACAAGGTTTTTTTTTACACAACTACTTTACGTGCGTCGAATGTGCTGATGTACGGAAAGAAAATACACTTCAGGCGAGGTACGAACACTACTTTCAAGACGGCGCACGCTTTATAAACACTATTCCTGAGATCTCCAACATAACTCAAAACTGTCTTGTCACATTGCCTTAAAGCAGAATGTAGTGATCGGAAACATTCGGAACGTAGCGTGTAAATGACAGGTACGTTGGTGGGTGTCGTCCTTCTCGCTCCTTCATTTCTCTATCCCGAATGGACAAAACAACTCTAGGTACATACGATTCTTAATTAGGTGTATCATGGTTGAGCACCCATACGAGTGTCCTACGTCTACTGTGTCCTTAGTGATGATGCATGCTTATACTACTGGGAGTCAACTTGGAAAGTAGGCCTACCCAGCATCACGAGTAACCCAACGGAGTTGCATAGGACCATTTTGAATGCCTGCAAATGTGTCCTTTAGTAGATATGCATTACATTATGTTAAGACAGTAGGTTAGCTGAGAAAGGGATAAGCATCCGACGAGGTAAAGTATCGACCTGTGGGTCTTGCGTGCTGCACCTATGTTAGTATACCGCTTTGTATTTTTTATATGTAAATTAGGTCAATGACTCACAATCTAACCTATTATAGTCCATTCACGGTTACTTCCAACTTATCTGAAGCCCTGCTAAAATTCTACTTTAAGGATATTCCTATACCTCATGCAAAGCCTAACAGAGTCTACAAAATGACACCAAAGGTCCAGCGCACTATATTGATGCACACTTAGTGCAGTAATATTTTGCATAAGAACTATTTCTTACTGGCCACTATAACATACCTATTTCCTCTCTATTTTCATTCATAGAAATTATAAATTAATTATTTTAATTTGTACATAAAATATAAGTAGAATTTCAATTTTATATAAATAAGGTAATTTTTTTATATATTTACAGTAGTGTACAACGCTTGTGAAACATGGCATGTTCCGGAAACAGCCAATCACGTCATACATGGGGTGATTTCTCAAAGGTTTGATTAAAAAGGCGTGAGTAAACCGCGAACACACAGTATCTAGGGAGTTAGGCTGGGGGGGGGGGGGGGGGGGGCAGTATTGTCTCTATGTGCTCGGAGTACTGTCGGCATCTGCCGTCCAGGGACATGCAAGCCACCTTGGGTGTGACGTCACCTTTGTTTGCCCATGTGGGTATGGAAGGGGACACTCAACTATGGACTTAAGGTGTGTTTACGATTGACTTCACAGAATAAGTGTGCCGTGTGCTTAAGATATGAATCAATATATTCAAGGGTATTAGTTTATGACTGTCGTGTGCTCTTCTTGGCGTGACTTAAGACATCGTTTTATATTTATATCTTAAGTACAAGTCAAAACGAAGTAGCCAATGAGAGCACAGCGGCAGTTGTTATTGGCGGGAAACTGTATTTACAACTTGAGTTTCAGTTATGTCGTATTGTGAAATCGTATGAAAGTAATTATTCTAATCGAGAGACAGTATCCTCTTAATTTAAAGAATTGTTCATGGTCATGTTTTATTTCTTGGAAGAGGTTATTGAATTTGCTTTAATTAACCTTTTCAGATTTATTGATGTAAACTCCTAATGTTGGAATTGGCTTCCCCTTCTATGAGATATCGTGACTTTTTCAAAACAATTACACAAGCAGTAACCACAGATAATTAAATATATGTGAATTATTCATTTTTCCATGTTATTTCGGTTGCTTACGTCTCCTACGATTGTGATTGGCAGACTTAACAGTTGCTAATTCAATCATAAACTGCTAATCTTCTTATTGTTCATTTTATGTGTACTTATCGAGTCATTAAATACAATTCTCAATTCTTCAGTCTTTAATGGTAAACCCACCTTCAGTAGAGAGTCGGCAAGGTGCGTCCCCATACCGCTCGCTGCTGGCAGTCATTCCTGTGGCGATAGCGTGCAGTAATCAGAATACTGAACAAAAACAGAATCATTTCTCTCTGCGATATACAGGTCGCACGAGGCTATGAGAGACTGAGGACTGCATCACTCATACGTAATAATTAATAAGTACACTGTACTTTGCATTGAGAATAATAATCATTATTACTTTTACAGGTCCAAACAAAACGGGATTACAATTCTATAGGAGGAAAAATTGATGGAAATGGCTATGTGAACTATGGATTTGATGAACAACACAGCCAAACAAATTCTGTTGATGAGACTACATTTATTAAACCTGCGCCTGAAACTGTTGGTTTGCAGGTAGGTTGTATATAATTTAATGTAAATATGTAATTTAAGAACTGAAATATCTGCGTATATCTGTTTATATTTGGATATAAACTTTGGTAGGAGTAGGTGCTTCCTATAAAGTTGGCAGTCAATTAGGAAAAAAAGCTCCTTGTTTTAACATCTTGCTATAAGAAAGCTAACTTAGTGGCAACAGACTTAAAAATGATATACTGTATGTTTCATAAATAGATAACTTAAAATTCAACATATTTCTGTTTGTAATAATTTACAGCGTTACTAGGCCATCACATAAATACTGGTCGTTACATCCATTAAAAATGTAACTTTTATACGCCGTGTTTCGTAAAGTTTTGAGGGACTACAGAGATGTATTACAACTAAACCACGTAACATACACTAATGACAATGACAGCAGTGCAGACTGAACAGGAAACGCAAACAGTTAGTGTGTATGTCATGCTAGGCCGTGACTTCACAGTCCTGCCGCTAGGCGTCGCTCGCAGCGACGCCCGTGTGTTGTTCAGCTGGCATTCCTCAGTGTTGAGGAATCTTTCTGTGTTCTGGAATTTCACACAGCGAAGTCAGCTCTTGATGCTGTGGCCCCCGAGATATCCGGATCTCTCACCGTGTGACTTTTATATTTTTTTGCGAGGTTACAGCTAAGACAGGATGTCGCCGCGTAATATGGCAGACGCCAAAGAGTGTGCCGTCACAGCGGTAGGCATTATCGACAGGTCCAAGGGCAGGTTTCAGCACGCATCGGAGTATAGGAAATTAAATGTTAAATTCGGGCAGAGATCTCTCTGTCGTTTGTTGTGGCAGTATTTTCAACTAAACATTCTTTGTTAGAGATGAACGCATCTAGATTTGTAAACCTTCCTAATTTAAATTTTTTAATTTTAAATGCACTTTTACATTTCTTGTAAAATCGTTACATTTTATAAATAATAAATAAGTAAATTTAAAATAAAATAATTAAAATTAAAACGGTTTATAAATTAAGATGCTTTCAATCTCTAACAAAAAATCTTTAGTTGAAAATACTACCACATAAAACAACAGTGAGATCCTTGTCGGAATTTAGCCTTAGATTCCCTATACGCCCATGCATGGCGAAGCCTGCCTTAATGCGAGTGTGGCAGGAACCAGACTATCGTGTGAATGCATGTCCTGTCAGTCGCGGTGCGTACATTCAATATTTGTAGGTGTCACAAATAACTGCTTGAGTTCCAATTTCATTTTGCAACTGTTTTCATTACTGTACGTTCAGGAGTTTCGTTCTCAAATCTTTTTGAAATATCCTTTATGTGGCAGAAGTGTGTACAGTTGACTGCAAAAGAAGTTAAAACTCTCACTTTCAAAAGTATTAAATTTAATACAAACAGCACATGTCCCAGTAACTTCTTACATCAGCTTGTCCCTTCCTTATTCGTGCCAGAGATCGAGTATGCCAATCAAACACGCTATAATATAAATATACATTTTCATGTTATGTCATTAAAGTTAACTCACAAGGGTGCATATTTATCAGTAACAAAAAAAGTTGTAATGTATTACCTCAGCTATTTCTTGTTGTAATACATTTAAATCAGTTGGATAGATGTGACTACTATGTAAATTTGTATGATGTATTTATTGAACTTACAGGCCTTATGTAACTTAAATTTTGGTTTTTCAACTGTACGTACTATTTTCATTTTTTATAGTATTGTAATTCCAATCAATATGCACAGGTGTACAAATTTTACTTGAGTAATTTATCTGTTATAATTACTTATTTATTTGTATACGTAATTTTGTGATTATTTTTGTGTCTGTTATCATTTGACATCCTTATTACCCCATTGTTCCTCGGGGACCGTGGTGGCTGAGCGGTTAGCCTGCTCGCCTCCCACCAATGCGATCCGGGTTCAATTCCCGGCCAGGTGGTAATTGTGCCGAACGATGCCGTTAGTCAGTGGGTTTTCTCGGGGATCTCCCGTTTCCCCCGCCTTATCATTCCAGCGCTGCTCCATATTCACCCCAGTCACCCTCATCGGCTCTGAAGACCCCGATGTTAAGAACCGCCCAAATCTCTCTCACTCCCATTGTTCCTTGAACATGTGAGGGATTTTCTGGAGTGTTTTATAATAGTAGTTATAGCAAAGTAAGGTTGAATGACAGACTGTAGTGGAGTCAGCTGCCGACCCCACCTTGGCGCAGTACCTCACATCCATCGTGTGCATGCCTGCTTTTCTCCGGGTGCTCTGCCTCACCAACTTGTTCTGCTGGATGGCGCACGTCTGCTACTCCCTCTACTTCACGGACTATGTTGGCGAAGCTGTGTTCCAGGGAGATCCCGCGGTAAGTACCCACGCTCGCCAGTCACTCTCATCTCCACGTACCCGTAGTCACAAGATACTGCTCACACTGTCATTTGGGTACTTTACTTACACTCTTGCAAAGGTGGACAACCCATAACCTTGGTAAAGGCTCTTCACGATAAAGGGGACACTTTTGAAATCAACCTTAGAAAAGTCGCTGCTCCTATAGGCTGTTCACGGTAAAATTAGCACTTCTGAAGGCCCTGCTTAAGATCTACTTTTATACACGCCGTGTATTCTTCCGCATTATTAACATTAACATTGCCATGGGCCTCATCATGTTATCCATCCGTTGGTCAAATGAAACCGTGAAATAATTAAGAAAGTAAATACTTTAAAAATCTGCTCATTTTTGCTCTTCGGTGCATTAAGAAAAAAGAAAGCGAAAGAAATAACGTTAAGTTATCCCAAATGGTTACATAACACATTTTATTTGACGTTAAGATATGGAACTACTTTCCATCCATCGTTACCAACTTTACTGGGCGAATGTCACTCAGTGCGCCCATTAAAATTTATGCATGCTGGCGTAGTGACTTTTTTCTAAGGTTAGTTTCTAAAGTGCTCACTTTATCGTGAACAACCTTTACAAGCATTTTATACATGTGTTAAGATAAAAGTACCTTATTTTTTGTTAAAATAAGCCTCTGCTTATGTATTTACAAATGATATTTAATTTATAATTATTATGAATAAAAACAGGGGGGAAATAGGTAAATTTGTAATGCGACAGTAGTAAATATTTCTTATGCAAAATAATGTTACATTGAGTGGGCACGAAACCAGAGCGTTGTCCCATTGGTGTAATTTTCTATACTCGGTTAAGCTTTGTTTGCATGAGGTGGAGGAATATCCTGGAGGTAGAGCTTTAACAGGGTGTTCAGAAAAATTGTAAGTAACCGTGAATGGACTATAAATGGGCTCGTCACACTAAAATAATTTAAGGAATCATTTGTAATCGAAGTGAAACTGCTATGTACTTTGCTGTGTGGCTTTCACACCCGGAAGGATATGAGTGTAATATGATTGGGTGGATGATTCCTCGCCATTATCTTAGCATCTCTATGAGAGCCGTTGTCTGCAAATGAACTACTGCAACTCCTGACAAGATACGTCTATTATGACTTGTCCATTACATGCTTTGGTGGGACAATTCAAAATATCTCATCAGAAAAATGTGTAGGAACGATAATCTCTATTCAAAGCTGGGGGCCGTGGTGGCTGAGCGGCCAGCCTGCTCGCCTCCCACCAAGGCGAACCGGGCTCAATCCCCGGCCGGGTCACTCCTGGATTTTCTCATATGGGATTTGCGTCGGACGATGCTGCTGGTCGGCGGGTTTACTCGGGGATCTCCCGTTTCCCCCACCCTTTCATTCCGGCGCTGCTCCATACTCGCCTCAAACACCCTCTTCGGCTCTCTATACCTAGATGTTAAGAACCGTCTAAATATTTCCAATACGCTCCACTATCCATCCCTAGGGAGAAAAAACCTGAATGATCCACAATTGATCATAACGCAAATATAAGTCCAGTATGACAACTGCATATCTGCAGACTCGTAATGGCCAAGTAATACGTGATCTTGAGATTTATTACTGCTCCAGTTGATGCTCCGTACATTTGAAATTGAACCACGTATACCTCAGTGCAGTTACAACAAACACAGTGAAAAAAAAAAAACAGAGTTTGCAAAGTGACTAGATTTTAGCTGCATTTTGCTAATATCTGATAAATCAAATTAGTAACTTGACAATTAGTGTATCGTAAAGTGCATGATCCTTGTTTTGTCAGGGTGCAGATGGATCACTTGCTAAGGTTACTTATGAAGATGGAGTCAGGTTTGGATGCTGGGGTATGTCGATGTATTCCTTATCATGCGCCTGCTACTCCCTCATAATAGAGAAGCTGATTAAAAGATTCAAGTAAGTATACAATGTTTCTGGTGTCTTTATTTGATATCTTAATAATACTATAAATGCGAAAGTTTGTATGTTACTCAATCACGTCGTAACGGTTTGACGGATTTAGATATTTGGTGCAGGGGTATATTATGTTCTGAATTAGCACATGGGTTACTTTTCATCCCGGAAAAATGAACAGTTTCTTAGGGAATATATAAAATATGCCACCAACCATTTGAGTAGGCGCAGGTTGGTTGTCTGTTTTTTATATTTTGCAGGCGGGTGGAACTGTGGTTAACAGATAGTGTTTAATGTGTTTAATGCTGTCAGGATTGTCAAATATACTAACCTGCATATCTAACAGCTGCAACATCTATGTATCATAATATAAATAGTTGATTGCATTAAGGATATTTAGGCTACCTTGTTATAGGCTGTTCACTGTCAAATGAGCACTTTTGAAAACCTGCCTAAAATATACTTGTATACACGTTGTGCATTCTTCCGCCTTAGATTCACATTTCCGTGGGCCTTGTCACTTTATTCATGCGTCGGTCTAGTCAAACTGTGAAATTATTTTAGAAGTAAATATCTAACAAATCTGCTGGTCTTTACAGTTCAGCGCATTAAAAAATTAACAGAGCGAAATAAATAATGTAAGTTATCAGAAATGGTTGCCTAACACTTCATATTCGACGTTAAGCTACGTAACTACTTCCCATTAATCGTTATGGGCTGTTCATGGTAAAGTGAGCACTTTTTAAGGCCCTCCCTACAGTCATCAACCACCAATAAATATTTCCTATTGCAGCCTCAGGCATTAAGTTTTGAGGGTGGCAAAATGTCTACACTGTGTTTATTGGTCACATTGCAATATTTATATAAAAAAGAAGCAGGGAGGTTGATATAAGATGAAACGAAAAATTCAGAATGGCCTTAAAAAGTGCTCACTTTACCACGAACAGCCTATACCAACTTTACTGGGCGCATGTCACTCAGGGCGCCTGTTAAAACATATGCAGGTAGGGACAGTGAAATTTTTCTATGGTTGATTTCAAAAGTGCTCACTTCATGGTGAACAGCCTTTAGCCTTAACTGTGACACGAAATGAGGAGACATGGTACATGTATCTTCAGCATTTTGTAACGAGTCAATACATTAACATGGAAACTTTTTTCTTTCATCACAATTAGCGTAGTTTACTGTGCATTCTTCAAGATCCACATGATTTTTGTGAATGATGAATTTCTATACATGGGCGGACTGTTTTCTTCATTTCCTGGTCTTCGAAAAAGTGATGAGATCAAAATCATAAATGAAAGGCTTGATAATGTGACTCAATGGACGAGGCTTAGTGTATACTTATCCACTTGCATGTAACATTAGTCTGAGACTTCTATATTACTTTTTTAGTTTCAAACCACAGTTCTACGTTTTTCTGTAATTGTTTACTATTTTGGTTATTTCTTACTAGTTAATGAATTGTTGCAGCTATTAATAAAGTATATAATTAATTTGAGTTAAAAAAAATATTTTTCCTATTTCCTTTTTCCAAAGTGGCAGAACTTTTGTTAAGAAGGCATTATGCTTTACGTCGAATTAAAGTGTTTCGTTGTTTAATGAAACGTATAAATGGTTTTTCCGTCTACCAAACACAAGGTTGTAATAAGAGTGTTCAAAATTTTTTTGTGAAGAAAAGCACAACAGTGCAGATTTGCTTACGTATACTTTTAAATAAATGTTTTCCATTTTCATGCCATAAATATTTAATTGTGTTTTTGAGAATATTTCCCTTTGTAGCCATGGGCTATGAAAATTAATTTTTAAGGACATTTTTAATAATACATTATGACAAAAATTAATTTTGAAATGTAATGTTAATTTTATCACGTTATAATTACACATTAGCTCTTGGGTTTTAATATTTCTACTACATTATACAGCAAATAGTCATGTTTTAATATGTTAGTTTTTAAATTAAGCAGAAAGCATTAAAAGAACTCCCAGTTAAAGCAAATACAAAAATACAACAGTCTCTGCCGAAAAAATGCTTCGTCCCTGCTTTGAAAGAGATCACCTAGTGGAAGGTTTTAAAAATGTATATTGCATAAAATCACTTGTAATGCTAAAAATCAGTTTTAGGGACTTACATAAGGTAGACCATAAAGGTCACATTCAGTATTAATTTCTTTTTTGCACAACTGACCTAAAAATGGTTAAAAGCAGGGGATTTTCTTAATAAGATTCATTTAATTGCTGTTAGCATTGTGAGCATACATAAAAGGGTTAATGAGATTTATTTAATTGCTATTAGCATTGCGAGCATTCATTATGGCAAACGCTGCACCTATATTCAAAGGCAGTTTGTAAATGTCTCCCTGTGTTTTACGGCCTGTATTGTCCCTTTATCAGAGAAATTCAAAACTCCGATTATTTTCATGGAGTGAGATCGAGTCTACATGGATGAGAGAGACTTATGCTAATTGGGAACAGGCTCCCGTACCTATGTTACAGACCTGACATCCTGGCCAGCCTGAAGAATGGATGAAGTAAGGGAAGAGATTGAGTAATGGTGGAAAGAAGACAAGAAATGAATTAGGGCTGTGTTCGACTTCGTTGCAATGTGCCCTTGATCCCTTCCCCTTTTCACGAGGCCTTGTTCCCTTCCATAGGAATATTCGTTAGTGAATTCGGACGCTTGTGTTCATTTCCACACCCAGTTTTATTCTGTCGAATTTCACTCTGTGCGAGTTTCATTTGTCTTTGTGACTTTTCAAGTATTTTCTGCTTCCGTGCAAAGTTGTAAAGACAAAACAAACACAAACAAATGAAATATTTTAAACAATTGCGAATCGAAAACTATCTAGGGCTCGAGAAGGGCAAGACGCTCGTGCCCTTGGCTGAAGGGGACACTGTAGGGTGCATAATGTGCCCTTGCTGTGAATTCGGACAGCGGCAATGTGACGTCACATCTGGGATGCACTTTTCAAGGGCACGAAGCCATATAATGGCCCTTAGCTGGCTAATTCAAACACAGCCTAGGAGTAGGCACTCTGAGAAAACCCTCACACCTTAGCAGTGTCCCAACACTCTCCATGTGAAAATCTCCATATGAAAAATTCCTACTTTTCAGAGCTCGTAGTCGAACCAAAGACTCTAGCGGTACGATCGTGACCGACCACTGAAACAGCCATGGGCTCAGTAATGAATGAGATTAAGCAAGATTAAAATATATTTTTTCATGTAAATGCCTAACGGAAAAATATCTCTATGAAGTAGGAAGATTGCTAATTTTCTAATACTGGTCATGGTATAATGTTGCATTTTGCCACTGAAACTGACATTTTCAATAAGACATATTTGTAATATTTTTTGGAAGAATTTAGCTCTTCAGCTTTTGTAATCTCAACAAAATTACATTCTCCGAACGCTGCATATCACAATTATTTTGACTAACTTCAGTTTCATGTGTTTCACATGTTCTCTTTAAAACTACATAATAGCCTGTGTCATTCAATTAATACGTTACTTCCCTGTGAATAGAAAATAAGGTTACATATACACCAGGTTTTTTTAGGATGACAAGGTAAAAATACAACAATTGTGTATTGGGATACAAATAAAGGTCCGAGTCGTAGTAAACTACAGATAAAATGTATTAGGAACATTGAAAATAAATTGCATTATAGTGGTTACCATGCACTATTTCCCCAGTACTTCAGCTCCAGATGATGGATTGAGAGCATGCCCTAGTGCGTTGTGTGTGGATCTGTCATCATGAACTCAACTGCGGGTTTGATTACGGACTCTTGAGCATTGGAAGGGCTCCAAATGTAGTGCAGAGAATGAATCTTGTGTCTTTGTGGGTATCAAGTGGCCAGTGTGGTGTTCCAGGGCCCGCAGGGTGTACGTGGGAGGCCTTTTGTTCTACTCCGTGGGCATGATGCTGATGGCAGTGGTTCGGCACAAAGTAGGGGTCATCCTCTTCTCGTGGACTGCCGGCGTCATGTACTCCACCTTGTTCACGATGCCCTACCTCCTTGTCGCCCACTACCACTCTGCTGGGATGGTAGGTATCCATACAGACAAGGACACAGCACTTCCAGTAGCGATTGCACCACTGTGTAGTTGGCGTGAGAAATAATGTAACAGTGCAGCCCATAGCCGACAATGCCCATTCTGCCAGCAGGACGAATGAGCTCCAGTGGTCGCATGGTAAGGGCACAGTGGCTTCCAAAAAGGTTATTTGGGTTTGAATCCCAGCAAAGTCATGCCTGACTCTTTCAGATGTCGGAAATATGACTGATTTAATTTGCCAAGGGATTTTTATTGGCATAGTTCTGTTTCCTTTGCCCTTACATTCATTTGCTCTTCCATCATCATCTCACATCATCTCTCTTCATTCCTTCATTGTTCCATCGCGATCTTACTTCACCAATGCGGAGCTAAAAATATATTTGTTAAGCATTTTTCAGATCTCTTAACTTTAGTATACTAACAGGAAGGTTGTAGATCATGGAGCAACTTCTGTAAATCTTCCCTAACTGAAGGAGTCTTAATTAACAGCCACTGTTTACATGTACTGCTGAGGTTTCAACCAATCGTACTGACCCATAAAATAATTACTGAAAATATGCAGTCTCAAGAAATTTCCCTCACAATTATTTCAAAGAATTGGTATCAAGGTCTCTGAATATAAAATGACAATATCTTATATCATCCATTAAAAAAGTCAGTTGAGAGATGTTTTAGCATGGACTTAAAGGGTCTACTGTGGAACCTCTACCCATTATTTCCAGGGTACTGACAAAAAGTCCCATTCACAAGGACATTCGATGGATCTGGACTAATCATGTCGAACGAAGAAAAACAAGTATTGTTAAACTTAATGTTGATATATTGATAAGGCTATACTAGTCATGTGTCAAGTGTAATTATTATGTAACAATATAAATAAGAATGTGTAAAACCATTCATGAAATATAAGTAAGAAACTAGACAAGCATTTCAACTCTGCTTACCAAATGATCTGTGTTCTGCGACAACCCATTCCATGCAGCTTGAATATTCTCTCGATGCTCCTGCAGATTTTTGGGTAAGGGTGAAATCGCGATCAATAGGCCAGTAAGATCCCACACATTTTCAATTTGGGATAAGTCTAGCAATACAGTTGACCATAACAGAGTATTCATAGCTTCGAGGCATACTCTTGAGACAGCAATCTGTTGAGGACGAGCATTGTCCTTTTGGAATAAAGAACTGGTGTGGGAATTCATAGTTGGACAAAAAATTGTGAGATTGATCGAAATATTGATGGAAAGATTGCAAGTTTGATCGAAAGACTGCGCGATTGATTGAAAGATCAAACGAGGGATTGAAAGGTTGATGGTAAAATTACGAGATTGATCAAAATATTGATAGAAAGATTAGGGGATTGATGGAAAGATTGAAATATTGATGGATTGATGGTCATATAAGAGCATGGAACATAAAACTATCACCCTAGCTGCCCACATACATTTCCAGTCTCAAGGGCCAACACTATTGCTACTTAAATCACAACCTACTAAGTCTATAATAGTTTTGGTAGATGCTGATCCATACCATGATGGGCTTGGTTTAGTCACAAACACATGCCATAATTACATTTTAAAAACTCCTGGTAGTATATTTATGCCTACATAATAGTCGAGGCAAAGAATAATGTGCAGATTCTGACATAGTGTAAGATTTGGACTTGAAGAGAGGAGACTGGGATTGTAGTAACGAATAACAGACTTCTGCAGAGTTCCACAATGCCCTATGCACAATTTATGTAGAAATACAAATTTTTTAACTAAGATTATTATTTTTTTGTAATTTAATAAAAACTGCATATTTTAGATTCGACATACCCTATGCCTATAAAAGCAATATGGCCACCGACTCTCATAGAGACCTATATATGCTTGATGGGTAAATGGTCGTAACTGCTGAGCATCTTGAAGTACATTCGACAATGCTAGGTCGAAGACTTCCAATCACATCCAAGTCAATCCGAAGACTGCTGAGCACCCTGCCGAGTCGAGCCGAAGACTTCATAGCAGTTCCGAGTCGAGCCGATGACACTCCAACTGCACAGTTCCCATTTAAAATGCATTGTCCAAGAAGGATCGTTGTCATACTAATGTGACTGTTGGCCACTGGGTATTCTCGGTGTTTCCCTATTTCATCACCTCTTCATCTCTCTTCACCTTAACGAATGCACAAGGCCTCAGCTGTTAAGCGCCGTCCAGATCTCGCCTTCCTCTCACAACTTCACCAACTAAAATGTAAGCAAGCAGCAAGCTTTTCATTTGACTTGAATTTGCCTTGTCGAGAAATCTTGTCATGTCATGTTTGATTGAAGCTCGATTCAAACCACATTTCTCACGAATGGCTCATAGTTACTAACGACAAGCTAGCAGGTGGCTTTGATTGTACCAGCAGCTTGCCAAGGCAAGCTTGTATCAATTGCAACCTGTGGCGTTGCGTTTATACGCATTTTAATCGCTTTTGTAATTGTTTTTCAGGTTCACTTTTTGTTAAATTCCCCATTTGCATAAAATAAATCGAGTAGAATCCGACATGAACATTTTCTGTTCTTATTTCTATTTCAACCAAATGTGTGCTCGGCGGGACTGAGACTAGCCGGAACCCAATGTAAGTATGAGAATAGTGTAACTTCTGTTTGTAGCATAGCGAGTTGATGCTATGTTGCAATGTGCTGCCCTTACACGGGGCTCAGTTGACAGAAGCTATGCTGCAAACCAATCAATCTTGCTACAAGCTTGACATGTGAAGACCAGTTACCTTGATTCATACTTGCTGGCTTGCACAGTAAGCTTGATGGCTTGTCATGTTAAGCTATATTCAAACTTGTATGAGATGGTTATTCTATCTGGGAGTTTACTTCAGAAAGCAAAGTGTGCTGTGTACTGTAGTTTGAGACGAGCTCGACGGGACCAGAGGGAAGTGAGGCGTCGCAGCCGAGGGGCCTGGGTACAGATGTAGCCATCGTGAGCTCGATGGTGTTCCTGGCGCAGTTCTTTCTGTCCATGTGCATGGGCTCTGTGGTGAGCCTGGCCGGCTCCACCACAGCAGTGGTCGCCACCGCCTCCTGCCTCAGCCTGTGCGGTGCCCTCACTGCCACTCAGGTCCTGTACGCTGACCTCTGATTGCTTAACACCACACACACCGAGACAACATGTCCTGTGAAACTGTAGCTATTACAGGCAAGTGGTTGATATTAGACACGTTCTCAAGAGTACAGTAGAGGCTCCATTAACCACTGTTTTCTGTACAGACCCTCTATTGCCAATCAATCTCGGAAATGAGGATTAAGGATGCGGGAGATAGTGGTAGAATCAAAAATTTTCAAAAAATATTTAGAATAAAATATGTACATAAGTGGTTCTTATATTGGAAAAAATATTATTCACTCATTTTATATATATATATATATATATAAAATTATTGGAAGTGTCATTTCATATATTTCTGAGCTCTTATGTAAAAAATGCCCTTCAGTAAGAAGCAATTTATAGAAACCAGTGTTTTATCTTGTCAACACCTTGATTTCGACACTAAGTGTTAATGGAGGGCCTATTGCAATGGACATTATAAAGTGTGCCAAATTATTAGTTTGTTCTTGTTTAATTTTTGGGAATAAATACTTCAAAAACATGCTTACTAGCTCGTTTTAAGTACGTACATTGTGTTTCGCTGCTACCATTAAAAACAGTTTAATTGGTACAAAATGTTGTTCTCTGTATTATTATAGTGCAAGTGTGGTGAATTAATCTCTAATAACGTGAGACAAAAAAAAAACAGCGTTTTTAAATCTATTTTTGACTTCCCACTCACCTGACAATGACGTACAAGGACCTGTCGGCTGTGTTGCCGATAGACTGCAAGGAGAAGTGTGTATGCCAGGTTCTCTCCAATAAATGAGTGGAGGTGTATTGTGCATAAGTAAGGTCTCATTCCCATATATCAAGTTCAGGAACTGTACAATAACTCCAGGGCAAAGGGTTTGTGGGAGGCAGCCCTGATGGAGTGCAATGAGGAGCCCAAATGATACACAGCCCCCAACAAAACTGATAGTGGTCTGGAGCGAATCTAGACTTTCGGTTTTGGGGAGGGAAGGGGGTCATTTTCTCATTACTCAGGTGCAAGTTTAGGCAGTTAATTCACGGCATGGGAGGAGGGCACTGTTTCATTATTATATTAGGAAAAATTTATAACTTAATTAAATAAAACATGTGTTTTAAAAAATTATTATATTATTTCACTTTAGTTTCAAAACATCCATGGGGCAGTTTCGTGTCAATGTGACACTGTCACCATCCTCTGGATCCACTGTTGATAGTGGAAACGCCCAGAGAGTTAGTTCTGTATATTTTTCTTTAAGCTTGTGGTATGATCAGTCACAGTGGCACTGTGGTGTGAATAATTTCCCTGCCTCATTCCTACCTGGGCAGCTCACACAAGATTTGCCATGTGTTGTTGGCCAGCAGGAATCGGTATTCAAACCTGTGTCATTATGACACCAATCAGCAAGATGGAATACTAAACAGAGAGGGGTCGATTACCACAAGTTACCACCCCTGCACAGTTTTAGCTAGCGACAGGTGGTGTGTGGTTGGATGCCCTGATGCACGAGTGAGTAAGATGAAAGTTTTGAGATTCTCCCATGTGGCTGAACACCATCCTACTTATCTCGTACCAGACTCCTTGGAAAGCACACAAGGTGAATTGTGATGAAGCCTACATTCTGTTTTCCTAGTCGCAGCTTCACACATGTTCTTCATCAGTTTTACAATATCTTTTGTTAAGGTAAGTTAGCCAGTGTGTGCTGCATTCTAGCAGAAGAGTGAGTTAGCATTCACCACAATATACTCTTACGTACCTTGGATTATGGGAGTCTTCATCCATGTCCCCCCCTAAGGTGAACATCCACTACTTCTTTAACCTGGGTCTTCAGTAGAAAAATTAAGCATTAAATTATGTGTTATGACGAGTAGAGAAGAACTTAAAGTTTTATCTTATGCGTTAGTTTCGAATAGAACTTAGCAGCCTGTATGAAGTGTTTAGATTTCCTTAAGCAGTAAAAGAAATGTTATATTTTATATCTTAAGAAAACCTAGTGTGGCTGCGACGAATCAGAACCGAGCAGTTGGTGTTGTTGGTGGAAACTGTTATTTACAGTATTGTAAGCATGACAAATATTAGAAAGGCATGTGTATGCATATATTTATGATTACATTTTTCCACAAAAATAAGTTTCTCTTATACAAAATGTTGGCTTTGAAGTATATATGATCTGAAGTATATATGGCTGTGTTATACGAGGTTAGATAAGGTCAGAAGCCCACAGGACAGGCTTGTCTCAAGTTTTCATTGACTGGACTTAAGAATTACCAGGTGAATTTTGAATCTTAAATTCAGAAGCAGTAGTTTCATGTGCAAGAGCTGTGGTTACCGCATAATTATAAATGCATTTTTTTATTGTAACCCCGCTTTAGAGGCATTGAATACAGAGTGGTCTCATGTAGAGTAATCAAAGGCACAAATCTCAGTTGAGACCCAGGAAGTTAAGCTTAAGGTTATGAATGTCGACAGTATCCATGCTCTGTTAGCATGGAGACCCGTCGAAAGCAGGGCCGCAGTCTGCTAGCCTAAGATCAGACAAATCAGGGGCGCCCCATTCACACAGAGTTATTTTGTATTAGTGATATTACACAGATTTACAAGATTGTCTCCTTACGAAACATAGTTACTCATAATTAGTTCACAAAGCAGATACAAACACGTGTATTCCTGAAAACGTTTGTTTTTGATGTTGTATAACTTACTGCCAAAATATGATGAAAATTTTCATGAACAACGTACATTTTATGAAGGCATTCTCTAAATAAATCATTCAGTTTTTATGCATACATTTTCGTGAACAATAGTCAGTAAGTCATGTAGAATAATCAGTATGGACTTCATCACACCACTGATGTACAAATTCTAGTCGGTAACAAACATTGTTAACGGTCAAAATATGTATCGCTTTCATGTTGCAGGCTTAGAGTTTTTATGTCAGTCAGCCTTCAACTCTACAGCTCCAATAATACTACGCTTGGCATCATTGAAGGCATCTCTGTGAAAACAACACAGCATTACATTTATAATAAAATTTCTCCAAATTTAAGCCTTAAGTGTGAAATTATATTATGACTGGCCATTTTGATATGTAATAATTTTACCTCTTCATTGTGATTAATGGTCACTCCAATGTAAAACAGTGTATAATGGAAATCCAAATGCGAAACAGTATTATAGAATGATGTACAATATATATGACCTGTATAATATCTGTGGGCCAAAAATGTGTGATACATTTAGCCTCTGTTTGAAGTGTGATTCATGCAGCTATGTAGCTAGCTATGCATACTGGCATCAGCGAAAACAGCTTCTGATCATTACCATCACTATTGAGGCTTCTGTGTTGCCCAAGAATTTCTCAAGCTCTTGTGCAGTATATAATATTTTCCACGTAATGTTTCTACAGTAGATTAACAATGAATAATAATGATTTTTGTCCTCTGAGCATGTCCCCACACTGGGATGTGATTTCAAGTGGTATTGTTTAATCTGGTATGTTCACTCTACCCTATACAGTGATACCACACCATAACGAGTATGGGCTACAACAACAAATTCGCTGTGGCGATAATTTTTGAATGCTTGTGTTCTACAGGATGTTTCGGGCATAGATGTCCAGTCCAAACAGAGGCAGATGATAGAGGGGTCAAAGACCAACCAAAATGACCAATACATATGTGATCCTATTCTGGATCGTTTAACTGTTATGAATTTTGTTCCGAATGTATGGACCTACTCTACACTACACTAAGAATTTACTGATTGTGACGAAAGTAAGTGTTCCAAGGAAGTAATATTCGTAGTAATGGTAGCTGAAAAGTGGAGTCACATAACCAAACATCATTCATGGTATTGTTTTTATTTTAACTCCAGGTCGCTGTAATGACAATACCATGAATGATGTTTGGTTATGTGATCCCACTTGTCAGCTACCATTTCTACGAATATTACTTCCTTGGGACTCTTACTTTCGTCACAATCAGTAAATTCTTAGTGTAGTGTAGAGTAGGTCCATACATTCGGAACAAAATCCGTAACAGTTAAATGGTCCAGAATCGGATCACATATGTATTGGTCATTTTGGTTGGTCTTTGGCCCCTCTATCATCTGCCTCTGTTTGGACTGGACGTCTATGCCCCGAACATCTTGTATATTAAATTCTGTACAAGGTTAATGTATGTGTTCAAAATGAGTGTTTTCTTGTGTTCTTGTCCGCTATAATGATAGTATTACTCGCTCAGTGAATTGAAACATGTATGAATATTTTTCTTTTTTTGGTATGCAAAAATGTCATACAGAGAGATCAAAACAATGTGAGTGACACTTTCTCCTCTTAAATACAGAAAAGTAAGGGATAGGGAAGAGTCGTATCATTTCTTTTCCTTCAATGTATTACATACTCCTCTTCACTATTCTTTTGAGCTTGGTTGGCTACTTGCTGTCGCTGCATGCGTGGAAACAAAGAGGAATGGTGAAAAGTAGTGTTGCTTGAACAGCTAGAAGAGGGGAGATAATGAACAATGAGGGAAGGTGTTCAAGCAAAATAACGATGATGATACGGCCACAAAATGATCAAGTGAAACTTTCACCCAGCAGTTTGTTCAGCCTTCGACATTGTTTATGTTTCAAACGAGGACAAATGCGTTTTAATTCCTGTTCTAGGAAATAACAGCTTTATTGTTAATTTTTCCTCAGTTTTCACTACTCCTGTTTATAAATGAGGTATGGTAAAAAAAAAACCGTTCTTTCTCGATAATTAGTGATTATCACTTATTCTAGTTTTAATAAATTTGTCATAAATGATGGTCACATGTAAAAAATGCAGCTATCAGAATATGCTGCATTGCATTTTATGGTCAGCTTCTAAGCTTTGGTGCATGTAACAGCATTAAAAAAAAACACAGTAAGCCCACGAAGTTAGTGTACTCTTACACTGCCTGAAATGATGCTGCAGAATAAATTTATCTTATAAAAGTAATTGGCTATACTGATAATTCATCTCACAATCGTTGGCTGTCATTATAGCATGGTTCCACTGTACTTCCTTTAGAGGCTGAATGCATGATTATATTGTAATTTATATTACTTGGGTTTTCAGAGGAGAATACTTGTTGTACCGTCCTATTGGGATATGGCCTCATTTCAGCTTCTGTCACCATGTTTCCTCTCTGTCATATTGCAATTTTTTTATTCATACAATGTGCAGTCTCTGTGATTGCCAGCACAATGCTTAAGGTGGATTCACATGTTTGCAGACGACACCAAGCAGACACAGAAAATTGTACCAACAGCCACTCAGGGCGCTTCTAGCAACTTCGGCATTATCCATGTTTTCTGTGCTGAAAATGTTCTGCCAATCTCAAATTCTCAGCCTGCAGACCATGCAGGCAACACCGACATTATACCCACAGTTTAATGCATAGTGTCCAAGGCGAGTCAAACATCTACCTTATTGCAGTTATGATCGGGTGTATGTACAATATCTATATAGAACATATGTATTATTGTAAAGTACAAAGTTATTTATTAATTTAATTTAATAGTTTGATGTAAGTTTTAAGTAATTAATGGGGAATAAAAAAGTATTTTTTATTTACAACATAAATATTTAACTAAATACAATATACTATATTTTATTCACGACAGGAAATGAAAGATAAATATTTCGTACACAAGTTCACGCAGGCTGCTTTCTACAAGATACGTACAAAATAACCATGATTGGTATCGTAAAGACTAGTGGTGCAGATGTAAAACCACACATTTCCAAATCCCTAGGTCATAATAATCGGCAAAAAGAAAAGTATAATAACTTAATTATTGCTTCATAGCTATTAAAGAGTCCTGTTACGACGTGAGACGATGTGACTGTTGCTGCCATCTCGGTGTGTGTGGCAACGTTGTTCATTCAAGTGCCACGTGCTACAGTGGATGTCGGTAGTCAACTGCTGTTGAGTGAGTTCCGTTTCCCAACTATAGGCAGCAGTACTGTCTCCGCTATTTGTTTTACCCCCTTTGTTTTGACATTTCAAGGCCCTTACACAATTGAAAACTATAACATTTCAGCAATCAGCAATCTCTCACAACGAGTGTTGACTTCGCCTTCGACTAAGGAGGGTGCGTCTCTGCTTCTTCTGGCTGAATACGACTATTAGCATTTTAGCTCGTGGCATACACCCTGTACTCTGTGATCGGCCTGGAAACAGGTCATCTTGAGCCTAGCCCCTAGTGGGTCAGCGGTCACACTGTATAGCACCGATCTGGATACTTTTTTAACAACACTTTCTCGCAATTTGCAAACAACACAGCATCGAGAGTCGCTCCACACCGAGCCTACCCCTCCCCCACCACCCGCCCGGGTCATGGCGGCGGGCGGGGAACCGACGACGCCAACAATGTCCACACCAACTTCCTCCCGATCGTCAACACCGGCCGCAGGAAATTACACTTCTGAAATGGAAACCGACTTCCAATTAGTCAAACGTAAAGCTGACAGAACAACCACACAGGAGAACAAGCGTCTCCATTCTGTGTCGTCCGAGGCACATACAAACGCCATACCTACACAAAATAGGTTTTCCCCGCTTAAGGAGGTAACGGAAAAAACCTCAGCATTTGATCGTCCCGGCTCTTCAAGCATCTCCACCCACAAAACACAAACGGCTGCACCACAAACACGTCAGAAAAAACAAAACCAGTACAGATTAGTGGTTCCTGACGCCACAAAATACAACCTACTGGTCCAGAAACTGCGAGCCATTAGTAGGGACGGGTTCTCCCTTCTCCCCACAGCTCAGGGAACGCAAATCCTGACCAAAAACATTAACTTTTTCACAGCTGCTCGCACAATGCTAGAAGCGAACTACATCCATTACTTTACTTTCTGTCAAGCTGCCGAGCTCCCACAGAAAGTCGTTTTTGACCTCCACACCACAACTGACATTGCGGACATCAAGTCGGACCTGGAATGTGCCGGATACTCAATCCAGCACATTTATCAATTTAAAAAACGTATCCAAGATGAAACAGACCCCACGAAATTCACGTTGGAGCCGCAACGTTTTTTCTGCGTCACGGCGGCGCAGAACAATTCTCTCCCTCCACTGCACTCTGTCACGACGATAAACATGACAATAGTTCATCCCCGCCAATACCAGAAACAGCCGACAGACGTGGCACAATGCCGCAACTGTCTAGCTTTAGGACACACCAAAAATCACTGCTCAATGCCGACAAAATGCCCTCACTGCGCCGGCCCTCACCCCGAGTGTGCTTGCAAAAAAAACGAAACCAACTCCAAGCCTACATGCAGTAACTGCGCAGGCGAACACACAGCCCTATCAAAAGCCTGCCCCAAGTTCCTGGACTTGGTGCAGAAAAGAACTACTGCTGCCGCTACGAAAATCGCGACAAAAACCGCAAAACAACCTCCTGCCCCGTCCAGGTTTCCAGTCAGGACATTACAGCCTGGGAAAACGTATTCGCAGGCACTCTCTGCGAATATTCACAAACCAGCTCCCACTCTTGACACTCCTGCGATGCCAAACACACAACCGCAGTCCCGCCCTCGCCAGCGAAATTCGCCAGGAGAGATGCGAAACGTAATGCAGGATTTCCATGAACTCATGGAATTCCGCCTCGCTCATGGCTCATTTCTACCCCTACATACAAAAACTCCGCAACACCACTGAAAAACATGAGAGAACCTGGCTACTTCTCGAAGCCATGGCGTCATTTGCGACCCCCTAGCCTGTCAACTAGACCCGCATTTGCCATTTTCCCCTACTCTGTACTGGAGCGACTCCGAAACACTTTACCTTTACTATACTCACTCTGACGAGCGAAATTAAACGCAATAATACCGCCCGTTTTCATAAAAAAAAAATGGCCCCGAAACTGGCCGGAGTTTTCCGATCGGTCCGGGACAAACAACTACCTTGTGGCAGGACCGTTTGGCGCTAGCATCACGCCAGCCATATCGCTCTCGGACTTCCCCGAGTTAACATGTTTTACCTAACTTTTAGCCGCTCGTCACGGTACATTCAGACATGCACTCACACAACAATTAGATTATTTAATTGAATATAACATATGACAAATTAAGTAATTACAAAAACTCAGCCAATAACACTGATTTAAATTTTCGCGAATCTTAAATTCACCACTTCAATATATATTTAATTAATTTAATTTAATTAATTTAATTATATAAACCCTTGCCACTCCAGTCATGGGAAAGCTACTTTCATCGAATATTTAACTTCATTTGGCTATTAACCTCCGCTTTTTATACCAAACTGTCGCTAGCTCTCTCACAGGGAGCTCGTGACAGTACTTCACAAGTCCTGAACTTTAAAATTCCGCGCTGATAAAATCAATTAACTTCTCCACTCTCTTTTATCCCGTACAGGCAGGGAAAAAGAGAGTAAAAATCAGTTGTGGAAACAGCTCCCAGGCGCTACCCTGGGAATCCTGTACAATAATGTTGCTTTGCAGCTTGAAGTAATTTTGATGGGTGCGGAGGGGGGTGGGGGTTAGCTTCTCCTCGCCTCCGCAAACTAATTGATAACCAACTGGGTGGCCAAGGTCCCTCACAAGGGACCGATCTACCCCCGCGCTGAGGGAGTAGCGTCCCAGTGATGTAAAATGGCGGACTATAACATTTGACTTCAACATTTGCTTTCCGGCATGTTGTTTCTTATGGAGCTTTACACAATGGAATTGTCAAAGATAAAGTCAAGCAGCCATTTTGCCGAGAATCTAACTGAGGTTACGTGGAAAGTGCGTTATTTTATTGTATGGCGATTTTAATCACAGTATATTAAACAAGGCATGTCTCAAATTAAATAAGTGTCAAAAAATATAATGTGAAGAGGAAATATATGAATTTACATATTTTAATAAAGTAAACAAATTAGTTTTCTGAATTGAAATAAACTTTTAATATAAATTATAAGCCTATTAAAAAAAAGGCACGTAAAATGAATTCCTGGATAATATTATTAATTACATAACAAGATACATTTTTTTTTTACGAAGCTCGCAAAACAGATGTTCAATTGTCTGAACTCTAACTTTAGAATATTGTATTGTCTAATGGTGGTTTCGTCAGAGGAAAGGAAACGAAAAGTCAAATGCTAAAGTTTTCTATTGTGTAAGAAGCTTAAATCCACAAGCTTTGTAGTTGTGACCGAGGAACAAATTTTGTTAAAATAATGTATTATCATAATTAATAGATTCTTAGCAGTAAACCTATATTATTTTGTTAGGTTTATCATTTGAGAGTATTTTTTTGTTTAGTTTTACGTGAATCATCTCTACATAACCCACGAATCCCGCAAATCCAAAGCAAAATAAAAACATTAGCTATGTTTAGGCACCTAAGGAATCTTGCCTAATTAATTATTTAGTACTTCGGGCGCACAAAAGTTATTTCATATGTAAACCAAAGTACACGAAAAATCACCAAGTACACCTTAAAAAATATATTACTCGTTGAATACACACATGACACAACAAATATGGTCCATTTGTATGCTTTGTTTAGAAATACCCGCACTCAATTGTTTACGATTAATTTTCACACGACGACTTTTCTTCTCCATCTTTTTTTAACGATGGTGGGCATTAATATTTTGTTAACGAATATCCATTCGGGTTGTCTTTATTTAATATATGCAAACACATGACAAACAAAATTATCAGCCAACTGCATGCAAAGTGCCTGCCATTTGACAATGGCCTGCTCGTGCATTAAAAAATTTGGTTATATCAGTAATGATGGCACCATAGCAACAACGTGGTAGCAAACGACCCTGACATTACTAAGAAACAAGTCAGTCAGGTATACGATTGGCGCTAATGCAGCACCAGGTAGCAGAGCACCATGATGCGAGGGGGTTCCAGGGATGAGGTGATTGCCCCCACCTTACCTTAATGTCAAATAAGGGGGTCGTATGATAGTATTGCCCAGCGCCATAAGTCAGAGCATGAGTTAATTGAGGATCGTTCGGTCGATGGCCCGTGGGTCACTGGAGTCCTCGTTAGCTATAGTTGTGTTTGTAGACATAGAAGGAGCAGGTGATCCACAAATGCCTATCTGACTATATTTGTCAGCCATCTCACATACTTTGATTAAAATACTTACTGTGTTGCAAGTCAGTGCAGAGTCCAAAAATCCCAGGAGAGTTGTGCGAGAGAAATAAAAGCAAATATGTGCTAGAATCATTTACTTAGTCTTTTGATACATACATGTGCCCTCTCAAAGTAGAGCCCTTTTCAAGCGGACTCGGCACTAGGTCTGCCAATAACCGAAGCGAAATTAAGAGGCATGAGCCATGAACAATGGAACTTCGATGTGCTGCGCCCTGGATAGAGTCACAATGGACAGACGGTCCATTCCTCGGCACAAGTAATACAAATGTTCCGATATACTACATGTCTATTTCAGTTGAAATGGTTGAACCTATGTTTTTATGTTGTACATTGCAAGTGTATACGTAAGGTTATGTTTTATGTTGGGTATGCATCTTGGGTAATAGCTGTGCGCCAATTTGGGTTAGATTTGATGAGAACTTGTTGTGTATTGAGCATGCATCCTGTGTATAGAGTACATATGTAGTACAAAATGAATATATGCTGTGTGCGAGGTATTTGAAATATAAATTTTTCACATTGTCCAAATCCCATAATTGCTACACTCAGGAATCATGTTTAAAAAAACGGTTTACATCCTAAATTTAAGGAGCCGAAGGGGCTCGCACAGAGCGACACTTATGTGCTGCAGATCAGTCCGAGTGCTGAAGTCTGGCTGTTGGAATGGCGTCGGCTTCAGCAAGGACCTGCTGAAAACTGGAAAAATGTGTGAAAATTACGTTAAGACCTCATTCGAATAAATAAAATCATACGAATCACTCTTACACTTAATTAGAGGTATGTCACCAATGTTTTAAGTGATAATTACATTGGATGTTATGATGTTAGCAGGTAGGTCCCTACATTAAATTCTTTAATGAATGAAGTGAGGCCGGTTTAGGCAGTCTGCTGTGGAGGTAAGGATATATAAATTCACTCTGACATTAATTGCATCATCGGGATAGATGCCGGGTGTCGCTGCGTGAACTGTCCCGACATTCTCTTCAATGGATGATGCACCCGATGACTACGGCAGTCAGGGACACCATGCTGAAATGCTTGTTATTCGGCCCCAAGAGTTACCTCGCAAGGTGAATAAAGCAAGATGGTCACTTTAGTCACGTAGTCCATGGCGGCAAGGCAGGTGTGTTCCAACCTCGCCAGCACTTTCGCTTATGCTCTTAGCTGAGTGTTCGACTCGGCACAGTGTCGGTCAGGTTGAGTTGTCGACTACGGAGGTACAAATGGCAACAAGCTCACTTGGGAACACCGTCAACCATCTCATTGTATCAGGGCCCTTAGTATAATTATAATTTAAGACTACTTTTTGTACATAAATGTTAATGTGCATATATTTGTCGCTAATAATATGTAAGGAAAATATTGTGTGGAACATTGATAAAATTACGCGAATATGTAAAAGAAAATTAAAAAGTAAGTAATCTTAAAATTTTCTAGAAGCAGCTGAATTATGTGAAGCTGAAACTTTGTTCCCAACAGCTGATGGGCAAGACCAAATAAAGCTTGGAATTTTGGTTTTTATTTGGGTAATGAAGGAAATTTGGTACTATGTGAATTATTGCCACTGAAATCTGTTCAGCCTGCTCTGTCTGATCGGCATGATGTGTGAATCTACCTTTAATATATTTTTTTCATGCATGAATTTATGTTCCATATATTAGAATGGCAATGGTGTAACAAATGTGTCATATTTTTAGTTGTAATAATTTTTTGTTGAATAAAGAAGATTAAATTTTTGTAATTGTAAAGAGCGCTTTGTATTCATATATAATTTTTTCCTTATGTGTATAATAACTCTTATGAATTTCCTTGAAAATTACCCTAAACATATTTCCGTAAACTGTCACAAGTTTTTGATTTCGACCATGCCTCCTGTCCCTTCCGGGCTCCTGTTAACTTTCTCCCTGTGCAGCAGTCCTGCACACTCTACCATGCGCCCAGAAATCAGACACCACCTACATTGCATCAATGCGCCTTGCATGCAACTAATACTATGCAATTCTCCTGCACATTCTATCATTACAACAAGTGGCATGTGTGCCATATCCATGCCAAAACCCAGATTCAGTGTAGTGGTGAGTATAGTTACAAGCGGTAGCTACTTAAATGAAGTAGAGGATGTTAGATTAGTTTTTGCATTGAATTATTTACGTAAATGTATGGCTAGACATATTTAGGGAACAATATGATACGTTTCTCCAGATGGTGTGTGAAGTGCTGCCACACTGTGCTTGTACCCACCAGGTACATGTCGACAACTACAGAAGGCTGTGCACATGTCAGTCATGGATTATTTACCAATGGAACCTGAACAGCTATAATTTGTATTTTATTACTGTAAAGGTTTCCTGTATGAAGTTAGTACTTTTGTTTTCTTAGTGCAGCTACTCGGATAGCAACCCTAACAATCTGACAATGTAACATTTCTCACCTTTGTCATTAACATACATGTAATCACAGTCAAAGTATTTATTTGTGCAGTTGTCATTCTCATATAAAATTTGAGTGATCTAGTCAGTATGTGTACATGTGTATGTGAATCTGTAATCATCCCAATGTAAATTCATCTCGTTTACATTTTTGTATGGAGGAATTTTGTTTTTGTGTGTGGCATCAGTGAGGTTTATGTTGCAGTGCAACCTTCTCTACCAGATGGTCTTAGGGAGGAAAAGAGGTTGTATGCATGTTGTGACCCAGGGCCACCTGCCTTTGTGACCAGTCATTTTATAGCACTTTGCTAATTGAACTCCAGATCCCACTGGTATTTACTCACATTTATTCATATGTCATCCATTAGAAGTTTTCACAACAATCAGACAAGTTCTGTGTCATAACCACACATGCACTAGAGTAAAGGGTGTACAGTATCATCCATCAACCATATTGGATTACATGCAAGAATAGCAGTAAATTTGTGTTGTGTGCATCATTTCCACAAATGGCATTGTTCGTGTCTTTGTGGCTGTTTCATGGCGAACTTTGGAAGATGAACCAATTCTGTTGCAGAGTGTTTTCGGGGTTATCCCATTTTGTGTGCATTCATGCAGACATGACAACCATAATGCATCATATCCTCATAACTGAATCATAGCATAATTTAGGGCAGAAGACATTATATCACTACACATGTTCTCGGTACTGTCCCATATATAGCTCAAGTTTACAGCTGTATCTGATCAACCAAAATATATCAGCACCCAATCTTGTTTGATACCGAATGCAAGGTTTCACCCAGCCATCGACCAGGCCCTGAGAGGGTTTGTAGAGGCATGTGCTAATCCGGGAGCCATCAGTTTGATAAGCTGCTGCCCGTAATGGGTATTCCCTGTTCAGTTTTGTATATACATAGCAGGTATGATATCAGCAAATAACTGGTAAAATCCATCGTAAGAGGATTGCGGGCTTTCCAGCAAGACATCCATCTTTGCAACCCACTAACAATGTCAAAAGGCGCCCTGTGCATGAGGCGAAAAACTGCGAAGATCAACACATCACAACAAGTGTAAGACAAGTGCATTAATTTCGGAATGTCAACCATGTGCCACCTTCGCTATCTTGCCACATAGTAACCAGGAAGGTAGGAAAATGTGCGATCTTGAGGAACTCATTCCAAGACAGAGAAACAATGGGACGAGTCAGCCCATAACCTTGATATTACACCACACCCCGCTCCAGGTAACCGACCATGCGAGCCAAGGGGTCGGCAAGTATGTGCTCACAACTACCCCATACAGCTGCTACCTATACCACTGAACAGCTGTCCACATGCATTGGCTAGCACTAGTGGCCTATGCTAAGACTTCTACATTACTCACTTCACTCCCATACTGCATAAATAATATATTTCCACCAAGTAAGTGCTCGAGGTCGTGGCAAGAACAGTGCGACCAGAATTCTGTGGTCCATTAGCTTTGCTAATCAATTATCCTGTGTACGACTTTTGCATTCACTTGTTGCCTTGGAACAATGTCAATAACACTGTGCATCCATGCTACACGTTTTGTAGTAGTTATGACAAATTCTGAAGTTTTTTTCCAAAACATGTGGTTAAGAATTTTCGGTGATGGTACGACCTTTCCCAGATTATCCTTATGCCAGTAAAGATATGTTGAAAGTATTCATTAAAATACTTTATAATGTTGGCAACTCAATGTCTGAACCATTGTCGTACATCCAATATGGTGACATGATATTGCCTTATATATAAAGAATGGTAAAGTAAAGCTACAGATAAAGACACCTCTGCCTTGTATTATTTCCCATCACCACTAGGTTATGGGCCCAGATACATGATGTAGCATTGTGCTAAAGGCATTTGGGAATTAATACGTGGCAGCTTGTCACGGTAGGAGAATGTGGCGGTAAACATTATAGTTATGTTGGTGGACATCTTGAATGTATGGTTTAGAACAGTTGGCCAAGCTCAGAAGAGATAGTTATATCCCTGGTGAAAATGGAGCAACTGACGGGAAACACATCAGCGAATGTTATTAAGCTTGAAGGGACTAAGAACTGGAATGTGTCGAAATTTCAGGTTAGTGTGTTGTTACGGGAACTAGAACTCTATGGTGTTGTAGATGGCTCGGAAACAAAACCTGAGGTGGAATCTTCAAAATCAGAATGGACAAAGAAAGATGCAAAGGCACGTGACGAGACATTCAGAAAGTACAATGTTGCACATAATCACATGCATTACAGCCAGCGATATATGGAAGAAGTTGCACAGTGTTTATGAGCAGAAGAGTGATTCAAGTCTCCACATGGTCGAGCAAAGTTTATTTTTTTGCATACAAGTATGATGAGAGTCATGATGTCAACGTTTCTTTCAAAAATAGTAGAGTTTCAGAACAAGTTAAGTGAGTTGGGAGAGAATGTCTCTGGTAAATTCATCATAACGAGAGTTCTCATGTCATTACTAGAAAGATACAAACATTTTCTATCTCCTTGGGAGTCAGCTCTAGACAGTAAGCAGACCCTTGATAACCTAACTGCACGATTCTTGGTGGAAGAGGAAAGGGTGAAGGAATGAAAACCTCCTGAGGGCAGAGCCCTAGTGACGAGAAAAGAAGTGTGTGCTACATGTAATAAAACAAGGACACTGAAGAAAGACAATGGAAATGAAGCTAAGGGTGACAAACTGTGCTTTTATTGTAAAAAAAGGGGGGAAATTTCAAACGAGACTGTAGGTTCAGATTAATAATAGAAGAAAACAGCAATGCCTTTATTGTACCAATATCGGCAATGCAGGAATTTCATTACACAATAAGTGGCTTGCAGACAGCAGTGCCAGTGAAAACATGTGTTTTGAATGTGAAATCTTCACCTACTATGAAAAGTTGCAGCAAGAAAAGTCAGTCCTGATTGGTGATGGGTTAGTAATTAGCGCTATAGACATCGGCCAGATAATACTACAGGCTTATGATGGTCAGGGCTGGGTAGAAACTAGTTTGAACAATGTGTTGCATGTGCCTGACTTGAAAACAAATTTGTTTTCTGTTAGGAGTGCAGTAAATAGAAATTATGTCATGTCAGCTGATAACAATGTGTGTAAATTTATTGAAAGATGGCAAAGTAGGAGCAATTGCCAACATGGAAGGTAAAGTGTACACTATGCAGTTTATATACAATGTTAATGATGTTGCTGCTGTCACTAGTCTAGGGAAAACCACCTCAAGAGATCAGTTCTTACTGTTGCATGAGAAATTAGGCCACCAGAACTTTGACCACATTACACAAGTGCTAAAAAGAAACAATATCAAAGTTCCTAACTCTGCAATTGCCAAAACTCAGTGCAGTGTACAGCATGTTTTGAAGGAAAACAACATATGGTGAAAGTAACTCAATTTCCACCTTTCCTGGTGAGCTTATACACGCTGATGTCAGTGGGCCTATGGAAGTTAAGTATGTTGGAGGTTCTAGATATTTCTTGCTTTTAAAGGATTACTACTCCAACTACAGGTCTGTGTATTTTATGAAACACAAAGATGAAACTAAATTGAATGTACAAAAGTTTATACAAATGGTACAAACTCAATCTGGAATGAAGATAAAAATATTATGCACTGACAATGGTACAGAGTTTGTTAACGATGAACTACAGCAAGTTCTAGAAGATAGTGGGATACAGCTTCAGAGAACAATAGCCTACTCACCTGAGCAGAATGGTAGGGCAGAGAGGGAGGTGTGAACAATTGTAGAAGCATCAACAACAATGTTACATGCTAAGAAGTTAAGTAAAGACTTATGGGCAGAGACTGTGAACACTGCAGTTTTCATCTTGAATAGAACTGGAAAATGTAGGACCAGTGGAAAAACACCATATGAAATTTGGGCTCAGAAGGTGTTTAATATTGAAGAGCTACAAGTATTTGGCAAGTTTATGTGCATATACCTAAGGAGAAAAGGAAGAAGTGGGGCATGAAATCTGTACAGGGCATCTTTGTTGGTTACTCTGAACACATAAAAGGTTACAGAATTTACATCACAGGGGAAAGGAAGGTTGAGATCAAGAGGAATGTAATATTCTAAAGGATGAATAGGGGCACTGAACAACAGAACAGTATGGAGAGCGTTGAATTTATGGAATCATCAAGGGAAGAGGAGGAAGGTACAGAAGAGAACAGTCAGCAGCATGAAATCAATTGTAGAGAAAATAAAATGATAAATACAAGTATGTAGTATGAATCAACTAGCCATCAAGAGGGAGAAGAAATGAGTATAAGCAAGCAGCATGAATCAGAGGGCAATCAAGAGAACAAAAATAGTTACTGTGGTTGGGAGGAAGGAGAACTACAGTATCCTGACTCTTTGGAACGAAGGCAGCACAGGGTTAGGAAACTAGCTAGGTTAAATTATTATGAAACATGCTTTCTTTGTGTAAACAATGAACCATCACAATATAGTGAAGCTATGAAAATAAGTGATGCTTGTAAGTGGTCATAGGCAATAGAGAAAGAACTTAAAGTGTTAGAAGACAATAATACATGGTGTATATGTGATGTGGCTAGAGGTAAGTCAATAATCAGTAACAAATGAGTTTTCAAATTCAATTGTAATGGTGAACAAGAAAAGTTAGCCTGGTTGCCAGAGACTTTGAACAGAAAGACCTTTGTGATGTAAGTGAGCTCTATGCACCAGTTGCAAAACTAGCTACCTTTAGAGTCTTTGTTGTTGTTGCCACTAAGCTTAAATTACCATTCTCAGCTAAATGTAAGAGGGGCATTTTTGTATGTAAATATCGAAGAAGCGGTGTAAATGAAATTGTCTGAGGGAGTCAGTTGTGAAAATAATGTGGTCAAGTTAAACAAATCAATATATGGTTAGAAAAAATCACCCAAATACTGGAATAAAAGGTTTGACACAGCCATTAGTTGAGAAGGTTTTGTTAGGTCTAAGAGTGACTATTGTTTGTATAGTAAATGTAAGGGTAGTCACAAACTGTGTTTATTGGTTTATGTTGATGACCTTTTAATATTTGGGTCAGATGAAGCAGAGATTGGTAGCCGAAAACAGGCACTGTGTAACAATTTTGAAATTAAAAACTCAAGATTAGTGTCAGATGTTCTAGGCATGAATGTAAAGCAGAACTTGGAGGGTACCACTGAAATAAGTCAAGAAAAATTGTTTGAAAGGTATCCTAAGTAAATATGGCATGTGTGAGTGTAAACCAATTAGTATCCCAATGGACCAGAATTTCAAGGCTGAAATGCTGAATGAAACATGTAATGATAAAGACATAGAGGAGGTGTGTCGACAGATGATAGGTTGTTTGTTATATGCTGTTTCAGCCTCAAGGTCAGATTTGTGCGTTTCTGTTATCCTATTGAGTAGATATCAAAGTAGTGCAAATGAGTGAGTTTTAAGAGCTATCAGAAGAATTTGAGGTATGTAAAGGGTACTGTGGACTACGTGATAATAATGATGTTCTTGTAGGGTATTTTGATGCAGGCTGGGGAGGGGATTGCAGTGACAGAATATCCACTACAGATTTTTACTTCAAACTATTTGGGTGTGCTGTTACCTGGAGCTCAAGGAAGCAAAACTGTGTTGCACTTCTACCCACTGAGGCTGAATATATAGCACTATGCACAGCAGTTAGTGAAGCCTATTGGTTAAAGAATCTTTTGAGTGACTTTAATTTTCCTGATGGCACACCTATTAGGATTTTAAAGGCTAATCAGTCAGCAATAAAAGGTGCTAAGGGCACAGAGAGTCATAGAAGATTAAAGCATATAGTTATTAAGTATCATATCATTAGGGAAGCACTATCTGAAAACATTGTAGATATAAGTTATCTTAAGAGTGAGGATCAGATAGCAGATACATTTACAAAGCCCTTAGCAAAAGAAAGGTTCTACAAGTTCAGGAAATTAGTATGAGTGAGCACATAAGTACGTATTTTATTGAGTGGGAGTGTTGAAAGTATTCATTAAAATACTTTCTAATGTTGGCAACTCAACTTGTGAACCATTGTGATATGTCCAATATGGCGACACTGTATTGTCTTATGTATAAAGAATGGTATAGTAAAGCTACAGATAAAGACACCTCTGCCTTGTTTCATTTCCCATTGCCAACAAGATCTTTACACGCAGAGTGGATTTCTTCTTGTGAGCTGCGAATATATGTCCGGTTTGCCGAAAGGCGAAACAACAGGCCCATTCATGAAATATGATTTGACAGCTAACATATGCAGATGTATGCCAAATGCTAACTGATCCAGTCATTCTACTACTTCTATAATTTTCTATCATTTTTTCTAGAACATTTAAAGTTTATTGGACTCCACCAACCGAACCCCCCCCCCCCCCCTCTTTCACAAGGGGAGTTTGCTCGCAACATGGCAGCAACTTCGAGTTGGCATTGCCATGTGTGCTCTGCACACAATGTAGTTTCTGCTTAAAGTATTTTTTTTTGCTATAGCATGTGATGAGTGTTTGCAGCTTAACGAACAGACATTTTTTTTATTCAGAATCTATGCGATTGCAGTGCCACATGACCTTAGTTGTGTGTGTACTGGCTCAGTGAATAAAAAAGCAAGTAAAGGGAACTATGTGTCGCCTACAAGCAAGACTGTTGTTTCGACATGAGGAAACAGACATGCTCTCTGGTCCATAAAAGGAGAGTTAAGTCTTAATGTGTGCCAAAACTCCCTGACCACTTAGACTGTTTGCTCACCTTGTACAGTAACAGAGAAACAGAGAGCCGCACTCTACTATGTGTGGTAGCACAGTAGTGATCACACTATGCATGCACAAGTGCAAAAGGAATGCATCACAAAAGTGTAGCAGTGAGAAAGATAGTGCAGGAAGGCTAGCACAACGAGGTGGTAGTGGCCAAGCAGCCACATGCGCTCATGCACATGAATACAGGAAATATTACCAAAGTACTATTATTTCCCAAAAGGGCAAGTGTGGTGACGCAAGGTCATGTGTGTTCAAAGGAACACCATAAACATAATCAAATACCCTAAAGCCAAGTGCAAAGTGTTATATTCATATGGTGTGCAAAGGTACTCAATCCCACGTGTGTTCATCCTCACCTCATTCCACATATTTTTACAGTGTATTACCTAACCCAGATTGCATAGTGTTTTTTAGCAAGTAAGAGCAGAATTTGTAAGTGAGTAATATGTTTTTACAAGTGTGACGTGACAAAGTAGTTCTGCATGGCTCGCTTATGCGGCAATGCTGGCACGCACGCCATGTTGGAACTACAGTAGACGCGAGGTACCCTGAGAGCCAGGTCGTGTGTATTGTCAGTCCGTACACTCGGGCGGCCATCATCATTTGCATTAATCAGTAACTGCAATAGACTCTTTTTAATTATCAGAACGGTTTTTGCTTCTGCAACCTGGGACACCATCTTTCAACTTCCACAGTGTTTTGCATTGCCTGGAGAAATTTAATGCACAATAAGTCACACAAGGGCCTTCGTACCATTTATCAGTTTTACCGCCATCGACCAGTGAATGTACGGCTTGTTTGTAGCAAGTTTTTCATTAGAGAATAATGTAACACAGTGCCAAAAAAAGTCACAACGGAGAAATGTGTGTGTTTTATTCAAGTAGGCCCCGAGGCTTCAGGGTACAGACCCTTACATTTCCCACCAAATGCACTAACTTTCAGTCATATTATTATTGCAAGTGTTATCAGGACTTTACAACGTAATGTATGGGCGTGTGAATAGCTACAATAATTCACTGTTTAGGACGCACACCAGTAAATAAGTATTCTACAGAGCAGTGATGCAGTACTGGTGAAAGGATTGTTGCCGATGGTCTTCGGCCGCATGATCCTGATCAACTATTTCCCGCCAAATACCTCATTCCAGACTTCAAAGCTCCTCAAAATCCAAATTACCCTAAATCATCCAATTCACCCACTTCAAAAATGTGGCCCGAATTTGTGGCCATATCCTTTCACCGCAATTTCCTGACATCAATAATCGCAAAATTTTTTACAATTTTCTACTGAAAGTTTTTCCCACTGAATATCCCATTATCCGCAACGAGAAGGCAATGAGGACAGAACCACTGGGTGTTAACAGCATCGGGATGCTTTCCAGAAGCCTACAAGATGTCAGAGAAGGTGACATGTGGACAGCAGAAATAAACACAAGGAAAGCAGTGAGTGTCTGCCATTAATGCAGGAAGGCAAGCACGTGGACACAGAGTGGCCATTTTGGGAACAGTGCGGCATCATAGCAGCGGGATAAAAGGACCAGGGTGGGTCGCTGCATGCCAACCCCCTCAACCTGCCCCACACCGTGCCACACGAAGGAGGATCTGGGAAAAAGGAAGAAGAGGAGAAATGATTGGCTGTAAGTTCCTCCTCCTCCCACTCTATCCATGCACTGGCGACCAGCTGACCAATTTGCTGCACCGCGAATCAGCTGAGCTCCCGCCATGCATTGACCAGTGTGCCGCACTGAGCGAGGACAGCCACAATGCAATACACCTGTGCTGCACCGCACACTGCCACGCTTCCGCATCGCACGTGTGTGAGCACGTAGGGTTTGTTTACATAACAGACCATGGCTGGCCAGACATAATGGCCGTGATGTAATGGTGCTGCGAAGCTGGTTTTGACGTGCTTTTACTCCACATAGTGTGGCATCTGTGGCCATCATTCTGGAATCAGAGTGTTTAATCTGCCGAATGATAATCCAGAAGGCTTAGGACAGCGAGGGTTGTCTGCCTCCCTAAACACATTCTCATTCCTGTGGAGACTATTACAGGTCATCTCTGGCACCTTAATTAATTATACTCGGAGTTGATGATAAACAGGTAATTGGCCGCTAAGCGGCCGGCGTCATAATAAGCACACCTTCTATGCAAAACTATTTTATTTCACGAACCTTTAATTAAGCACTTACATAAATGTAACCCAGCTATAGCAATGGGTACTCTAGGAGTGAAGAAATGTGCACAAGGCCTACATTGAATGAATTTCACCCCGGTCATATACAAGATGTTCAGAATGTGAGGTTGTGCACTCCTTGGACTGAAAACAACAAAACGTTCTGATGTGTGCCACGCGCTCTCACTCCTAAGACAGTTTGTCTGGCCATAGTCTGCAACACCAACACAGCGGGACTACATGCTCTGCGCAGCAAAATAAGTGTGTACCCAGTCGCTGGAGTGATCAGGCATTGAGCAAGTGCAATGGCATGCCAGAGCAGAGTAGCTGGTGGTTTCCATGCAGACCAGAGATACAACAGAGGAGGAAATAGATTGACTATTTTTTAACTGAGAGTCCAAGGCCTAATTCAAACATTGTTGTTATTATGATGCAAGTATTTATTGCTTGTTTTGATTTATTTATGTGTTATTTGTTTACAGTGCAGTGTTAACGTGTCATTATTTATTCCATTATTCACATGGTGTTCTGTCCATTCCATTTCAAGAGAGTTTTGTATTTCAGGGTTATTTTTTGGTGATTTTTAAATGTTTACTTGATTATTATCATGTTCCAATGGCAGGCAATGCAAGTCATGATAGAAAGCAGTGCCATTTCGGCATGTGGGTAAGCTGAGGTGAGCCTACATATCGAGCGGGAAGTCAGTCAGTATGTAGCAACAAATTGAGGTATAGTACATGCCATGAGCGCTGGTGTTTTCTTGTGCACGCTGGGCGGCCTTCAATATTTTTGCAATGGACTCTCATAATCTCGGAACCTTTTTTTCCTCTTCAGCCGCTCGGTAAGCCACCTCCTCTTCCCGTGGGAATTTATTGACCAGGGGAGCTTAAGTTTCTTTAACCATTGTTTGTTTCAAGATGGTTTATCAGTTTCACCGCATGGCTAGGCAGAATAGCCACGAGTGTTTTGTGTAAAGTTCTCCCCATCGAGGGAGGTGTAATTTAAATGTAATAGATATATCTGTGAATTGAATGGTGTGTACTTTATTTACGGTCACATCATGTGTGTTAGGGGATGGGTACTTGTAATACCCGCTCACTAAGTTTACGTAAGTCTTTTTATCTGCAGGTGTTCATGAGTATTGTTTCGCACTGTATGAGCATGTGGAGGCCATAACAATCCACATATGCAAGTGTTAATGGTTGGGTATTTTCCCACCAAGATTGACAATGGTGCGTAGTCGACCAATGGGGTACCATTTAGCAAAAACAGTTTCTTCTCGAGCAGTAATGAACAGGTCAGAGGTCAACAACATCGTCGGTGAGGAGGTTAGTCCGGGAATACAGCCCACAACCCCGAGGTTAAGAGATGCACCAGTTACATTGACGTCGCCTTGACAATGTCTGGTGCCAACCGGGTATAATCACATCATCGACCTCACCTTCACTTCCCCCAAAACATAATTTAACCCTTTACCGTCCCACCACAAGGTGTCAAATGGCTGGCCCAAGTGGGGCCATTCTCCTAACAGTTATTTCCTATCTCGGCCTCCATTGACTGGCATAAGTTCCTGTAATTAATAAGAAACTACGGTATATTAAATGCTTGGTGCAAAGATGATGAATATCCAGGAATGACGCACGTGTACGACCATCTCACCTGAGTATGAGAATGCTACTGTCTAACATGGTGGTGGGCTGCCTGCTCACTGGCTGCAATTCCTGTGATGTAATTATTTTATCATACACATGATATTAAATGAAATAATATGGTCGGACATGGCCCTAGGGCGGGGGTAAAACACAATTACATTATCAAGTCACTCCCAAAAACCATAATAAAAATATAAATTATTAAAAGTAAACATAACACATACTCTCAACAAGTATGTCTTAACCTCCAATTTGGTGTTATGTATTTTAGCACGCACTGCTCTGTCCGTGCAGGGATTTGTGTACTTATTTATTCCACATGTTAACTTTTTGATGGTGCACAATGAGACAATACATACATTTGAATATGCCAATTTACACACTAGTTATATTAAAAAAGCAATTAGTCGCTACGTGGTTAATATCTTAAGCCATTGTTTGTCTGGTTTGTGAACAGGTGCATGTGATGCTGGGGAAAGCTCGCATTTTACTGCCCCTTTTGATAGTGACCAAACAGTAATATTAAGATTTTATCTGCATGTGTATATGCACATTATTACTGGTGATTAAAAATACAAAACATTCCATTTAATACTGCATGTCCCAGTTCATGTTAGCACAGTCTTGCATTTGTTATTTGGCATTGCGCATGGTGTAATAAAATGACACTTTCCAGAAATACATTATTTATTAAACTCTAAAACCCTTTTAAAAATTAATACAACTTTTCAACACTAAATAGAATGGGCAAGAACAATTATATTAAAGAGACCAATTAAAAATATTTCGTACTCAATGTCCAGTTGCATCATGGTGGTTCTAAATCGATGCTAGATCGGATGTAAGATTTTCACAGAAAACTGTTGCACCTATTCTAACATCTTTGGTTGGAAGCTTTGGCCACATTCCACTTGACACTGAAAGCACTGACCAGTTCTGACGAGCGTTCCTTTAGGTACTGATTCTACTGATCAGTAATGGAGGAATTGTGTTGCAGCGCCTAGGTCGGGGACTACACTTCCAGCTGAAACTACTGATGTGCAGAAGGTCAGGTGGTCTCTGTAAAAGCAGACGATGCAACATGGTGGCGATGTGTAACAAGAAAGAAGTATTGTTGTTATATGCAGAAGATGAGTAGGGGAAATATTTTTTCACATTCTTTGATCTCATCGTCAGTTGATGAGTCTGAATCAGACGAAAATAGAAAGATAATATATCCATCCCTGTTTACAACATGTTTAAGCCTATCATTGCGCCTTCGCATATAGCAGACGCCATTATTCCTGCTGAAAACTGCCGATGAATGCTCCACCTGGTTCCCGTACTGAGCGATACTGGAGTGCTAATATTTACTGATGACGTTCATTTAGGCATGCTACTGGTCAGTGCTTTCAGTTCCAAGTGGAACGTAGCCTTGAACTCGAATAGGTCAGCCAAATATGTTAGAAGAGGGTGTACCAGTTTTCTGTGAAAATTTTACATCCAATCTAGGATCGATTTCTAATCACGATGGTGCAACTGGGCTTAACACACACGTGCTATGATGGACGTCACTTTACACACATGACTGCTAGAGAACCTGCCACTGCATGAAAGACCAGATATTAATAATAAGATTAATAAATACTCCAGAAATAAATACGGGTAATGGAAAACAAAAGGAAAAATAAATACACATAATATAACACACACTACATTGATGCACGCGCGTTAACACTCGTGGAACGCTTACTTGATGGTATGCAGATGCCCTCTTGTGGTGCAGACGAGAACTGATGGTGGTGTAGCTGTCGGTGTGGTGATCGATCTAGAGTAGTGCGTGTTGTATACGTCATTATGTAAGCAAATTCTTTGAAACAGTTTTCCACTATTTGTAATTTAGTTTTACTAAAGTTAGATGATACTCAAGTCGGTCCAAATTATATAATAAAATTATAAGGCAGTGTCTCTTAAAAATTAAAATGTGAAAAAAGATGTCCATCACATTTGAAATAATTGATTTTGACTTTTGTAATGCTAATGGACGAGTCAGTGTTGGAAATGTGCCCAGAAGACAGAAACTGGTCTTCCTCATATTTTCTATTAATGTATTTTGGTTTTACACCCAACTCTAATTATAATTCGTTAAATAAAAATATGTTTTAAAATTTTTTTTTCTGTGAGTACACTTCGGAACAATTTTTAGCTGAAATTACAAGTCAGGATTTGATAACTCTTGACATATTTTCAAGAGTTTAAAGTAATTTAATACCCAAGAGCTTTAAAACGTTATTTAGTTATTTTGGTATATTGATATTTGACTTGTCCTTTTATCTTTGTACAGCCACGTATTGATAAAACATCTTATGGATGCAATAAAACAAAATAAATCAAGAACAAATGTTTCTGGCTACGTACGAAAATGTGGCCATCATCTCTCACGACGAGTGGCGAACGTGTTTGTCAATTCGCTGCGTGCCGCCCGGCGAAGCAAACGTTAACGTTGGGTTGTGGATGGACGCAGAGGAACGTTGTAAGCTGGGTTTCCGTGATCGAAAATAATGGATGCTACGCAGTACTATGCCTTCACACAATACAACTACTTGTATGCTGTCAAGAATTGCAATGGCGAGTTGGTGCATTTGTTTGGCGACTGCAGCGATAATCAAGGTAACTTGTTTGCACGGTGCGTGCATTTTACTGTTATTTATCAAGTGTAACTTCGGGCGGTGTCGGGAGTTTTGCGCGATTGGATTTCAGTGGTGTGTTCTGTCAATATAATTTTATTTTTGAGTAGGGGAGGGGGACAATCAGCTGCTTTAGTTGCATCGTCTTTGTGCAGGTGCGCCCCGATAGATGGTTGAATATACGGATTGCATATAGAATTCGCACAAATGCAGCTCTACAATTGGCCAATTTTACTTGCTGACTGAAACAATATGCGTTGAAAAGTTTTAATTGGAATCTTCCTGTAGAATACTTTGACTAGCATTTTGTTGAATATCCCCATGCAAGGTATTGTATCCCAAAAGCAGAATGAATCATAGCATTTATTTAAATAATATCAGTGGTATATGAAGTTGGTTTTACTAAGATTAGGTCTCGGCTAGTTTAGACAATGGTCCCACTACCGTAAATAATTCTGTTTATGAGTTTTAATTGTGGTTTGTCTTTATTCTGTTAGTAATTGTAGATATTCGACATTATCTACATTTAGCGCTTGAAATGTGTCTGATTTTGATTAAATCTATGTTTTTATTAATAATGCACAAATTATCTCCACAACCCTAAAAACTGCAGCCAAATCATGTTGACATCAACCATTCCTTTCTTGCTCACCAGTTAGTGTCGTGTGTATGGTTCACACAATTCCGTGCATACTAGCTTGTAGGCACTTGCGTATTCAATTTCTCGGTCACCTTTATTTTCGCATTTACAAGAAAGATGCCCATGTGTACTAGTCTTAAGTTTGCGATGGCTGCCTAGGGTGTACAGGATTGAGAGGGGGACCGCCCCCCCCCCCCTTGGATGTAGTTTTGGGGGGTGACAATTTGAAACTGTGTGATTTTTTTATTAAACAAGATTAATTACTACTTGCCAAGCCAAACAGTTTCACGGGAGGGGAAATCCTAGACAAACCCTATCTCGCCCCATCCCCCCTTTCTTTGTATCCTTGTGTTGATATCGTGTAATTTTTGCGATAATCCCCCCCCCCCCTCTCTGCAATTTGTTTCTGTCATGTTCCCAGCATTTTCGATCGTCCCTTCCGAAAAAAAAAGGGCCTGCTTGCGCGGCTGATAATTGCTACGTGCCCGCCCAATTTTTTCATTAAAAAAAAAATTAGTTTAAAAAATTTTTAATATTTCGTTCTCATTTTCCGCTATCATATTGTGTTCTGAATCCTTCTTCGCAGATGCGTCTGGAGAAATTTTGTTCAGTGTACTTTTCGTTCATTATCTCTCGTAAGGACGAATCTGTACAATCGTCCTCGACGTGAACATGCCCGAAACTCGGCGCCAAGTGGCGTCTCGTTGAAGGTCCGTCTACAAACAAATTCGCTACATATGTTACGTACTGATTAAAAAATATTCCTTCATTATTGATTATTTATTGTTTACGAGCTGGGTGGTTGTAATATTTACCTAGCTTTACGACACAGTCTTGTTTTATTTTAAATAATTTCGCCAACTGACATACAAGAATTTTCTATGAACTGTACTTTTCAAAAGTTTCAAGTTCTGCCGGAACGAAGACGGCACTAATTTTCACCTAATCACGTTTGTCTTGCGAAAGCCCACATTACACGTCCATTGTTTACATTTACATTTAAATATTCCCCGAATGCGCGCGAAAAATAAGTGTCTTCTTTTTCAGGCAACTTGGGACACGAGTTAACTTCTGAATGTTTTTATTTTGGAACCAGTTTGCCTGGGCAGGAATCTAGGTCAGCGACATCAAACAACTCAACAAAAAATAAACAATTCGCCAATCTAAAACGCCGCCGACGAGATTAAATATCACTCTGAGCTAGAGCAATTTACGTACGGTATTGATGTATCCATTGCAGAAACTTTTCTTGTAACCAAATAATTGTGCATGATTTTGTGCATTGTTGAATTCTAGAGTTGTACGAATTTACATGTGAAAACTCTATTTTGAAGTACGTAGTTGCTGCAGCTAGAGGAGGAACCAGGGATATGAACCCCGACAGTTAAAGTAGTACAAGTATGTGAACATTATAGTTTTTAATACGTTAACGATAATTCTTTTGCCAGCCATTTCAGATTGAAGGCCCTTACACAATTGAAAACTTTAACATTCGACTTTACAGTCATCCACTTTTGACTTTACGATTTCGAAAAGTTGAAATTTAAAGTCAGTCAAGCAGCCATTTCGCCTCGAATCTAACAGAGGTTACGTGGAAAGTGCGTTATTTTATTGTAGGGTGATTTTAATCTCTGTATGTTAAACAAAGCTCGTCTTAAATTAAATAAATGGCAAACAAATACAATGTGAAGAGGGATTAAATGAATTGGCTTATTTTAATAAAGTAAACAAATGAGTTTTTTTGTTTTGAAATAAAATTCTAATATCAATTTCAAGCATATATATATATATATATATATATATATATATATATATATATATATATATATATCAAGATACACATTTTTACGAAGCTCGCAGAACCTATATTCAATTGTCTTGTATTTTCTAATGGTGGTTTCGTCAGAGGAAAGGAAACGTAAAGTCAAATGCTAAAGTTTTCTATTGTGTGAGGAGCATTACTATGAGCTGTGAAGTGATTTGGGCGTCTCTTAACAGCGAGGTCTTGGGAGCCGATGAGGGCCATTGAAGTGAGTATGGTGCGGCGTAATTTTGTTGAGGGGGCGGGGAAGCGGGAAATCTCCGAGAAGACCCGGCGACCAACGGCATCGTCCGGCACGATTCCCACTTGCGAAGGTCCAGTGATCCGGCCGGGGATTGAACCCGATTCGCCTTGGTGGGAGGCGGGCGTGCTAATCGCTCAGCCACCCTGGCTCCCCAATATGGGCTTTATTTTCGATAAATAACTTCAGTTTTTTTTTTTTATGTTCAGCCGATATTTGAAGTGAAATATTAGGTGTTGCCTTTATTTACATTGAAATTTATTTATAAAGCCTTTATGTTGTGTTTTTTTTGCCGTATATTCGCCACGTTGACGAATGGAGTACGTACCATTGTGAATGAGTAACTAGGGCTAATTTTAAACTATAGTATTTTAGGGCACTATAATGCGTAAGGTATAGTAAATGTTACAAAGCTGTAAAATATGGTATGAATACTGTAATTTTAGTACAGTTCACATCCCGGGAGGAAAACGTGCCGTTATCCAGGTGCTCTGACGTTCAGCTGACCAGGCGGCAGTTAACGATATCACAGTCGCTCCTAGATAAGCTAAGTATCCTGCTGAGGAAGACAATTGGAATACTTCTCTGTTCCGTGGCGAAGTGTCACAGCGCAGGTATAGAAGGAAAACATCGCACCTGCTAGGCCCCTGCGCTAAGGCTACTGCAGGCAAGAAATATCGTGCGATGTTTAGTCATATAAACATTTTTAGTGCCCAGAGCATCTGACAAATTGTGCCATATTTCGTCATTGATTAAAAGTATGTAAATGCTATTCACGACGAAGTGAGCACTTTAGTAATCAACCTTGGAAAAAATCACTGCCCCTACCTGCATATATTTATCTGGTGCGATGAGTGACACGTGTCCTGTACAGTTGGTAACGATGGAGGAGAAAGTAGTTCCTTATATTAACGTCGAACAAAAACCGTTGGGTAACCATTTGTGATAACTTGAATTCTCTCGTTTTCCGTTTTTTTTTTTAATTCCTGAAAGAGTAAGAATGAGCATATTTGTACAATATTTACTTTTCTAATAATTTTCACAGTTTCACTTGACAGATGCATGAATAAAATGGTGATGCCCATGGCAATGTTAATTTTACATAAGGCGGGAGAACACACTACGTACATACAAGTAGATCTTAAGCAGGGGCTTCAAAAGTGCTCATTTTACCGTGCAAATCCTGTATGGCCTCTGGTATGGGTGGTTCTATGGAAGATGTAAGGTGGATTCGCAACCATAGGTCAGTCGTTCGTCGGTCCGGCGGTTACATGATCTTCAGCCAATCGCAGGGCAATATTTTTTTTTCCTGTCCGCCCATCCCTAAGATATTTACCAAACTGTAACTTTCGACGGACGGACGAATGAGCCACCGCCTGCTGGCGATGTTCCTTAGACTTGAATACGCACTTTAAATTTAAAATGTAAGGCGGTGGATGTGTGTTTGTGTACATTTAGTGGTTAATTCAGGCATTTTTAATGTAAAAATATTCAGTATTTAATTCGTGTCACGTGAAAAAATAACTTCTCCACAATATTTCTCTTAAATGTATTTCAAACCAAAATAAGTTCTCCAACTAAAGAAAGCTCACGATATTTGTCACATTGAAATTTTGCCGTACAGAAGGAATGACGTACGACGAATTGTTGTGAATCGCTTTAAATTGGCGGACGAAAACAGACAGATGACGGACGGGCGACTGACGGATGCGACGGATAGTCTTGAATGAATGAATAAATGAAGAGTTTTGGGCGGCTCTGATCGAGGTCTCGAGAGCTGATGATGATTGAAGAGAATATCGAGCAGCGTCGGAATGAAGGGATGGGGGTAACGGGAGATCCCTGAGAAAACCCGCCGACCAACGGCATTGTCCGGCACGATTCGAACTTGCGAGAATCCGGTGACTCGGCCGGGGATTGAACCCAGTTCGTCTTGGTGAGCGTGCACAATCGCTCAGCCACCGCGGTCCCGGGGATAGTCTAGAGGTGGCCGAGAGTCCACCTTTATCCTGCCGCTATAGGCTGTTCACGGTAAAGTGTGCACTTTTTAAGGCCGTTCCGACAGGTTTTAACCTTTAATAAATATATTTTATTGCATATTCAGAAGTTAACTTTTGAGAAGAGTGAAATGTGTACATTGTGTTTATTAGTCACATGAGAGTGGTTGTATTAAGAAGTGGCTGAAATATGAAAATTGAATAAAATGAACATTTTTGCAAGTCCTTATAAAGTGCTCACTTTACCGTGAACAGCCTATACACGTTTTCTTGAACGATTTCGTAATTGGTAGTGTGCAATTTTCAGTTGGTGGTTTCCAAACACGGTTACTAAGTGTGCGGTGGAATGTGAAATTCTCGATGGGTGTAATTTGGTTTATCTTGTTTACAGGAACGCCGATAACACCATCAAACAATAAGTCAATAAAAAGCTGCGAAATTATTTACTGTGTGTAAATTACGCCAAACATTCCTGTTTATTTAACACAAGAAATTTGTTGCCATCTTTGTCTGTGGATGGAACTTAAGATTAAAATGCGGTAAATCGCTTATGGCCGGTTGCACCATCGTGGTTCGAAACTCGATCCGAGATCGTATCTTAATTCGACACCGAATACTGTTGCACCATTAGAGTTCAGAGCTGGACTGGAGATCGAGATGTTCATTTCGAATCGCCAAAATTGGCAGTTCGAAATCTCTATCCGAGATCAGCGGTCATCGTGAGCAAATAATGTAGTTTGAAAATACGCCAACAGACAGAACTACGTTGGATTGTTTTCTTGGGAAATTAAAACATACGTAACTGAATATTATTCAGTAAAATTCGTACAACATTAATTCACTTAAGAGATAAAACATCGCGCATTTAGTTCTATCTATAGTGAAAAATACGCATACTTCCATGACTTCATATATCACGAACTAATTGCAAATTTGTCTCATATTTACTATCGGTCTCTCACTTAGGAACCAAGATAGACGAATCGGAGATCCAGAATTATGAAATTTTCTTGGTGCAACACTTTTACATTGGAACCAAGATCAAACTGGATCCTGGTTCGAAACTAGGATTGGGGAAGATGGCGCAACCGGGCATTATTCGTGTTCTGAACATGTACCTACCTAACATTGTCGTATCCCAAAGGAACACATCTGTCAATTATTTGGTCAACAGTGATGAGATGAATCTGTTTGTTCTTGGAATCGTAATTTTCGAAAGACAAGCACTTTTATATGAATGAAATACTTTTAAGAACTCGAGTTTAACTGCATTGCAAGCGCGCGGCCGCCCGCGCGCGCGCACACACACACACACACACAGTACTTGTTTTCTAAACAGGGTTTTAACATCATCCGTCTTTGCTAGTCGTAATGGCCAAATAAAAGTTCAATGTTGAGACGCTGAGATTGGTTTTGCGCAGCAAGCGAGTTCGTAACTCCTCTTTAGTGTACGGGTGGAACGAAATCTGTGTTCGAATTGGCCATCCAGTGATCGTTTCACACAGCGGGGGGGAAAAAAAAAAAAAAAAAAAACCTTACCAGGTTACGAATGTCCTATGAAGGTGGCACCGTACTCCCCTACAGAAGGGTATAATATTTTCATTTGCTTGTACAAAGCTCAAGATGTAAAAATGCATGTATAATAAACGAGATAAGACAAAACAGGTTTACTCAGAAGTATGATGGAAAAATTGGGTGTGGCTGTGTTGGGGACACGGCCGTTTGCTTTGCGTGAATGTCTACGTTGACGCGCTCGGACGCCTCGATGTTTATTTTACGTTGCCGGCACCGCTTCACTTGATCATATGGGGTTATTTATATTGGTATCACGGGATTGCTTTTGAGATGCTCTTTCCAACCGTATACGATTTCTGTGTTAAACCCATACAATTTCACCATAACCGTCATGCAAATGTTTTTTATACACGCAATCGATTGATATCGACGAGAGCTGTCGATTGAAACTCAAACGAGTGTCGTAGCTTCTCCTAGTTAAAAGTTATAATATGCGGAAGTTATGAGACGCGGCGAAACGAACTCAATTCGCCCCACCCCCCCCCCTTTTTTTTTGTACGTCTTCGCGGTATGCAATGCTTCGCAGTCCTCACTCAACGTAACATATTCTTTGATCCTTTGGCAATCGGGTGTTATAATAGAATTTTGTATGTAGACGATAGATTCGGAGCTGCAATGCCAAACTTTTTCCCCCATTTGATATTATCGGATTTTCTAGATTGCCTCCCACTATGGCTGCAAATTTAAAGACGTATTCACGTCAAAAAATTTGTACTTGTTTTGTATTTTTATTTCTCATAGTCGGTAACTTCTTGCGTCGTGAGAATTTTTTTTTTTTTTTTACGTTGCGTGGTTTATAAACACGGTCTAATTTTTGTCGGCATATTCGCGTAGCCTAAAGTTTATAATACTTAGCAATTAAAGGACTATGATTAAGAGTAATCATTTTATGAAGAATGAAATAACACATTCGCGTTTTAGGGATTCATTCAGTTTCTGGCACAAACGTTGAAGATTCTAGAAAACATGTATTCCCTTGGTCCGTATCCTACAAAAAAATGTACTCTGAATATAATTTGTTCAAAGAAACAATTTTAAGTTTTGCCAATAAGAGTATTTTCCATCATTTAGGAGCCTACTTTTATTTCACAGAAAACGTTTCAGTACATAGAACCCTTAAGCTGGGTTTACAAAAACCCGACAGTCCGCCAAAACAGCCCCGACACGACGAGAATTATTCACCAACCAATCGGGAGTATGGTCACCCCGACAGCCCGACAAAAGTAGATTCTATTTCTACATTCTCGTACGTCGGACTCCTTTGGCAGCAGAGAAAATCAGACAACATTAGAACACAATTTCGTGCGGATTGTACTACCGTGGAACAATTTCACACTACAAATATTTTGTGTACGTACTGGTTAGCTTTAAACAGAAAGCAGTTACATTGGCGAACATAAATATTCGTGGATAGTAACTGTTCAGAATCCAAAAATACTTAGTTTATAAATGTTATCGAAACAAGTAATGATTTGCGATTTCTTTGCATTACTTAGCAAGTTACTGGCCATTCGACAATTTCCCGAAAGCCACGCAACACTTGTCGGATGGAAACTGTCGAGTTATTGTAAACACTGAACTAATTGTGGTGGAGGAAACGGTTGGACCGAAAAGTCGTATCGGACTGTCGGGACGAATTCGTCGTGGCATTCTAAATCCAACATTGCACTTTTTAACTCATTATTAGTGATCAGTATCTCTATAAGAATGCCAAAGTAACCCCTGTTAGGTGCCGGAAAGAATTTGAATGTGGGATTTTCCCAGTAAATACTGGCGATGCGGTATAGCTTCTATGAAAAAAAAAAAAAAAAGTCGACGCCCCGAGGTAGCGTCCGACCGTGAGGAAGTATTGCGACTTCGGCGATGACAAATAATGCAGGAATCTCACAGCCCCGACAAGCACAGCACGACACGACAAAAATCGCAATCAGGGCAATTTTCAATGTACTTGCTCGAATTTACAGCCCGATAGCTTACTGACGCGGCTCGAGTAGGTAGATCTTTCGAATCCATTTAGAAAGCGCTACGCTAGTTTCAAAGAGGGATGGGCAGACGGGAAATTTGGAATATATGGAATATATGACAAAGTTTAATAGATATTGCATACAAAGGTAAAGTTATTATTTATAAGAGTCAAATACTATAATTTTCAGAATTTGTTTTCTTTTAAGCTACGTATTTCCCATTGCTTGGAAAGCTTATCATACAATTGCATTTTGCTGGGTTGTACATTCGGTGCGTCGTAGAATAGAGATAATTTCTCATCCAAAACGTCAGATCTACCTTGTAGTTCATTGGTTGTTGAGTTTTGAGTGTCGTGTCGTACTTGCGGTGTGGTGCTGGCCGGAGCTATGCGTTTCCGACATTACACGAACAGTCTGTTCCGAATGGATGCAGCATTGTCGCTATAGTTTCACGCACTTGCAGAAGACGTTGACAGAGGGCTGGTTAGTTTTGCCGACTGACTTCGACAAACTCGACGACCGCACTTCACTGTTGTGTTTCACTAGCCACATTTATGCATTGACTACAAACTATAGACCGTTAATCAGCACTTTTGAAAGACCTGCTTAACGTCCACTTGTCCTTACGTTGTGCATTCTTCCGCCTTATGTCAAATTAACATCGCCACGGGCATAATCACTTTCATCATGCGTCGGTCAAGCGAAACTGTGAAATCATTATAAAAGTAAATATCTTGCAAATCTTTTCATTTTCATACACCATGCACAAAAAAAAAACGAAAGAAATAATGTACGTAATCACAAATCGTGTCCGAACACTTTTTATTCGACGTTAAGATTTGGAACTATTTTTCACCCATTGTTACCAACTTTACTGGGCGTATGTCACTCAGTGTGCCCGTTTATATGCAGTTGGGAGCAGTGGTTTTTTCTAAGATTGATTTCGAAAGTGCTCAGTTTGTCTTGAATAGCCTTTATCAGTTTTCATTCCCGCATAAAAAAAAAAGTACATAAATACATTGAAGTGACGTATTATCGTTTTAAAATTACAATAGACACAACTGCTTGGGCTCTTTGAAAATATTTGGGAAAGGAAGAGGAAATATAACTATTCAATATGACATTTTGACTTTGAAGGATTAATACCACGTCCGCATAGAACTTACTTCCGCTGAATTGAGAAACGGCGGTGAGAATGTTTGCTGTGATCGCTTCTATCGTTTTTTTAATGGACTATTTGATTACTTAAGACGGAGCGCCATTTGATAGTCGTGTGAAAGTGTAAGCTGTCGTGTCCCGTTACATTTGTGCATGCTCAGGTTTCTCTGTGGAATTTCTCATATCCTCTTCACACAGTGTTGCCAACTCGTTGGATTTTTAACCACATTTGGTGCATTTTAGTTCCCACCTAATGTGCAATGTTATCTAGTGGTCGATGGTAAAGAATGTTCACAATAAAGTGAGCACTTTTCAAACAACCTTAAAAAAAAGTTACGACCCCTACCTGCATATATTTCAAAGGGTACCCGGAGTGGAATGCGCCCAGTAAAGTTGCTAACGATGGATGGGAAGTAGTTCCGTTTCTTAAGAGGAGTGTGAACTGGAACATTTTTTGTGAAATAGTTGTTTGCGCGTATCTCTGTAAATATATCTTCTGTAAATTCTACGTTTTGCTGGGGGGCGGGGGGAAAATTCGTGAAAATGGTCATCTGTAGAATTTCTAAAGCGTGCCTATTCAGTTTCCTTAAGCAGCAAGAGAAAAGTATAAAGATACAGGCACAGTATTACCTGTGTACCCAATTTGCACAGTACAGTGATACGGCGGAAGCACAGTACGCCTTGCCCGTAGGAGCGATGAGGCGCTAGGCGTCCGTGTTAGTGTCGCCAGTTTCGCTCCCTCGCTTTCTTGGACTTGGGCGCGTAGGTTCACACGCTTGTCAGATAAAAAGTGTTCGATTACCATTTCTGATAACTTAAATTATTTCTTTCTCTTTCTGTTTTTTTTTTATGCATCAAAGTGTAAACATAAGCAGATTTGTTAGATATATACTTTTCAAATAATATCACAGTTTCACTTGACCGACGCGTGAATAAAGTGATGAGACCCACTACAATGTTAATCTTAAATAAGGCGGAAGAATACACAACGTGCATAAAAGTAGATTTTAAGCAGGACTTTCAAAAGTGTTCATTTTACTGCGAATATCCTATAATCCAGTGTTTTTTTTCTTTTTAACTTGCTGGTGGAATGCGATGGTTATCTGAAAAGAAATACGTGCTAGGTGACATGTTAGATGTCTGGTATAGGAATTACACATACTTCTGTGATTAATTGGTGGCAGTGCATTATTATGCTAATTTTTTTTACATTGACGTTGCTAGTTTCTTGTTATAGGCTGTTTGAAGCCCTAGTTACTTTTCCTTTCAGCCATTTTTTATCCTTTCAGTATCTTTAAATAAACAGTGTGTGTATTCCACCGCACTCCGAAGTTGACGTCTATTTATTGACTATTCCAAATGAGAGGGCTTTCAAAAGTGCTCGCTTTATCGTGAATGGCCTATATATGGTTTTGTACTGCAATACCAAAGGGCGAGTCGTATAAAAGAGGCCCCGTGGGACATTATCGATGCCATCCCGCAGCATGTCCTCTCCCGGGCCTTTCACAACTATTGGTGTGGTCTGCACATCTGCCTCGGGACAATGGCGGCCACTTCCAGCACCTACTCTACGTATTTTGTTGTCACACTGGACTGTATATCCTCATTCCTTCGCTCCGGTACATACACTTCTCACGGGGCCTCTTTAAAGGACTCATCTTGTATATGTAATAAAAGTAATTGAAAAACTTCATAGATCTAATGTGCGAGGGGAAAAATGAGTGAACCTGTAGCATGTCAATGTAACTTTGCTCGTCAGCAGAGGATCAGCATTGATTGCCAAGAGCGTCTCACTCTTAGATTGCAGTGTGCGGTGGGACATTTACTATAGTTTCCGATGCACTATTCTTACTGCTGGCACTGTTGCCTGATAAGTTAAACATTTATTTTGCAAGTTCGGAAAAGAAAACTATCTACGTTGCGTGCGCGCCTTCCATTCACAATCATAAGTTTTCCCACGGGCTTCAGTTTCAAAAGGAGCCGCTTAGCTTTGTGTCGCAGGATTGGGTTCCTGTAAGAATTGGCAGGGAGGTAAACGGATAAGAATTATCTTAATCAGGCAGTTTCCTTCACCTCCCATTTGTTTCTCAGCTTGCCAGTTACGTCACAAAGCTGAAGCAATCTGGTAACAGCAAGCGCCATAAGCCCTGTACTGCAATATAAGCGCGAGATGGACGATCGGTACTAGAGATGTGGAGTATTTTAAATACTTATCAGCAACAGGTATTGGGCTAGAACAGTCGATACATGTTCCCAGTTTCTGGTAATACCTGTTGCCATCCTTGCCTGTTACTGAAGCAGGAGCAATCAATCACACGTACTGGTTTGTTACTCGACACTCGTTCAATAAATATCATTTCGTCGTACCTGTTCCTACCGTCTACTGCATCGCAATAGTATTTATGGACGAGAATATTATTATATCAAAATTCTTTCTAACTTTATTTCGAAGTTATTTAATAACGACATTCGCACAGTGCCCATTTTATGTGTGTTTTTTTTTTTAGGCTCCAAAAAATTTCACTTTTTTTTAAGGTATAATAAATTTCGCCTCATTATCTCTCTAGCTGTTCTTTTATGCCCCCCCCCCCCCCAATTCACCCAAAATGACAGTAACAGCCGCCGTCAGATCTATTGTCACTGTCCTGCCCACAGATGGTCCTACCAGGAGAACATGAGACGCGAGGAGGTATACCTCCTGTTTCCTAACCTCGCGCGTCATGTTTCATATATTATGATTTTTTTAAATACTGACTTTAAAAACTTGTTTATAATTCAGAAGGTAGTTCAAGGAATCCAACTACCAAGAGTGTATGTGCTACATAGAGGTAGCGAAAAAGGTCAGACCAGTACTTGGCTAATAACCGGTATTCGAGAACAAGGTGAGCTAGTGAAACAACGCAGCCTAGCCGACTCTTCTATTGAGTCTAGCACTCCGATTATCCATAACAGGTATTATCAATAACGGGTATCGATTGGGAACAGTTATAGGGTGTTCCTGAGAAATGTTGGGTTAGCTGCATCAGCGGAATGTAGCATAACCTTGAATATTTGCGTGGGCGAGGGGTAGAAGGGAGAGGACACTGTTATCACGGTGTCCTTCCAGCAATTAACTGTGGATGTTGTGGAGGAAGGAAAAAGAGGGGTGTGGGGTCAGTCGACGCCGACTTTGTCGTGCGGCATCATTCGTGGCTCGCCGCTGTGGCTGAGCTCTTGTCTGCGCAGGCGCTGATTATCCTGGTGCTGCGGTGTGTGGGTGGAGCGCAGGTATACAAGTGCGGACCCTCCCGCCGGAAGTGACCGCACAAGTTTCCTGCTGTAAGTACCCCAACGGGCTGATTTACGTTCGTGGCAGACACAAGCAGGGGACTGATAGTGCGCCATCGCCCCGAAGCTCAAGGCCCTGTCCGAACGGCGTCTATAGGCTGTTCACGGTAAAATGAGCGCTTTTGAAAGCCCTGCTTAAGATCTACTTGTGTGCACGTTGTGTATTCATCCGTCTTATGGTCCTTTAACATTGCCATGAACCTCCTCGCTTTATTCATGTGTCGGTCAAGCGAAACTGTGAAATTATTAGGAAAGTAGATATAGGACAAATTTGCTCATTTTTATGTTTCGTTGCATTAATACAATGCAGAAAGCGAAAAAAAATAATGTAAGTTATCAGAAACTGTTTCCTAACACTTTTTATTCGACCTTAAGATACGGATCTTCTTCCCATCCATCGTTACCAACTTCACTGGGCGCATCTTACTCAGCGCGCCCGTTAAAACACATGCAAGTAGCAGTGACTTTTATCTAAGATTGATTTCAAAAGTGCTCACTTTACCTAAGGGACTTTTGAAACCGGCCTCCGTCTGAAGTAGTATCAGCACATTAGACCCACGTTTAAAAGTTTTGCAAAAAAAAAATAACTTGAATTGATAACAACTCAATGTAACGCAGCTAGACAAGTAGTCTTGACTGCCTCTTTCCGTCTCTTTTTACAGGAATCCCGAAGGCCCTTACACAATTGAAAACTTTTTACATTTCACTTCACGTTTGCTTTCCGACAAATTGTTTCGTATGTAACTTGACACAATGGAACTGTCAAAGGTAAAGTCAAGCACTCTTGAATTTTCAATTTCCGAAAAGTTGAAATTTAAAGTTAGTCAAGGAGCCATTTTGCCGAGAGAATCTATCAGAGGTTATGTGGAAAGTGCGTTATTTTATTGTAGAGCGAGTTTAATTTCAGTATATTAAACAAAGCTCGTCTTAAATTAAATAAATGACAAACAAATATAATTTCAAGAAATATATGAATTGACATATTTTAATAAAGTAAACGAGTTTTTTTAAAATAAACTTTTAATATAACTTTTAAATCTATTTCTAAAAAAAAAAAAGGTACTAAAATGCATTCCTAGATAATGTTATAATTATTTACATAACAAGACAGACATTTCCTCTAAGCTCGCGGATCCGATGTTCAATTGTCTGAACTCTTAACTTTACAATATTGTATTGTGTATTGGTGGTTTCGTCAGAGGAAAGGAAACGTAAAGTGAAATGCGGAAGTTTTCTATTGTGTAAGAAACTATACTGCCTCCTTCCGCCCCTCGTTGCAGGGACCCAGAAGGCTGAAGCCCAGAGTTGACAACTTGGTCAGTTTCCCAATTCGTCTAGAGAGAGTACGCTTTCGCCCACTCCTGACGTAGTTTCCTCTCTGCTGTGCAAACGTAAGGGGAGAGCACGAGTGGTAGTGGACTACGATGTACACTCGATGCTTCGCGCAAATATGAAATAATGAATTTTGAAGAGTGCCTGCCTTTATAACACTGGCGGAGTGCTGTTAAACACATTCAGCTAAATACGTTCGGTAGCCATGTCTGAACAGGTTTGAAAACAGAACGTGTTTCCGCGCGTTACACACCCAAAGCAGGAATGAAATCTATGTACATTCTAACCTCAACAAACATCGAACTTAAAATGTAAGATATTTAATTATAATAGCCTCCAACATTTATAACTGCTGATCTTATTGTCATGAAACCTATACTTTTATTGTAATGGCATGATGGGTGGATATTAGTACATTCAACCTTAAACGTAAGTTAACTCAAGTGCCGGAATTACCGCCAAATTCAGCAATATTTATTAAACTGCTTGTTTACTTAGAAACAGCCAATAGGAGTGCAGCAGAGAAGAGAAGTCGTACGAAAGTATTTATGAAAACTGTTTACTTTGAACGAGAAACAACTGCGATCAACTGCGATCGGAACTCGTTTTGAAGGGAATGTAACCTGTTCAATAACTGAACTTGTAGTTCTGCATCCCGTGAAGCCGTTGCCTCACTCGTGATCAATCACGGGCTTCATGGAATGTTATTCTACTCATGATGGAATGACCTTCCAAAATGCTTTGCTAATTTGTAACATGCCTCATCGTTAAAAGTACGTTGTTTTGGAGTGTCGCTTGTAGATTCGTTATCAGTACGATCGTTTTTGCCGGGACGCTGACAGGTCACAGCATGGGATCTGCATTCTTGTCCAGGTAGAAGAGTATTTGTTGAGGAGATGGGATATCTTTTCCCACGTCTCGTACATTCCTGGTCATACAGTCTGTTCGCGATGGTAGAGTACTCTCTGTCAGCTAGGCTTCGGAAAAAAATCCATGCCAGAATACTTCCACCATCAATAATTAGAAAGGAAGAAACGACAAACCTTAACGCTTTAGTTTATACAGTTATTCAGAATTCTAAGTAAAAAGCTTGAGATGAAACTTTTCGGAAAATTGAGAAATGTCTAAAATTAAAATAACATCCTAAATAATTGTGGGAGTCATTGCCTCTTAAGCTGTTCGCGGTAAAGTGAGCACAAGACCCTGCGAAATGTTCCCATTCCGCCACTTTTCAATATAAACATTGCTATGTGACTAATAAACACATTGTATATAGTCCATTCACGACTGGAACAGACTTATGAAAATCAACATTTGAAAAATACCCTAGCCGTTAGCTTCATGCATAGGTAGTAAAATTAAGTGGTGGGTGTGCGTACAGTATCCGCACCCGCCATTTTTTTCTTACTCGCTATACATGCAGCTAATGGCTGGGGTGTTTTTTCAAAGTTTGGTATTCATGTCTGTTCCAGTCGTGAATGGACTATACATTTATTAGTGGTTAATGGCTGCTGGGAGGGCCTTAAATAGGGCTCCCTTTACCGTGAACAGCCTATATCAAGATGAAAATTTTCCCGGCAGGTGCTCTAACCGGCTTCCATCCCCAGCCGGGTCACGCCCTGATTTTGGCAAGTGAGAATCGTGCCTGAAAATGCCGCTGGTGGGCGGGTTTTCTCGGGGACCTCCCGTTTCTCCCATTCATGCATTCCGGCGTTGCTCCATACTAACCTCATTTAACCTTCATCGGCCCTATAGACCTCGTTAGGAGCCGCGTAAATCACTCAACTCAAAGGTTTGATTTAAAAAGTATAAAGAAATCGCGAATGTACTATATATGCCTCAGCTATCAAAGGGGTAGTGATTTTTGTTTGGAAGCGATATTCAGCCACGTTACAAGTAATGTTGTTACACGACGCCAGAGGGCATGTCGAGATTTGCGAGCGATGGGCCTTAATAAAATTAAAGTGAACTAAGTTATATTTTTAATTTATTCACACGGCTACTATTTGAAACATTAAACGACCTCCGCCATTAGTCTCAGCGAGTGCAGTTTGTAATGTCCGTCTATAATAATTAGTCTTCATCAACGTGTGCATTTGTTAGTCACTTAATTCACACCCATTATTTACACACATTCAAACTGGCTGTCATTCCAAATGTGTGTCATCACTCGCATATCCAGTTTAGTCCTGCCATATGTCATAAGCATGCGCTTCAGGGGGCGTAGCTACACCCCCTCCCACCAATACTATCAAGTAATTAGGAAACTAAAAACGAATCTGGATAATTTCGTATTTTCCCTAGACAGTACATGTGCTTCAGTTGCGACTGAATTAAAAGTATGTTTAGTAAAGCATAGACTATTTGTGATGAATTAGTTTAAATATATTCCTACTTTGTGTTTTAATCCCGTTAATGTGGATATTTATTTTGCAGTTAGCACCCCCCTTTCATCCTCTTGTCACTTTTCCCTCTTCCTCTCCCCATAACGTCACGCTTCCGCCAACCTCCGCCCCGCAATCCTCCTTATATCACTCCTCCTCTCATTCCACCACCTACACTCTTCCGTCACCTCATCTGTATCTTCGTCCATCCCGCCTCTCCGCCCTTTTTCACAATTCCCCCCCCCCCCCTTTTTTTGTTTAACCTAGCTCTGCGCTCTCCTATGATAGCAGTGTCTTTAACAAAACTATTTGGCGCCAGCCATATCGCTCTCAGATATCCACGAGTTAACATGTTTTACATGACTTACTACCCTTTTAGTCGCTCGTCACAGTACATTCAGTCGTGCATTTATTCCCAAATTAGCTTATTTAATTTTTTTTAACAATAACTCTCTAGATATGAAGTAAAATACTGAAACAACTACACTGAATTAAATTCTCGCGCAACTTAAATTCACCACTACAATACACATATATTAATTAAGTTCATTATAATAATCCTTGCCACTCCAGTCATGGGAAAGCTACTTATATCGATAATTTAACTTCATTTGGCAAATAACCTCCGCTTTTTATACCAAACTGTCGCTAGCTCTCTCACAGGGAGCTCGTGACAGTACTTCACAAGTCCTGAACTTTAAAATTCCACGCTGATTTTATCCCGTACAGGCAGGGAAAAAGAGAATAAAATACAGCTATGGAAACAGCTCCCATGCCCTACCCTGGGAATTCTGTAAAACAATGTTTGCTCTGCAGCATGAAGTATTTTTGATGGTTAGGAGGGGGGGAGATGGTTAGCTTCTCCTCGCCTCCACAAGCTAATTGATAACTGTCTGGGTGGCCAAGGTCCCGCACAAGGGATCGATCCACCCCCGCGCTGAGGGATTAGCGTCCCAGTGATGTAAAACCTGCAGCAGTGTCTCTCCACTGCACCGATGCTCGCAGTCCGCATTACCTCTCGTCGCCTCACACAACCCTCCAAACTGCTAACTGCCGGCTCTGAAGTAGCCCGTCTCTGCTTAAGGCCGCGATTACACGAGAGCTGTTAAACACATTCAGCTAAATGCATGTCCGAACAAGTTGAAAAACAGAACGTGTTTCCGCGTTTGCACGCCCAAAGCAGAATGCAATCAATGGAAATTCCAACCTCAAAAAAATGGAACTTAAAATGTATATTTCATTATAATAGCCTCCAACATGTATCACTATTAATCTTTTTAATAGTTATGAAACATATACTTTTACTGTATTGGCATAATGGGTGGGTATTAGTACATTCAACCTTAAACTTTAAGTTGATTCAACAAGTGCATGAATTCCCGCCAAATTCAGCAATATTAATAACACGGCTTGTTTACTTAGAAACAGCCAATAGGAGCGCAGCAGAGAAGTCGTTTTAAACGACTTATGAAAACGGTTCGCTTTGAACGAGAATCAACTGCGATCGGAACTCGTTCGAAGGTGGTGTAGCCTCTTCAACAGCTGACCTTTTTTTAAGTGAAGTAGTTCTGCATCCCGTGTAAACGCGGTCTAAGTCTGGTCGAGAAGGTTCCCCGTACCCCGCGTCTCATGCTGAGTGTCGTTGGGCGATTACCAGAACATTCTTTAAACAATAACTCCAGAAATTGGCGCGGGCGGCTTGCCTTTGTAAATATCCGTGCCTGTTCTTCACACCTCTTCGCTGGCTCAAGATGGGCGGGGCGGTAGCGAACATGCACTAATAAGTTTGCAACAACTCTTCAAAAATTGTACATAAATGAAGTGACTGCAGTGACCTCGTGGCTGTCTTGGTGTTTGTGGCAAGTTGGCGGTGCGCCCAAGTTTTTGTGCATTTATGCACCATATACTGGAAAACTAGGGTTGTTTGAGGAATTTGGTATTTATAGCTTATTGGAAAAGTTTTTTATTATTGCCATATTCGTGATGGAGTAGCTTGATTTTGTTACGTAGGCGTATATACAGGATGTTACAATATTGCACGTGAATACTTCGGGGAAACATTCCTCGCATCGGGAGGATGAAAAAATGTTATATATGAACATAGGTCCGCAAACTCTTTGTTTCTTCACTACAGCCTGTAATACATACGGGCCATACACTGTACGTTATGCATAGTCCGTTTAGTGTTGGGATAACCGCTTGCAAAATAATTTATTATTAGATTATTTTAAAACAATCTAATTATTAAATATTTTCAGCTGTTAATACTAAAAACAAAACATTGCAGATACCTACATGTTTCAATTTTTTTTTATTAAGAATATAAAATACAATTTTCAAAATAAAATTATTAAAAATTGGGACTAGTTTTAAACAAATTTATAGAAATATACAGTATTTGTGGTCAATTTTTATGTCTTTGGTTAGTCGAAGACAATCGATATTTTTTTTTTTGCAAACTATTCATTATTCAATTTTTTAAAAATCGTAATCGATTTATTCGAATTAAAAATATTATGCGATTATCCAATTACTAGATGTTCACATCACCAACATCGTAAAAATAAATGTGGATGTATATAAATCATTGTACTACAGTGTCTACAATCGAATCAATATTACAATATTTTTATTTTCAATTCCATTGAAAAGTATTCATAAAACGATCAGCAGTAATATATCAAATAATTTTCCGTTTTTATATTGCCTATATAGGACTGAGATATTAAACAGTATCGAATCGGAAATAAACTAAGCGTTTTGTTTACTCTTATCCAGTGTCTAGGGGTTGCCCTTGAGCAGGAATTTGCCATTAGTGTGCTGAAGCAGCAGCTGCAATGGCCAGTAGCACCTGCCAGTGGTGCGTCACTTTCGCAAAGGCTGTTCACGGTAAAGTGAGCACTTGGAGACCCTAGTAACATTTTACTTTCAGCCATAAACACACTGTGTATATTCCACCGCACTCGGAAGTTGACGTCCAAGGCTATAATAAAATATATTTATGAATTAGTATTCTAAGGCCGTTGTTTTGATATTTTGTGAATTCGTGATTTGGTTGGTATCAATTCGGACGTTGTCGACAGTCACTTGTTTAGCTCCTAACAACACCAACAGTGCAAACTGTTTTTAGCTAAGTTCAATGCTTAAAACACTCGTAATATTTCTGCAATCACTGGAATACTACACACTTGCTTTTTAAATCACGTCTACTGTATTTTATGTACAGTTATTTGTTTTAAAAGTGAAATTATCTACGCGTTCGCGCATGTGTTTTTGAAGTAAAAACAAATTTGGCGCTGATTTTATCATTTTGTATTTTTGCTAACATCCACTAGTTACAAAATACGAAATGCCTAACTACCAAATAAGTCACCATTTTTGTATACTAAATCGGGTCACGTGATCATTTTTTCTAAAAGATCTGCCAATTCAGACACTGCCTAAATGAGGGAGCTTTCCAAAGTTCTCACTTTACCGTGAATACCGTATACCCTCAGGTAAAGAGCCGTGGTAGACCCCTTCAGTTCTTGCAGGTAAGCACTTCATGCTGTTGGAGGCGGCAAGTCGAGTTTGTGAAAACTGGCTGGATGTCGGGAGGGAGATAGCAGTTCTCGACAGCTCAGCAGGCGACATGCTGACGTCACCCGTCCTATGAACTCTCGCGGCTACATAAGATGGACTAGTCAGTAGGGGGTGACTTCTGAGGGGCGTATCAGAGTTCGTGAAGGACGGAGGTCTTCCGAAAAACACAAAGTACTAAATTTTATTACTTATGTTACGCGCCAGTGTTGCCAGGTCTTTTGGGGGAGGAAGTATGGTTTTCGGGGCAAAAAATTATCGTTTCCTGAAGAAAATTATGGTACAGTGATTACTATCATACCAATTAGTTTTAAAACCACTCAAATGTTAAACTGTGTATTATGTAACAACTTGAATACTAAATCCAAAAAAAAAAATCACATACAAATTTGACACACGAAACTAGACTGTACAAAATGTTTATAAATAGATATTTAATTATATAGCTGCACTTTCTGTCCTAACACGTACACACGTGACACACATAATGTAGGCCTAACAAACTGCCAATCGCCAAACAGTATTTTTTATACCACTGATATAAAAAAGTATTCCAAAGACTGGCAATAACAGTTGCACATATAGCATTTTGTCTCGGAAGGAATTTACGTTACTTTCGCAATGACATTATGGTACATTTGGTTATTATCGGCAAGTGGTTATAGTTTATGGTGCGAGGGCAAGAAATAAAGTACCAAACGATAATTATGGTACGGGCTGGCTACATTGTTGCGTGCTCTGTGTGCGTGCTTCTCATCCCGCGCGAGCGATTGGAAGTGAAGGACATCAGTTATATGATAGCGGCGGCGGCAAGTCGAAGGATTGTTTTGAATGAACAGGCGAGCGATAGGATTGTGGCCGCGTATCTGTTACAGAAAGAGAGCTGGTACGATAAATCTTTTTTTGTCTTGCGCGCTGCTGACCCCGGTTGTGTTGAGTTTCTGCGTCTGAGGAATTTTCTAGTTTACTGCCCTAGATTGTCTGCATAACTCGGGGTGCTTCGAACTTTCCAGGCCAAGGTCAGCAGAGTGTAACTTGTGCGACGGGCGTCTGGGCCGAGAGTAAAGTAGTTGAATGGATGGTAATGAGTTTCAGCGACATATGACGAGCGGCGGGAGAGGTGACCAGCGGGAGGGAAATCTGCGACTGCGAGTATCAAGCAGTGAAGAGTGCAGCTGGCAGGCTGGACTAGTGGACTAGATGCGTGAGTGAAAAACATTAAATGCCGTTCACGATAATGTGAGCACTTTATAAATTAACCTTAGAATAAAGCCACTGCCGCTGCCTGCATATATGATAATGGGCGTACTGAGTGACAGTCACCCAGTAAAATTGGTAACTATGGATGGAAAGTAGTTCCATATCTTAACGTCGAATAAAAAGTGTTAGGTAACCATTTGTGATAACTTTAATTATTTCTTTCGCTTTCTTTTTTTTAAATTTATCGAAGTTAAATATTTAGCAGATTTGTAGGATATTTACTTAACCTAATAATTTCACAGTTTCACTTGACCGACGCATGAATTAAGTGATGAAGCCCGTGGCGAAATAAGGCGGAGGAATACACAACGTGTATACAAGTAGATCTTAAGCAGGGCTTTCAAAAGTGCTCAATTTACAGTGAACAGCTTATGAGTATGAGTTCGACGGAACAGCGACTTTGAGGAGGATATTAATTAGTGGAAATATACATTAAATATTGTGCTCGCTAAGAAATAGTGTAAGCGTGGAGATATATAATTGAATGCTGTAAATAATAGCTATGTGAATAAATTATAAATCTAATTCCGTTCTTTTGTTTTTTTATTTTTAATTAAGGCCTTCATCCCTCCCGATGTCCGATACGTCCCTCAGCCGTCCATGTAACGTTAATTTATTCACACGACTATTATTTAAAACATCTAACTATCTCTAGTATTACTGTTCTCATTGAGCGCAATGTTTGACTATTGTAACGTCACATTTTGGGCTGAAACAAAATATTTAATTATAAGTTAATATATTCATGTGAATTATTTTTAATGCAATCAATATTTATTTTCTTAAAGACATCATTTGTCTGAGCAGATAATTTTAATTTTTTTTAATCAACTATTTATTTTGGCCACATCCATATTTGTCTTTCCATGTTTGCGTTAAGTATGTTTTAGAAGGCGAAGTACAATTCTGTTATTGGAATGGGGTCGCGGGTTGTAGTGGTTAGACTACTCGCCTCCTACTTAGGCGAACCGGGCTCGATTACCGGCGGGGTTTCCGGTTTCCCCCGCGCTATAAGTAATTAGTCGAGTTCTCTTCTGAATTACAGGCATTCTGGTACATAGTATTGATTAAGTAAGGCCTCTAGTACTAAGAAACGGCTACACTAACACACACACAGCGCCTCGTTACCACTACGTACAAGGCGTGCAGTGTTTCCGTCGTAACGCTGTACTGTGCAAATTATACCTGTAACAGTGAGACTTTGTTACACGCGATGAAAGCCCACACTATGCCCGTACCCTTGTACTTTTCCTTTGCCGCTTAATGCCAGGCTTCATCATGCATGGACGTATAGTGAATCAAAGGCTAAATTCCGACAAGGATCTCGAGTCGTTTTTTTTTTTTTTTTTTTTTTGGTAGTGTTTTCAACTAAAGATTTTTTGTTAGATCAAACTCGTGTAATTTGCAAACCTTCCAAATTTTAATTTTTTTTAATTTCAAATTTACTTTTTCATTATTTATAGAATTGTGACATTTTATACACAATTAAAAAGTGCATTTAAAATTAAAAAATTAAATTTTGAATGGTTTACACATGTAGATGCGTTCAATCTTAAACAAAGAAAACCTTAGTTGAAAATACGATCACAAAAAATGACTATAGATCTTCGTCGGAATTTAGCTTTTGATTCCCTATACGCCTATGCATGGTGAAGCCTGGCCTTAAGAAAACTTAATAAGTAAGCCTTAAAAATGTGATATTTGACCATTTTCACAATTTTTTTCTAAGATAAAAGTAAAAATATAGTGTCATCGATTAATTTTTATTTTAAACCTTTTCTTGGCAAAAAGTCGTATTTTCAGAACATATTTTTACCGAGATACGCGTATTTGCGCAAACGACGATTTAACAGAGAATGTTTTCCGTACATAATCCTCTTCATGATCTCGTCTTCGGCAAGTTCACTTCTAGAGATTATGTGAGACAGTGGTGTTTTTTTTTTTTTTTTACAACGGACGCTTACAGGATATTTCATATGTAGAATTTACTAAGATTGCTACAAAGTGGTGATAGCAAAGCATATGCAAAGGTTGAGATTAATGATTTAATTGTGACGGGAAATCTAAAATGTTCCGCTCTGAGAAAGAATCTACAGAAGTGGAAAAATACCACAATACTAATGCTCTCAATTCAGTGCTGAGTCAGTTTTTGCCTGCTCGTGTAAATTATTCACACTATTCGTACAGGTTTCTGTGCAATATCTTATTACACACCGCCGCAGCAGTTTTTTTAAGGGAAAAACTATTTTATTAATTTGATACTAGAAACTAGATTTTAATTCGGTATCACTAGTGATTTGTTTTGTTTGTAAAATCTGTGTTGTGGAAATGAGTGGCAAGCGGTTTGTTTACATTTGCTTTATATACATGTATGTAGTTACCGCACATTTATTTACGCCAGTATTGTCTCCATCGTTTGTTTTTCAACAGCAGATACTATTGACATTGAACATTTACTCTTACAGCACCAAAAGGAACAACCAGATCCGAATCTCTTGGCATGCTGCAACATGTAAGTACGTGTGCCTTCTTGCACAAGAAAGATGCCCGTCTGTATTAGGCTGCTTAAGGGTGAGACGATCTATGCCTTGCCTTAAGCTCGTACTTGACCAAGTTGGAAGTGGTAAAAAATATGCCATGCCTTGAGCACTTGTCATGCGAAATAATATGGCCTTGATCAAGACTGTCTAAGCTCAGCCTTGAGAATTGACTGTGAATTCCACCTTTATTAATGTACTTGTATGAAATGTAGTATAACATCACTCTCTCCTACCAGGCACTCGATGTTTAATAGACACCTTAATGCTATTTTAAAGCGCGCGAAGATCTCAGAACATGTGGTTTAGGCGAGCTACGTATTACTCCTTACTAAAGGCTGTTCGCTATAAAGTGAGCACTTTTGAAATCAACCCGTGAAAAGTCACTGCTCTCACCTGCGTATAATTTTAACGAGCGCCCTAAGTGACATGCACCCAGTAAAGTTGGTAATGATGGAGGGTAATTAGTTCCATATATTAACGTCGAATAAAAAGTGTTGCGTAAACATTTGTGATAAAGTAAATTATTTGTTTCGCTATAGGTTTCTTTTTAATACATCGAAGTGTAAAATGAACAGCTTTATAAAATATGTACTTTTCAAATAATTTTGCAGTTTTACTTGACCGGCGCATGAATAGTGACGAGGCCCACGACAATGTTAATTTTACATAAGGCGAAATAACACACAACATGCATACAAGTAGATATTAAGCAGAGCTGTCAAAAGTGCTCATTTTACCGTGAACAGCCTATACTGAAATGCAGCAACTATGAACTCGTCCAACTCGCTCGACTTATTTTCGATTACTGTGCATTATATATACCGTTGACGACCTTGAGGGCAGGCAGACTTCATCTGTTGCGCGTTCCCACCCCCACCCCCTGTACGACATGGTTCTTGATGTCAGCTGTATTTTCTAGATGCAGATATCAGAGAAAAATATCTAATATGAATGTATCGATTACTTCTAAAACTATTAAGATATTCGCTGCGAATATTTAAAAAAAATCACAGGTTTTCTACGCATATTAATTTTACTTTCTCAACTACGCTCAATACTGGAGCACGTTTATGACTAAATCAATCTTTGCAACCAAGAAAACGGCGTTTATAGTCCATTCACGGCTACTTCAAACTTTGCCGAGGCCCAAGTTCTACTTCCAGGATATTCCTCCGCCTCGTGCCAGTAAAGCCTAACTAAGTCCATAAAATTACCCTAAAGGTACAACGTTACCGCATTCGTGTACCTGGCGGAATAATATTTTTTCCCGTAAGGACTACTTCTTACTAGAAATTACCGAGCGAGGTGGCGCAGTGGTCACTCACTGGACTCATTCGGGAGGACTCTGGTTTGATTCCCTGTCCGGCCATCGCGATTTTCTGTTTTCCATGGTTTTCCGAAATCAATTCAGGTGAATGCTGGGAGGGGTCCCTAAAAAGGCTCTTTCCTCCTGTCCTTCAACGAACTCCACCCCATTTCTTTCATCATCACTGATGGCCTATATAGTTCATTCCCGATTGGAAGCGACTTATGAACCTTTGAAAATACACCCTAGCCATTAGCTGCACGCATAGCTAGTAAAAAAATTGCAGGTTCTGGTGCGGGTGCTGTACCTGCACCAGAACCTGCAACTTTTTTTACTAGCTATGCCTGCAGCTAATGGCTAGGGCGTTTTTTCAAAGGTTCGTAAGTCGCTTCCAATCGGGAATGGCCTATAGTTCCCTCCTTCCTCATCATACTGCCCCTGCCTTCTCCACCTACCCTTCACCCATCCTGCTGCCCTTCTCTGCGCCTTCTCCAGCTCTTGCACCTCCACCTCCATGCTCCATACTGCTGCAACATATTCCTTCTCCAGCTCTTGCACCTCCACGTACAAGCTCCATACTGCTGCAACATATTCCTTCTCCAGCTCTTGCACCTCCACCTCCACGCTCCATACTGCTGCAACACATTCCTTCTCCAGCTCTTGCACCTCCACCTCCACGTACAGGCTCCATACTGCTGCAACATATTCCTTCTCCAGCTCTTGCACCTCCACCTCCACGTACAGGCTCCATACTGCTGCAACATATTCTAACTGGACGTATCAGTGTGCCATACGCCTTCTCCACCTTTTCACGAATACGTTGTGTTTCAAGACTCTTGATGGAAATGTTTTATGTCTAGCTGACGTGATGGACGAGTTCCGCAGGAATGGGATAGACGTGGACGTGCAAGAAGAGGAAATGTGCAGGCGGCCCAGGAATGTGGCCAATGTCTGGGAACAGCCTCGAGTTCGGTCTTGCGCGTTTTGCAAGACCAATGGAGAGACGCGAATGTTCTACACCGGTCACTATTTGAAGGTAAGTTCTTCTATATCTTTATCGGGACTCGGAGCGTTTGCAGTGTGTCCAGAGACTCGAGATTGCCCCTAAAGCCGTGTCCGAAACAGTTAAAAGAGACCATAGTTTAGGGTTGAAATTTACTGAGGTGAAGTAGCACACTAAATCCCCAAATAGGTCCGTAAAATCGTCTGCTGCTGTTTCTTTAAGTTTTATTTCCCGTGTTGTGGTGGAAACGCCGCCATGACCGTTTTTGAAACGCTGCACGATACATGCACGTGAAAATATAAACATCAGGGTTTCTACATATTTCGTATGTAAGTAGTAAGTTATTTTAAAATAAAATTCGTCTGTTTAAAAAAAAAAAAAAAAAAAATCGGTTAATTGAAATGGAATGTTAAAACAACGAGAATATTAGTATCGGCTAGAAGGGAAATATGATCAGTTATTCACAAGATAACGAGGTTACGTGAAAAACGTTTGGGAGTAAGTTGTTTAATGATAGGGTGAACACAAAATAACGTCGAAATTCCACAAGCCTGTTGTTTCCATCTTTGTCGTATAGTCTAAAAGCCGGTGAGAGATCGACTTACACCTATCTGATAACCAGATGAGACATAATTTTTTTGAAATTTTATTAATTAATGAACACACCTATGATAGCTTGCCTATTGCAAAGCTGTCATGACTATTTTTAATTAAATTAATTTTAATTACTTTTTTTTCATCACCTTCTCTATTGATAACCAACCAAATTTAGTCCCAAATGTTAATTTTCTATATGGAGAATATGCCAAGGTAGGCTTGCTTACTTATTTCGGTCATAGCTACCTGGCAAGCAGGTATGGACAGGTAAATCAATATAGGTAACTACACCGAGCTGATAACCAATCGAAATTGGTATCAAAATAAAGATTATTTAATAACAAATATAATGGTATAGGCTTGCCTGCGAAAAATCGGTCATATAATATTATTGCCGTGCGTTAAAGTTTTAAAATCGGAGCAATTAAATATGTGTGTGAGAGAGAGAGAGAGAGAGAGAGGGGAGAGAGAGAGAGAGAGAGAGAGAGAGAGAGAGAGAGAGAGAGAGAGAGAGTAGAGCGCCCGAAGTCTGTGCGATAGAAGAGGATACATCATAGCAGCTGTGCGAGACGTGTCCGTTGAATTTACCCGAGTGCGCATGCTCTTTTACATGCGATTAAGGGAGTCAACGTTTATTTACTGCCGAAAATCATCTTGAGACAACACGTGTTCCATGTTATTGTTAATTGTGCTGTAAAAAACATGAGTAAAAAGTGTTTTTTGTGTAATTTAAAAAAATTAGTTATTGATTTTGACGATCAGTCTTTCGAAGTGTGCTCACTAAAATTGGCTTTTCGTAAAAAACGGAACTTTAAGTATGGAGATATTGAGCTAACCAAAGAATCGTTGGATTTTGTTGGTTACCACTCCACGTGTTATAATAAAGTTACCGTTTTAAGTAATAAATACAACGAAGAATTTGATAATTTTGTCACAAATCATGAAGTAAAAATATTTGTTTAAATCAATAATCCTAAATGAATAGTCTCTCTGAAAAAATTTCTTCGTCTAAAATTTTATATGAACAAATAATGATTTCTCAAGTTTTAAATATTTTAATTTGTAATTAAACATGTTTTAAAACCGGTTTTAAAACCTGTTTTATGTTTTTAAAAAATTATGCTTGTATCTTCTTGAAATTTCGAACTGTGACAATTTCTAAAAAAAATTTTCTCACAATAATTTTTTTATTAAAATTTTTTTTTAAATTTGTCTGATGTCTGTTAATTTCTGCATTAATGATTATTATATACCTATAGTTAAATTTATTTTATATTAATGTGATGATTATATTCGAAATAAAGTTTATTATTCGCGACTCCAAATTCATTTTTGACAGTAAATAAACGTTGTCTCCCTTAATCGCATGTAAAAGAGCATGCGCACTCGTGTACATTCAATGGACACGTCTCGCACAGCTGCTATGATGTATCCTCTTCTATCGCACAGACTTCGGGCGCTCTCTCTCTCTCTCGCACCTATTTAATTGCTCCGATTTTAAAACTTTAACGCACGGCAATAATATTCTATGACCGATTTTTCGCAGGCAAGCCTATACCATTATATTTGTTATTAAATAATCTTTATTTTGATACCAATTTCGATTGGTTATCAGCTCGGTGTAGTTACCTATATTGATTTACCTGTTCATACCTGCTTGCCAGGTAGCTATGACCGGAAATAAGTAAGCAAGCCTACCTTGGCATATTCTCCATATAGAAAATTAACATTTGGGACTAAATTTGGTTGGTTATCAATAGAGAGAAGGTGATGAAAAAAGTAATTAAAATTAATTTAATTAAAAATAGTCATGGCAGCTTTGCAATAGGCAAGCTATCATAGGTGTGTTCATTAATTATAAAAATTTCAAAAAAAAAATGTCTCATCTGGTTATCAGATGGGTGTAAGTCGATCTCTCACTGGCTCTTGCACTAGTACTGCAGCGCTGTTATAAGCGGTTCGAAATCATCTACCCTAAATTCCTAAATACTAATTCCCCAAAAGTTCACTAAATTAATGCTAACAGGTCTAAATTTTACCGTCACGTGTATTCGACCTAACCAATGGTAGACAGTACAGGATCGTAAATAAACAGTTGAGGTTTTTTTCTTGTCCCAATACACAAATTAAGTGGTTTGGAAACACTGACGAAAAGTAAAGTAAGTTAGCACCATTATGATTGGGAGAAGCTTAAGTTCATTACCTAGGTTTTTAGTACACTCATTCCAGTAAATACTCGGTTACTTCACACTTCTCTGAAGCCAGCGCTGCCAAAGTTCTACTTTTCAGCTATATTCCTCCGCCCCATGCAAACAAAGCTTAACCAAGTTTATAAAATTATACGAAAGGGACAGTGCACCACTTAAGCTACGTGCGCACTCTGTGTAATTAAATTTTGCAGAACTATTTCTCATAAGGTATTTCACTCCTATTTTGTTACTGTTTCCATTAATGTTAATTATGAATGAAATATTACAATTTGTAAATAAAATATGCGGAAGTACAGTTAAACGAAAAAAAAAAAAAGTATTTTTATGTTAACAATAAAGTGAGCCCTTTTGAAATAAACCTTAGAAGAAAAAGTCACTGTCCCTGCCTACATGTATTGTAACGGGTGCTCTAGTGGCATGCGTCCAGTAAAGTTGGTAACGATGGAGGGAAAGTAGGTTCCATAACCTAAGTCGAATTCGAAGTGTTAGATAACCTTAGGTAACCATTTGTGTTAACTTGAATTATTTCCTTCGCTTTATGTTTTTTTTATGCATCGAAGTGTAAAATTGACCGGATTTGTAACAATTACTTTTCCAATTATTCCATAGTTTCCCTTGATCGACGCATGAATAAAGTGATGAGGCCCATGGCGATGTTAAGTTTACATAAGGCGGAAGAATGCACAAAGTGCATACAAGTATACCTCCAGCAGGGCTTTATAAAGTGGTCACTTTACCGTGAACAGCCTGTATCAAGAGTTGCCTCGTAAGCATTTGTCCCTGCTCTATAAAAAAAAAACTGTGGACCATTTGGATGTAAAATATTTTTTCGACACGGAAATCAGTCATTTTGTTGCCCATTCATAAATACGATTATTGAAACACACATGTGGTCGTTGACAAGTTCCAGAAATAATTGCAGCGAGCAGCCCACTGTTTACTATATTTATTCGTATGTAAAACGCGTTTCAAACTATAGCGGAAATGCTGCATCTTTTCTGTACATATGGCTGTATTGAAGCACTGCCGTCTACGGCAGGATTTACAACAGCCCGTCGCGTCCGTCCGTCATGCGTCCGTCTCCCAGCCGAGCGTATTACAACCAAACTTCATACGTCCATCGTACATTCATTGCTGCAAACTAATAAAAACAAAACTTTTTACAAATAGGAAAAAAATTATCCATTGAATATTTTTGGTGGTATTGTGTTTGTAAGACATGGAGGTAATAGATGATGCGAGTGGCAACAGCCTATCTTCTCCACGTTTATCAAGCGATGCCTATTCCTTGTCTGACTTCAACTGCGCATGCGCAGACCGATTGTTTACGTCAGCCGCCATATTATGAGTTGCAAAAGTTACATAGTAGGTAATTTAAAACATGCACATTTTTGCCACTACTAGCCCTGCTCTCGTCATTCATTTTCGTCTTCTTTCATGTCTCGGCTTCCACTCCACCAATACCTCAATGTTGTAAGTGCCCAAAAAATACACGTACGTAACGGAAATTAATCGCTGTAAACATTTCTTTGAAATAGCATATAAAGCATAATTTTATCATTTACAAAAGTAGCTCGTGTTTCCAAACGTAGTTATCAATCTCCAGGGAAAATTTAACTTAATTTAATTCTACAGTTAACATAAACATATGAAAACAGACAGCCAAAACACTGCATACATATACACAGCCTTGTAAAGAACTCTGGATGAACGAGTAACAAAGCGTGCAAGTTTAGAAAGGTGTAATTTCACCCTTTCGTCCGTCAAAAGTTAAAGCTTGCCAAGGTTATAACGGACGGAAGGATATAATTAATGACCGCCTCTGATTGGCTGTTGGTCACATTATTGGCGGACGGACGCGACGGGTCGTAAATCCTGCTTACCTGGCAGTGCTTGAAATGCACACGAGTAGTATAAATATGGCGATTCGAGAACAGGAGTCGCCTGCCTACTCAATTGTCATAGGCGGAGGTCGTGCTCGGCGAAATGACCTGCTTCGACGTAAAATTGACTTAATAAATTTTTACCCCAAAATCACTTTTTCCTCCAAAACAATTTTAAAAAAAATTGGAAAAAGTCTTGATAGTCCTCGCATGCGAGAGTAAAATCAACCTTAGCGCAGTCGGCCCCCTCATCCTCAACAAAAAAATCTAAGAAAAATGGCAAAAAAAAAAAAAAAAAAACACAAATTCGAAGGGGGATTTACCTTGAACTCGACTCGACAAATCGAGAAATGGATTGTAAAAATACAAAAATATTTGTAAGTGTCTGGGAACAAATTGCACTGCTGACCCAGACCGCTACGATGGATGAGGGTGACCTTGAACTTGATAAATTACGAAAATGTAGTAAAATATCCTAAGGAACTCGTACAATTGGGGAACAAATTACACAATTGTCTGACTTGCATGTTAATGTGGTTGACCTTGAGTGACCTTGATCTCAAACATCACCCTTTCAAATATCACAGCAGTTTACTCGAGGATTGTTCGTAGTATGTTTTTTTACCCCACAAAGGCAACTTAAACTTATATTTATATATAAATGTTATGCAAGATAACTGGGTTTAAAAAATTCTGTTAATGCGGCGGCCTCTATTTTTTTAATGAAGAAGGAAAAGATTTCCCCACTGAAGTTTCAGGACTCTTTTGAAGAAAATTCGTCATCGCTAATAGAATATATATTTCAAATAGTAACTTGCAATATAGAAATTTTAATGTTGCATAACTTTTTCACTTTGCCACAGGTCCTTTTATAGCTGTTTCCATGAATACAGGGTTATTTCCTCAAGCCACAGATTATATTTACACACACGCAGTTTTTCAACTTGCCCAGTTAACGGAATATGTTTTGTAATTTAAATAATTGTATAAAACTACTTTTAGAGTTTAAAAAAAAAAGTGCATTCATTCGTTGGACAGATCATACGAAGAGTTCAGGGGCCTGTTCTCTTTAAATTTTTTATCTTTTTATGTAAAGATTACTGCTTAACTATCTTTGAGGCGAAATGATATTCTGTAACTCAATATGTCTCCATGATGGTCTTTCGAATTCCTTGTGGCTGTCTTTATATAAAGACCGGTTAGCAAGGTGTCTTTATGAATGAAAGTGGAACGAAAATGACACACGTTTTGCGAGGTTTTTTCTATAAACACATCTTGCATAAAAGAAAACTTTGTAAGTGCCCTTAACATGAGAAATAATATATTCTGTTATACATACACACAAATAAACTGTGTCTGGAATAATTTCACTTTAACATAGCTACAAAGTGACTGTTTCGGCTACGGGTCAGTACTGCTATATCGTGATGCTGAAAATGAAATAGTACCACCTGAGATCTTGTATCCATAGAAAGAAGTTATATGTATTATTCAATAATGTATTAAATACATTTCATTTGTAGTTGAAATTTCACTATAATAATTTGTGACAGTGCATTCTGTAATAATGGAAAAAATATAATTCAACGAGCAGATTGTTGATTTCAGAACACAATCCGCTACGTTGTCAAGCGTACATCTTTATGGTGTTTCGAATACCATACAGACGCCTACGAGTAACCATCGTTATGGCACTCTTCATGATAATCATGTTGACCGTCTTTCGGCAAGCTCAAGTTACAGAATAGAGCCCCAGGATCTTGTCTACTTGAAAGATTACACCTTAAGTTCTCTATGCTAACATGTCGGATTTAAAGAAATGAATTAAGCAACTAGTATTCTTTGTATTCTACTAATTTTGTGTTGCTTTAGTTATCCACTTTTCTGTATTTACATATTTGGGGCTTGGTAATGTTGGCTCGGGAACAATATGAAGTGTGTCGCCCATGTGATGGTTATTTTATGTATTTTTTTATTCTCTAGGATGAGCTCGGGCGAGTTGTATGTCCTGTACTCGCGAAATATGCCTGTCCATTTTGTGGTGCTACAGGTGAAAGAGCCCACACTATTAAGTACTGCCCTAACAGGCCAGCAGAGATCAAGTTCAATAAAACCAAAACTTGGGAACGAAATGCTGTTGGAAGAATTGTGCCTGCAAAGAAGTTCCTGCCATTCTATTAAAGAGTACTTTGACAATTTTGCACATATCAAATTATTACAATGCTCTGACTAAGAGAGAACATTATTGTTCCAGCAAGGTTTTATTTTTTACATAAGTGATGTAGAAAAATTGTTTTATAAAAATTTTCTGTGTAATGCAGGCAGCTTATTTCATCACTGCCCAGATTTGTACTGTTTTTTTTGTTAATTTTTTAAAGTTTTAAATACTTGACAAAATATTATTTACTTTTGTGCAGTGATGCAATCTTCTCTGGTTCTTTTGCAAGCTTGCCCAAGTGCTGCTCGTTCATAGAATATTTGCGAATTAATTTTTTGTGGAAGTTTTAGCAAATTTTTGTTGTGGCAACAAAAATACTAATTTTATTTCTTTGCTATCAAATTTTTGCACTTGTGGTAATTTAGAAAATAAGAATTTGAGTTACGCACTGGTACTCTTTCGTACCGACATTTACATTCAACTCCAACTTACAGTTGGCTGAGATATAAATTGTATTTCGTGTTTTTGGACAATACGTCAATAAGTGTTATTTCTGTGCCAAATATTTTCTATTCCAAGTGGCAATATTTTTATATTCAGCATTCATACTACACTTACCAACACCTACCTAAGAGAAAGTCATGTTAATTTGCTTTGTGTGAATTTTTAATAGAGCTAATTGAATTCTTTAAAGATGAGATATTTTGATTGAAAGTAAATAGTGAAAATAAATCTGATTTTAGAAATATGTTACAATGATTGTCCTGAAAAAAGACTATTCGAATTGTAAATTGTTTAATATTGTAACAACTCTTAATGCAGTGTATTTTGTGATGAAATTTTTTAGTTTTTGGGACAGTAAATGTAATTAATTATAGAAATTATATTTTTGAGTATGTAGTAAAGATTATTGCAGAACTAGAACTTTGTTAAAATGACAGTAACAATTGTGTATTTGTCGTAAATGTTGCCCGAATTGCGGGAAATTAATCTCAGGATGTCCATTTATAAGAAATCGTACCGTAATTGTTTGGTTTTTTCCATTGTTAAAGAACTGGAAATTCATATTGCGATGAAAATTGTTTTTCATGTGCAGGAAGCACTATTGTGTGGGGTTTTCTCAAGAGTAAGTGCTTGAAGATATTTGTCAGTAGTTGTTAAATTGAACCAGTTAAAGTTTTTGAATAGTTGATTTTGTATACGAAATAAGGTTCTTGATGCTGTAATGTTAGTCAAGATGTTACACAAATGCAGTAGAGCTGATAAGTCCACAGATATCACATTGTGTAAATACTGCTGCAACTGGTGTTGAAAATTTATAAGCTGAAAACGTCAAACATAGACTGAGCAATATGGCTGTGATTTTTGTATTCCTATGTTGACTTTATTCAACTACATTAGCCAGTTAATAGTACAATTTTTAAGATAGAGATGTTTATCTGCAGATGTGTACTAGGTGCCGTATATTTTCCGTACAGAAAACAGTAACTGAGCATTGCTTTTGCATCGTTCCAATAGACTTGTCTATGCAATATACTGTCATAAACAACTTAATTTGCCTCAAGTCAGATGTGAGAATAAGGGCTAAAAAACTTTCAGTACGTATTTATGTTAGACATAGTGAATCTTGCAAACTCAGTATGTCTGTCGTGGAGCAAGAAATGCATTTTTATCCTAGTTGCCACCACCATTCAGATAAATATCTTTAAAGCTGCCTAAATTGGATGTTTTTTGTTTCATTGGGCTTGTAATTATCGATGATTGTGTTAGCATTGAGGTGTGCAAGCATAGAAAGATGTTGCACACACGGTTTATTTTTTGTATTCTGTACTTTTTGTCCAATAAAATAATTAAATGGTTTACCGTTTTAAATTATGTTGCTGTAATTATAACGAATGGGTGGGTATAGTTTGTATTAATTTTAAACATATAGAACTGACCAAAAATATGTTCAACATGGCCACTTTTGTTTATTGCTGTGGTAGTTTATAAGTACTAGTCTGCAATTGCCAGTGGGCACGAAACTTAAAGAAATTTAAATGTAATAGCTGTTTTAAAATACATTTCCGGCTTCCATAGTTAACTTTTCCTTTATGGATCAGTTTTGTCAACCTATATTTTCCTTGCTGTTAATGGCAAAATGTGCAGTTTTAAATTTGAACATTTAGCATTGAGGAAAATAGCTCTTCCAAATATTTTACATCAAACGCAGGTATGTTTTCATATTTCTAAGTAAACAAGTTTCCAAAAAAATGGCAGTAAGAAGTGACCTTGGTAATGGAAAAGTTGGTGTAAAATGTTTGTTAGTGGAATGGAAGGCATAATGTACGATGAGACTTTCTAAAAGGGAAATACCCTTTGCTAAAGTTGCTATGTCCTCGAATAGGACATCGGAACTGAGATGGAATGGAAGCAATTTATTACTTCGACAGGTGAACTCGGACACTTTATAGGTTTTTGGAAGCAATGTTCTGCATGGGTGGAAAGGGAATGAAGTTTTAAATGAATCTCCCTAGCTTGTACTATATTGTTAAGATTCCTCTCGAACAGTTTGCCACGCCGCATGTCCACTGCATCAACTGGCACCAGTGCATAAATAGTGCACTGCATGCGGAGAGGAGTGTAGTGCCAGTGTAGAAAAGTGTAGGGCAGTGCAGCACAACAACAATTTCCCTGCCCCTCTACACCACGCTTACCATCATGACAGGGTTGCCTTACGACAGATGAAGCGCATGTAAATTAAGGGCAGTTATAGGGGTGTCTTTAACATTCACATGTTTGACTTGTGCTTCAGTGCTTAATTTTTAGTTTCAAATTGCCTTCTATTTCATCTCTTGTTTAGCCCGCATTTCATGCCATCCACACTTAAATTGTAACTGTTTATGTACAAGGGGCTTACTGTGTATCTATTTCATTCATTTTCATGCAAGGGTTTGTTTGTTTCAATTGTTGCAAGTTCCAGCAAGCAGAAAGTAGTGTAGGGCGAGCCACGTGCCACCATAGTTCGCACTGCGCCAAATGGCCAGATTGTGGCCGTCTAGTCTTTCAAGGGATCGGTCGCATCGCACGTCTGCTCATGCTTCGGGTGATCTCAACTTTTGTACACCAATCATGTAGTCTGCAATACTGTAGTAACATAATTCTCGAAACATTTTTCACTTTATTTTCACCCGGAGTCGCCACCCCTTCTTCCCCAGGACTTGCATCACCTGGGGAAGCTTAAGTTGCACAGTAAATCCACAGTTAAAGGTATGTTGGTCATCCTGAATAGGTCCACTTCACTCAGACGTATCAGGCGTGAGGAATGCCCTATTATCCTGTCCAGAGGGACTGCTACTGTCCACAGTACCCCGAGATCAACAGCAGCAATCCTCGGCACCGCTTGATGGTGTCTTAGTGCCTGGTCGGGTATCCTCCTCCAAAAACCACCGAACAATTTTTTGCACCAAACACCTCCCCCCCCCCCTCCCGTCCACCCCCCAACCACCCAAAACACCCTCCAAATTTCCATTAACCCAGCACCATCCAGCCAACAGGCATTGTCATCTGTTGTAACATTTTGTGGATACGTGCTGTGGAGGCATCGAAAACGTGAATTGGTTGCCATAGCAATGTAATGGAATGTAGCAAACTTTTTTCAATCGGACACACACTTGTTAAGTAATTCACATAAAAATATTACTCAATAATTAAAAACAGAAATTGTCTTAACATTCAAAACAAAATAACTCGATTCAAATTTAAAAATTATCTTTATAACATTGCAGCAAGTTAAAACAAAACATTAACTTATAATTAAGATTGTTTATAATATCAATTCCGACGAAGTAAACTATTATAAAACTTGTACAATTTCCAAACAGTATAGGGGCCAAGTGTGTGTGACACTTTAACCGCACATAAACCTGCTCTTGTGTTCCTTACATGTGCCTGGCAATTATTTATTCAGTGGTTTGAGTGAAGAGATTTGGGTAGCTCCTACAGCGAAGTCGTTTGCCTATTCCAGTTGATTAAGGTGTGTATGGGGTTATTGGAATGGAAGGGTGGGAGATCCTAGAGAAAACCCGTGACCAGCAGCATCGTCCAGCACGATTCGGACATGCGAAAATCTGGGAGTTCACCTTGGTGGGAGGCAAGCTTGCCAATAACTCGGCCACTGCAACCCTTCAGTGGTTAGGATTTAGTGCGAATACTATCAGCTATTTGCACTGCTTCTACGATGCTACCCCTTGTATGTGCGTGCATCATTGCAACAATGGAAGGGGGGGAGCATGGGTAGTACGTGGGCTGCTGTGTAGACCCGGTCGGTGCCCTGTGCCACCGTGGTGGGGTGTAGGTCGTATGCCTGCTGTGGTAGGGTGGGTGGAGAGTAGGGTTTGACAAAACCTGGATTATTCTGTAAAAAATCCGGGTTTGATAATCTGCGTTATTCTTTTAAAAAAATCCAACCCACCTGAGTTATATTCAAAATACCAGGGTTTTGTTTTTGAGTTTTTCCGAACATGACTGACTATTAGTCAGTTTTTCAGGCAGGAAACAGCGAGGTATGTACATTCTAGAGCGTACAATACTTAACAGCTGTTTGTTGCCCACATGCGAACCCAGCTGTGCACCGAAACTGAGATTTTAACATGCAAACTACGCGACACATTTTGGGGTAGTCACAAGGCCCAGAAGATGAGGCTAATGTCCGGAGTGCACCAGCTAACCAGTTAGAAGGAATCTGCTCGGGTTAGTGCGAGAATGTTGAGGTGGGGCGTGGTCGAAAAGCTTAGGCTAAGAGACCCTAGGCCCCATGATTTGATGCGTGCATTATGAGTGAAATTGGTCAGGTAGACAACTAAACACACTCTCTCCCAAAATGTGGTATTGGGGCTCCCTAGTATGTCATTCCAATGCACAGACATAAAGTACATTGGTTTCAGAAATATCAATTGCATTGAAGAAAATTCACACTATATGGTACACAACAAAAATGAACTGGGTCTGCACAAATATTAAATATAAAGATATGCTGGAGGACAGTGGTTTTGCTATGGAAGGAAGGCGAACTCGTGGGTGTACAAAAATTTACCACTAAATTAAGTTGCATGCCAGCCGGCTGCGCTACAGAGAGGCGTGCTCTACGGCCGAATTCACCTCATCTGAGCGCTGTAATCTGAGACCCACTTCGCCCTCCCCTCTTCCTAGAACAATGAGCTCGTGGCCTCCTGCTTCCCTCTTCTGGGAATCCCATGAATGCCGACAGCGGTGAGACTTGCTGGCGTCAGTGACCTCACGCCTGCTAGAATTTCCGGTACGCTTAGCGACGGCGTAAGAATGTTCTGGTGAGACTGGCTGGTGCCTCAGCCATCCGCGATGCATCACCTGAGTTGGGGAATATTTTAGGTGGCAGCCTAAGACACTATATATACTGCTGCAACCCAGCTGCCGGCAGTCTTTGATGGAGGCCGCCTGGCCGAGTGTGCGCGAGTGAAGTATGAGGTATACGTGGAGTGAATGGACGAGAGGGTGTGAAACCGACGAGTGAAGCCTACTCTGGGTGAGGGCGCTTGGAGGACTCTAGAACGTGGCGACTGGCGGGATATGGACTGAATGGACGTGTAATAGTGTTTTTATTGTAAATATTCAGTCAAATATGGACGCATCAACTATAAAATAGTTTAATACACAGTCTAGTGGGAATTATCTTTAATTATTTCATTTCATTGATTTCTTTGTCGTAATTATAACTTTTATTAATTGGTGTCAATTGTGAACAGTGCGTGATTTCGATTTGTTGAGAGAATTTCAGTTCAGAGAAAAATAAGGAAATTATATAATTAATTCTTCTATTTGATTAATACCTCCATCCCTTACCGAGCTTGGTATAGCCCACTTAATTTCTAGGGAAATAAATTGTAACATTGTATTAGTGAGTCATCTACAGAACTGAACTTAACACTTGAAATTATGATTTTCTATGACCACTCAACAATTGAGTATGCAAACGCCTTCCAAACAGTATAATAATTATTTAAATTATTCTATGCTACTGTGGCTGGCCAAGAAGTTCCAAACAACCCTCAAGATATGCCTTCTGACATCACGGCCTGCCAGCCTCTGATCGATGCGCATGAAAATGTCAACACCTCCACCAGAGGCGAAAAGAAATTGAGCGGTGCTCCCGCAGCAGATAAACCAATCCTTGTGATGGAAGGCTACACTACCCCCTGTCTCCGGAGGATCTCTAACACAGGGTGATTTCCGTATAAATAGAAGTCCAGCAGTGATGCAGGGTGCGCCAGACGCATAGTTTTGCGAGCTCTCCTATAGTGCGTGGAAGACTCTCTCCTCTCCTCAGTAGCCCATCCATGGCTCGACCTCCTCATTACAGCAGCCCGACACAGGGCTCGAACATTTCTCCAGCCAGCAGCTTGAATGCCGTCAGCACTCAGCCCCAGCTTGGACAAGGCTCCTCCTTCAGCTGACCACCCGGGGACAGCTCTCCACATGTATTGGAAAATCCCACACCTGCTACCACTACCCTTATCTTAGTCAAATACCTTTGACTCTGTGGTAACAGGCTGTAGCGCGATTACATCCCCCTGGATAGAGCCCCTCATGTTCACTCTGGTGGTGGCATTATCATCGTTTTATTATTAAGGCTTTTTGTAGGAAAGATCTTTAATAGATTAATTTCCCCAGGCACATCTTCGCCTGTTGATTAGCAAATTGGAAAGTAATTTTTTTTTTTAAGCCTAGCTGTTAGTGTATTAATTTAGCCGGACCTTTCCGCCATACTTCTTTTAGTGTGATTATATATTACATTCCAAACTTGTCCCCTTGTGTGTCGACTACCGTAATTTTAATTTTAGATCCTGTGTCAAATTTACTCCATAAATTCTGTATTGATTTCAGTGTTGTGTGTCCAGTCAGTTTAACAATAATACTAATTAACCTAACGTTTGTACTCGGTGGCATAGTGTACGGTATCCCTCGGGAAGCAGCGCCTGCCCAAGGACCTACCCCTGAAATTCCAGGGTACCTGCCACCGATATGAGGCGAAAGAGCTAGTTACTTGGGTTGTCCATGAGCACGGCAGGTCCGCGGGAGTGATTGCAGATTTCGCCCCGCACAGGACTGCTTGTCCGCAACCCCCGGTTTACAGCCTTACTTTTACTAAGTATGCCACTGCGAAATACACAAGTAACACTGAGGTGCCGGTAACTGTCAGAGGCGATGCGAGAGGCGTGCCACACTTAAATTAGCAGTTATCACACGACTACTAGGTGATCCCCATCCGAGTGTATCAATCCACAGTGAACCTATTGACTACAGTATAATAATACCTCCATACCATGAAACACTGTTGAAGCATTTATTAGGTTGGTGTGATACAAAGAATCAGACTCCGAGGAAACTCCCGTCAAATCAACCCTTGCACTGGTATTGAGTTCCAGCACCGACACACATGACCCCCCAAATAGAGCAAGTATAGTAAAGCTGAAATCAGGCCTCATAATTCGGGTTCGACACCCCAACTTCTGTACGATAGTGTTGGCATCCGGTAAGACGATCAGGGTTCGAATCCTGCCAATGTAGTTCCCAAGATGCATCGGGAACAACCCCTGGCCAATTTTATCCTTGCACGACAGCCAACAAGGCCGCAGTGGTTAAACCCCATCAGCCATAGTCAGATCGTTCACCACGCTCGCTCACCTGTCATTTCCGATTGAGCATTTCACCCTTATTAGGACAGCTGGCGATCAGTTTATTGACATCCCTTGTGGTACAGAGAAAAACACTGCCTGGAAGGGATAGCTTAACGCTCTCTCACTCTGGGGTTTGACTCTCCTCCATCTCGTAAGGTCTGAGAGGGCAGTCAGCGCCCTAACCACTTCATCGCCAAGAGGAGCACATATCAAATGGTGCCCAACGTGGCATGCAGAAGCTTCATATAGTTCAGCATTAGGAGCTGGACGTTGCAATTTATCACCCTCCTTTTGTGTTTGATGCGTGAAGCGCGCGTCTGATCTGCCACTCCCTGAAGAGGAGATAATATTTTTCTTTTGCGACTTCGGAGAGTCGTAACACCCCACAGTGCCCAGTTGCAGTATTTCAAGATGTCGGACTCGGAGGCAAGTCTAACAGATGCACACCATACAGTACTCAATTTGAATACCGAAGGGACAAGCAACAGGTCTTGCCCTCTCCTTGCATACTGACACTGGCCTGAACCTTATAATGTATAACTACTGCCAGAAAGAATTTCACTATGCGTGTTTAAGCTGGGATGACATATCCAGGTACACGGACAGCCTAGAATACATATTTGATTCGTGCTGACAAGCTGAAGTCAGGGTCTGTCAATGGACCGAATGTACCGGACAGGGAAGATGTACAGCCCACTGCATATTGTACAATATGTTTAATCACTGCTGTATTGGTTGAGTAGATGAGCCAGTCCGGAACCCAGGAAAAGTCTACCAATGTGACGTTTGACACAGGCGGCAAACAGAGAGACAGCACAACACGACTCGCAGGTTAAGCCTGCAGATTCCCAGACTACCCTGTTAGCTCTCCATCCCTGACTTTAACGGGAAGGCATAATCTAACCCCGAGAAATTGCTTACAGAACGCGAACTGAGTAAACATGGTATCCCAACTAAACAATGGGCGACTGAGTTCACAGCAACCTCGTAGGTCCCGCTAGACAATAGTGGGACAAATACTGTGAGTTTGTCGAGAGCTGGCGTCTGTTTAAGGAGCAACTAACCTCCCACTTCGCAGGCGACGAAATCCTAAGTAATCAGGTTGAACTATTCATACGGTGTAAAGAGTGCTTGCATAAGCATGCTTATCCCGAACAATCAGAATTACAGCAGGTACCCTGTGTAACACGCACCCTTCTACCTACTTTGAGCAATTTGCTTGTTACATCTCGACTGCACATGGTGGAGGAACTTGTAAAATATGTGCCCGCAACACCTCCTCCATCAGCAGAACAGGAGGGAGAAGTTCCCCTCTCTTCCCTGTGCTCATCGCTCGTGTAGCACATCGCACACTCGAGCAGGGCTGCGGCATTGTGACCACGGTGCCACACACGTGGACTGGAACTGTCATCCGCGCTGCTCACATGACTGTGAAGTCAACATGGCCAACTACACCACATCCACTGTGACAGCAACACCATTGGTTGCAGTGCCTCAAAGCATTTCCAGTGGACTTTGTCAACAAATTAGAGCGAGGCACGTAGTGTTGTCATTGCGACCGAAGACCAAACTCGATGACGAACAGCTACGTCGCGACCATCTGTGAGCAACCACTCACAGTGGAAACAATGGTGTCATGGGAAAATTCGCTAACAGAAACATTCTATCACAATAATCAAAACGAAAATACACTCGCACTGCGTTATTGTGATAATCTCATTTGCAACGGACAAGGGGCAATTCTCTTACAGTGCTGGAACTGTCGAATCAAAGTCCACCGGGAATGTCTCAGCAAGATAGAACTGACCACCGCAAGCGAGTTAGTGTTTACGTGTGGTACCTGCCACATTAATGACGGGACATTGTAACGTAACCAAAGGAGTTACGGAATTTGTCACATTCAAGTGAGCAGCAGTGAAAGGAGTATTCAAAATTTTTATTGGCAGGCTGACGCAACAAACCAGAGCAAGGAGAAGCAAGGAAGTGTTTCTCAAGTCGCAGGAGGGGAGGAATGCCTCGCATATGCAGCGGGAACACAAGCAGGGGAGAAACATCCACACATCAACAGTGTTACACATGGTGAGTGGAGTATGGACACCATGGACGTCAGCAGCGTTACCTCCACTCCATCTGAATACAATTCCATTACTGTATTTACCCATTTGTACCTATTTACCACCGATGCCTACCATGTACCCAACACCATTGTACCTGTCAATCCTACCACCATTAACCACGCCCTACCGACAATGCTGTATATGGCACCGCAAAGCAGGGGCAATACAATCAACACCAATAACTGCAATGGAACCAGCTAGAGAGACAGGGACTGCTGAGCCGCACTTCAACCCAACTCCGCCAGGACAAACACGTGTGAAGACGTCTAGCAGTTTTGCCCACATTTGTGGGAACATCGTCGGAGGACCCCACTGCCATCCTAGAGAACTGCACCTGCAGGCTCTCTAGGTACAGTGTCAGTCAGCAGGAATGAGTAAGCTGTGTTGGCATGCAGCTCCATGGATATCACAGTCTTGGTGGAAATCACTAAACCATTACAGGCTACTGTGGCAAGATTTTCACAGTGCATTCCAGAGCAGTTTCAGGGGTATGTTCAGCTCTATTCAGGTGCAGAGTCGGCTCACGCTGGAAGAACAGCAGTCAAATGAACAGTTAACTGCATTCGTCACATGCAAGGTGAACCTAATCCACTGGATTCGTCCGCAATTACCGGAACGGGAAGTCTTTGAGAATATTGCGGAAACAGTCAGACCAGAATTCAGGGCAGCACTGATACCGCTACTGAACAGGACCATTGAAGATGTCATGCATGCAGCAATCCGTCTGGAACGTGACTGTATACAACCGCTCGGCGATCCGGGTGTAGTTCGATGGCGTTACGAGCAGAGATGCAGGGAAAAACAGCCGCACCACCGTACAGCAGGAGCAAAACAGACAGTTCGGCCAACTTAAACAAGATTCTTTTCGATAACTACCAGTGAACAGACCGATGTATCAGAACTGTAGGAAGCAGGAGGTGCAAGGTACAACACAGTGCGGGAGTGCAGCCACATGTGTGGGATGAAAGCCACTGCGACATCTGTGTCAGTATTGTTCTACACCGGCATACCACTGGCATAGCAAATTCCCTAATAATCCCCATCTCGCACTCATTCAGGAAGCCACAAGTAAGAAACAGGGAAACGGGATACAGGGGTGAGGAGGCCGGACGTCTCTTCCACCCCTGATCCGCATCCGAAACCACAGGACCACACACCACAACAAGCCTTGTTACAACAGGTTAGTAACGGCGAACAGCAATTTATCAGGATTATTATAAATATGAACGGTTGTCGGTGCCAAGCGCTAGTTGATACCGGAGCATCAGACAACTTAATTAGGCCAGAATTTGTAAAGTCACAAGGCACAGAACCTGCTAATTTTGTAATTCGGTTAGCCACCAAAAATGAGAACAGTACAGCATTAGGTCAAGCAAAAATTACAGTTAACATACGGTACAATAGCACGTTAAAAACAGCTGCTGTTATGCCAGAAATCCGGGAGGACATCATATTAGGAATCCCATGTTTGTCAGCGCAAAACACAATCGTGGAACCAGCGACTCGCAGAATACATTTCGGGGAGAAAGAAAGACGTAAAGTTTATAATCTGGAGAGGAAACAGACATTTAATTTACTGCTCATTATATTGAGTGATCTTGACCACAACATACAGCCAGAATGCCAGGCCGCTTTTCAACATTTGTTAAACGAACGCAAATATGTATTCGGAACCCAAGACGCTTTACGTCGAACCACAATTCCAGAACATTAGATACCGTTAGAAGCAGAACCCGTATGGACACTGCCTCATAGTTATTTACCGCACCAGGGGAGAATCACTAAACAGCAGATCCAGGAATAGCTTAATTGAGGTGTTGTTGAGCCAACAGACTACTGTCCTCCGCAAAAACACTCGCGCCTAAGAAAGACGGCACGTGGCATTTTTGTGACGACTTTAGGCCGTTTGACCAAGTTACCAAATATTCATTACAGACGTACATAAGCGTAACAGATGTTCTCAGCTCATTAGGACAAGCAAAAATTATAACAGCACTTGACTTGAAAAGTGGTTTTTGGCAAGTACCGGTTAAGATTGAGGACCGTAAGAATACAGCATTCACCGCGCCAGATGGGTACCGCTTTCAGTTCTGCACCAAGCCTTTTGGGCTTAAGTGCACGCCAGCCACCTCTCAATTCATGATGGTGCGCGTGTTGGATGGCTTAATAGAAAACTACACCATGGATGACCTAATTGTATGGTCCAACACATGGGAGAAACACTTGCAGCATCTGTCCGTAGTGTTAGAGAGGTGACCTATTAATGGGCTGACGTGTGTGCTGGAAAAATGTCACATAGGGAAAATCAGTATTGACTTTCTAAGCCATGTCATAGATGCAGAGAGAAACAAGCCGAATCCAGAACATTTGAAATAAATAGAGTATCCACAGCCAAAAACGAGGAAGGAGTTCCGGAAATTTTTCGGTATAATTAATTGGTTAAGGAACCACATAGGAAATTGTTCAGTCATAACAGAACAGCTGATAAATTAATTTTCATCTCAAAACAGATTTCAATGGTCAGAAGCAGCAGTAAGTTTTTTTTTTTTTTGCAAGAAATAAAGGAGAAATTTCAGATGTGTCCAACACTGAAAAGATATGATGCGAGCAAGCCTTTGTATTTTCACATTGAAGCAAGCCAGGAGATAGTAGGAGCAGTGCTTTACCAACTAGCCGATAATGGGGAAAGAAACGAAATTGACTTTGTTAGCACCAAGTTAGGCCCTACCGAGTGCCGCTATGATGTCAATGAATGTGAATGACTCGCTATAATATGGGCAATAAAAAAATTCTGGGCATACTTATAGTACCAGCGCATTAAGTTACGCACCGACTACAGATGCCTACTCTGGCTTCATAACATGCATGAGGCCCATAGTACATTTCCCACATGGGCACCGCACTTGCAGTCATTTGATTTATCTGTGGAACACGTAGAAAGAAAGAAGAAACAGTTAGCAGACACGTTATCATGTGCACTGCAAGTAATTTCGCAAGACAGTGGAATGGGAAGACCTCCTTTCGCAAGGTGATGGAACTATTTCCGAACTCAGTATCCAGAAAATGAGTGCCATGGGAAATAACATTTTGATCTCAGAATTGATTAAGCAAGTAAACCGAGCGCAGCAGTATTGCAAATTTTCGCAAGACAAGACACGGCAGTGCGAGTAGGAATAGTAGAGAATTGGCGAGTCGTGAATGGAAGGTTAGAAACGTGCTCACTGGGTAACCTGGGGAAGTAGAGAGTTTACGTACCTACACATGCACGGGAACAGGTGTTCGTCCATACGCATAGTCGCAGCGTAGCCGACACCCCGGGGTGTCCCAGACAGTTCGCAACATAATGGAGCATTTCTTTTGGCCAGGACTCACGAAATACATGTGCAGTATAGTGCAAAAGTGTGGTTTATATAAAACTCGCAGAACAGATGGCCGGCAACAACAACAGCCGTGCCTGCCGCAAAACCCATTCGAGACAGTGTGCCATGATTTAATGGGACCATTTCCCAGGTCAGTTAACGGGAATCGATTTCTAGGTGTAGTCACTGACAATTTATCAAAGTGTGCTGAGTTGTACGGCGCCAGAAGTGCCTGTACAAAGATCATCGCAGAGTGCTCAGTGGTGCCTTTTTCCCATGCTGGGGTTTTCCTCAAACCTATTAACTGATAACGGGACCCAGTTTACTTGAAAGCAGTAGCACGAATTATGCACGAAGTAGGGAGTGAGGCACATGATAATGGCAATTTACCAACCCAGGGCCAACTCAATGGAAAGGCGGAACCGGGAGTTAAAAGTTCAGCTTCGTACCTGTGTGTGTGACCAGCACACAAAATGGCCAGAACATCTAGCAGCTGCATCGTATACACTCTGCCTACGAGTCAATGTCGCCACCGGCAAAACACCTGCCGAAGTTTTGCTGGGGAGAAAACTGCGCCTACCAGGCAAGGGAAAATGCAGGAGACCGGAAAGCAGTGACACGCCGCAGTACTACCAACCGGGAAGCACGTAGAGTAGAGAGCAGCAGATACTTCAGCAGCACGTGAAATACACAGCAAGATGGGTGCCGACAACAACAAGACCACCACCGGTGCTGCAAGAAGGGCAGGAAGCGTATGTGAGTACGCACTCGCAGTCTGCCGCAAGTAAGAATTTTTGCTCTGGTTTCGCGGAAAAATGGAGTGGACCGCACCGAGTGTTGCAGCAGTTGGGACCCACTACATACTTGGTCCGCAACGGCAGGAGATGGGTGAGGGAGCATCGGGACGACATCCGGCTCACCCCTGCTGTCGTCCACAACGATTTTAGTCCTGGTGTTCCTCAGTCCCAGGATGGCGATGGAACTGCCGATCTCGTCGAAGCAGGAAGATAGGACAGAGGTGTGGTGGCACCTCTGGACAAAAGTGTAGCTCCGGCTTTTCAACAAAAAAGCCACCTGAGGGAGAAGAGTTCACCGAGCATGCAAGAAGGGAGGAACTGCTGTACTAGCAGTACCTACAGCAGGAAGTGGCAGAGAGGGGGAAGAAGACTCGCCATTGCCTGGCATCACCATGCCTGACAGGGTGCGACGATGCACTTACCCAGGTGTCTCCAACAGCGACATACCTACGAGCGCTGTCAGTGAGGATATGGGACCCATTCTGGTGCCATTACTTCTGGATGGGACACCCGCAGCAGATGCACCAGAAAGTATGGAGGAGGACATCACAAGAGAAGAGGGAGGAGCAAGAGATAACACTGCAAGTGAACAGGAGGAAGGAGACCGTCAGGATCGCGCCCATGAATGGCAGAAAGCAGTGAGAAAAGGAGGAATGGTAGGAGCAGACAATGGGACACCAGCAGCTGTGATGGCAGGAGTGAGAACAGCGTATCCATTGCCTCATTCCGCCTCTGCGGGATGTCACTGGTGTTTCGCCCGCCTCAGCAGTGCCGCCAGTGTGAGTGAACTTCAGCAACCTGTGGCACAGTTCGCCACAGACAACCCGGTGCACCGAGCTGAGGTATGGCCCATTAAGGAAGGGCCTACAACCTACCCCCTCGGAGGACTTCCGAGTGCTGCAGGTTACGGCATCGGACCACAAACTACATCAGAAAAAAAAGGGGGGCATTTTACATGTGTCGCCCTCACACCTAGGCCGTTTATCACACCAACTGTTCCCAAGCGCAGCACACACGTTCTCTCGCCGACTGATCACCGACGAATAGTCTAGTGTAGCGTGGGTGCAGGAGGTGGCAAGATCAGGCCGTGCAGAGCAGTTTAGGGAGTGTAGCGCCATGTGCGCCTACCAGCCCGGGAGAGCAGGTGGAGTAATGCACTGCCAAGTGTGTTATGTAAAAGAGTAGAAGCATTTCCACAAGTACATTTCTAGGCATGTAATAAAGACTTGTGACACGTTAATGAAATGCAATATGTTTAGTCGCGTTTACGTCCAACGTTTAAGTTATTCTCCTAGAAAGAATGTTCAAGTTTGTAATAAACTACATAAACTGATGACTGCAGTTATTAGATTGCCGAAATGCGTTTAAGGGCATGGGCACCTTAAAACTTGTCATATCCAGATGCAACTGTCTATGTGAATTTTTAAGGGTAAATATTAATTTGCATGTGTGCTGCAACCTAATCAAAGTACCACGAGTAGCATTTATGGGCGTGTGGCTTGGCCCTGACATCTATGCTCGGGGAATACTGTTTTGATCATGTCAACGTCATACTAATTTGCAATACGAAGAGGTGATTGGGCCGCCCGAAGAGCCCCTCGTTTAGATAACCACGAGGGCTCCATATCAGGTGAACTACAGCAAGATGTAGGTGGGAATCTGGTCCGGGTGACCGACCCGCAGCACCCCGAGGTTACAAGGACTCAGCTCTACCTCAACAACATGACGCACTACACCTCCAGAGGTGCTGGTGGTGTGTTCGTGTCCCACCTGAGTGCAGTTGAGGAACAGGAACTAATGATATGCCCGATGCCAAGTTTGGAATAGAAAACGATTTTTGATGGGGGTCCTACGGCGACTCTCGATACGTGGTCAATATGAGCTAGAGCTGGGTGAATTTGTATGTTATATTACGTAAAGATAAAATATTGACTGTGGGCAAAGCTGAGGCCACTTCGCAAGCGTAATTTACCACTGAAGTTACCTTGCTCAAAGGAGTCAAACCCAGTTAATGCAAAACTCACTTAAATACACTTGTAAATTTGAAGGCTGCTATTAGGATGCAATACCCGATGAACACAGGAGAGTTAAATGCAATAAAACGTGCCTAATTATGGTATGACTTTTATTACCATAAATGTACAATGGAATGTTACTGCAATTGTTAATGCGCAACTTAGTTAAGCAAACCCGGCTCTCTGGACATGCCAGTGGTCGCTACTGCTGGAAAATAAGGCATGTGCCTTAGATTAATTATGTGAAATGTGTTTCATGCGGGAAGTCCTGGTATGTTACGTCAGGATGCAGAGAGACCTCCCCTTGGCTAAATAAAAGTACTAAAAGGTTCTTGAATTACGTTAACTATGGATGTGAAGAAAAATGCAGCCAATATTGAATTGCCGAGGGGGGTACGCGAAGCTTACCATCTGCCCTGCTGGCTGTCTGTAGTGCTGAAGTCTGACTAACGACATAGCGTCGGTTTTCAACCAAGTCCGGCGAATATGGCACCAAAATGAAAACATGAAAAAAAAAACTAAACTAAATGAATAACATAAGTGAAACTGCTGTTGTACATAATTAACATTGCTGAACTAAAACACATTGATATGACATGCTTGTGAACGCCGGAGCCCAGATATGGCTAAGAATATGATGTCACGAGAATGTCACTGCAATTCAAGGGTGATATTAAATAAAATGATTCATCATGTGGCTGATTCTCGATAGATGATTACATGTACACTCTTATAATTAGCATTTTAGAATCAATGTGTGTTGTTATGTAATTACTTTGAGGAATGTGTAGGATGTGACGAGACACGGATTTGATAAATTAGGACGGAGCTATACCCTATTTTCTATGGAATGCTATTGACTCTCTATGCTGAAGCGGGCGGTTTCAATAGTGAGTAATGGTGTAATCATCGTGAATTTTGCTTAAGAATGCTCCTATTAATTAATGTTGCTACGGAACCATTTGCCACTTCACACATTCTGCGGAAATTTGATTCCCCGTCTTTTGAAACCACTCGGAGCCACGTTGCACTCCGGATTCGGCCACTTTGCCAGTCGACATCGCTCACATCGGAAAGTCGTGGGAATAATTGGTGCTGCTTACAGTCAAATGGCTGTTGTGTCTAACTGTCATGGCTTCTTGGGACACATTCGTTTAGGACACATATCCATTCATCACGAGTGTTACCTCTTGTGATGAAAATGACCTTCAGCCACGAGTTACAGGGCATCAAGAAAAGTGTAATGCCATTCTTGTCGACCTGCAGTAATGAAGGCTGCGATCTAATGTCGATCGGTCGAGCGTTGCTGTTTGGTTGATGCGACTGGGTTGAACAAACGGGCACAAGGGATACATGGGCATTAGGAACACGTCAACTTAGTACCATGTAGTCGTAAAGCAGACTTTCCTCACTGGGTCGTGTCGACGGCCAAAGGCAGCTATCCTTCAATGCTGCTACACTTCTCTGATGAATCTTAATAAACGGTACGCATATTACATGGTGGATTATTAAGGGCATTCACACCCCTTTGCTATGTTATACACTGAAATACTTTCAAACAGATGTGAAAGTTCCACATACTTGCAATTTGGCGGGAGATTGTAAGGGCCTGTATCCTGAAGCACCTTGCATCTTACCTGAATAAAGCTCCCGATTCATGTAGTGATATTTATTAGGTATTGGTAAATAATGCCCCGAAGGCAGCTCTTTACAAAACACAAGCCAGATAAGTACTGGTTGGCAGTGGTTTAGACAGTACGAAAATGGCCCGAATCCCATGCATTACTTTAGATGTGCAATCATGCTCCTGCAGACAATGCAAGCACTGTGGAAGTGAGAGGGGATTTCCCGGGCAGCTAAGGAAAAACAATTCTGTAGATAATTAAGCTATTGCAGTTAAAAAATGATTGGTACTAACGGTGCATGCTGTCCAGGTGTGGAACCGAGCGGTACGTGACTGTTGTCTCCAATTTCTCCTCATCTACTAACTTCACGCTATTACCACCGGAGCGGGCCACGTGGGACTACATTCTGGCACCTTGCACGTTAACACTTATGGTAATTCAACACACAATTGCAATCAGTATTTTTTTTTTAGGAAATTCAATACCTAATTAACAAACGAAAACACTCCAAAAATATGAGACGAGATGTAACTGGTTGCATGTGAATAAGAACGCTGATAATACACTTGGAAATACTCCAGGGCTTTAGAGAGTTTATTATTGGTGTTGGTTCTTGCACATCTGACAGTTTGTCACTACTTTAGATCTTTTTAGGTAATAGCGTGGAAATAATAATAAATGGGCTACTAATTCCAGTACCCTTTCACTAAGCTCATGTGGCATACACTTGCACTGCACTATAATGCACTGCCTTGCTCCTGTGCCGTGAAGCCCTCCGACATACTACCTCATGTAGTAGTGTGTGCCACCTCATTGCGGGTGTTGGTGTCGGCAGGCATACGGTCTAAGGGCCAGTAACTTGGCTCACATCATATGACATGCATCATAAAAGAGTGATATGTGGGATCCAATGAAGATGTGAAGCGTCTTCTGTGCACAACACATGCAGTACATATGACTCTAATAATTACAAAAATCCTCTTGAAATTAAAAATAAGTACACTGAACACTGATTATAATGTTGGAGGTATTTTCATTCACCGTACATGTATATGTCATGTGACATTATGAGCACATCGTGCACTGCGAAAATGTATTAGGATCAGGTCATACAACGATATAATATACAAGAAAAAATTAACATACCAATTCGAAACATGATAATACAATTGGAAATAATATTACAGCATGTAAAACAGTGCATGCAGGTCTGTCAACATAAGTTGACAACCTAAATTTTCAGTTTGGTGCCCTTGGTGTTTTTTACTTGGATGAATACCAGCAATATTTAATAACCTTTGAATAACACTGACTTTACTTTACACATGGCAGACTGTAAATTCTCTACAACAAAAATATTTCCCTATATCATTTACATAATATATTTATGCAAGCGACTGATGCGTTCGGAACACTAAGAAACTATACACTTGATGTAACTGTTGCAATGTAGCTGCTTATCGGTGCGCGTGGGAGGTGTATGCGGCGGACGAGGTGAACGAGCTAAGGTTAGGTAGTGTGGACTGCGTCAATTGCTTACACCCGATATGTTTCATCCCCAAGTCATTCTTTTTATATAGCAAGTTTTTCATTTCTGTTATTCAAAATTTACAAATAATTTACGAAATTGTTTCAGCTCAAGGTACACATTTTTCAGTGTATGCAAAGTGTATGTAGCAAACATGCATGAATTTAATTCCTGCACGGTGCGTTTAGCACCCTCCCACACCACCCTCGCAAATCCACACTCTCCGCCGCCCCTTCCAAGCCGCACCACAGGCGAGTATCTGACACCACGACAGAACATTCGGTAGTCTACAAGACGTACAGGTACTAGGTTACATTTCATCCTTGCTCCAGTGGCAACAACTTTCCACGCCAATCACTTAACGTACAACAGCATGTATTTTCTACTGAAACCTTTTAGATTTTATAGCCGCTGGATATGTCTGCACTTCTCCCCTGTGGTTAGACCAGGGGAGCTTGATTTTATGTAAACTTTATTTCCGCTTTCTCGTCATTTTAATGTCGCCATGTTGGCAAGCTTATACTGGCGAAATTCATGTAGAGTGTCTTACATTGGAGGAGTGTATAATTTAGAAGCACTAAATATACATTAAAAGATTTCTGTGTGTTATTTGTGTTTCAAAGCTCATGGTTTTTCAGGGTACGATCTCTCTAAATACCCGCCATCACCATTACGTGATTTTTGTGTATTGTATTTTTTACTGATTTTACTTTGTGTATGTTATAATTAATTATTCATGTTATCAGGGCATGTGACGAGCTAGAATAGATCACCAGTTTATAACCAAACCAGTGCATTTAATTACCAGTAATCAACTTTGTTATCAGAGAATGGGCAATAGGTCAAGGTCATGTTCCATTCCCTGCATTGATGCAACCAGCTGCAAAGGTACAAGTTGTTGTTAAATTGCTCTGTACGTTTAAAGGTGTGCTGGGGAACGAAACAACTTCCATGCTCTATTTTCGGCGCCTAATTTGAGCAGTTTGTTTACGAAAGTGCAAAACATTTACATATACGGCGATGGTAAACTCGTGATCCTGTCGTACTGTTTTATAGGATAACTTGTTACTTTTAATCTTCTTATAAATGTGGCATAATCAAATTAATCGAATATAAAATATTTAACAGCCAACAGACATATATATTAAACTCAAAGTAGTACACACAACAGATTAAATGAGACTGGTTGGCATTCCATGCTGCTTAATTTTCGCCTAGTTAAATTAGCTTGGGTTCTGTTTACATTCTTTCGATGGCTAAAAAGAAACAGTGTTTGAAAGGATTGGTAGAGGAAGGATTGTTGAATTGAATTGCCCGCTAGGTGGGCGGAAATGGGGGAAGGGGAAGAAAAATTAAATTAACATATTTCATGAGACGACATTGTTTTGATGGGGCAATGTATAATTCTGCTCGAATGGAAACAATATCCAAATTATTGTAACATTGAAAATTTTAACTTCAATGAAAGAACAAAATGTAATACATATGTCATCACTCGTATTTGTACAAAATGCATATATATATATATATATATATATATATATATATATATATATATATATATATATATATATATATATATATATATATATATATATATATACACATACACACACACATAGACACTCCCTTTTTCACTCTCTCACACACACTCTCTCTCTCGCACACACTGGCTGACGTTAATCTTACACTATTCATAAGTGCGATTTTTTTAAGCCACATGCAGGTCGGAAGTAGAATGACGAAGGTGGTGCACCGATGCATCTGCCAGAAGGGATCAGAACTACTTCGCTGAACATATTTCGCATTGTGCAGGTCATGGAACACTGCCCTAGTTTATCAAACAACCTCAGCACTTGGCAACACACAATTCTAGACCTACAATTAACTTACATGGGCAACTGATGTCAAGACAAAATTATGTCCAGGTGAATTGGCCAGCTATCCAGAGATCGGAATTCTCTCCAGAGGAGGAGTGCCCAGCGTGCTACTTTGCTCCTTGCTTATTTCATGGTGTGAAGCCAGAGTAAGCACCGATTGTCAGTCCGTAGCATGAACTGCTGGTACTCTAGGCATGCTCTGTACCATTTCACTGCCGACACTACAGCCAGACACTCTTGCTCATTCACGTCGTATCTACCCACTATTGCCCCGAATTTCGCACTGCTGTATTCAATGATGTGCTTCTCTTGCTTATCTCCAATCTGATAAAGAACTGTTCCCAAACTCTTCCCACTTGTGTCTGTCTGAAGATATAAGTGGAGACTTGGGTAGTGACGAGTCAATGTCTTGTACTCCCTGAACTTGCTCTTTATTGCTCGGAAACTTGATTGTTCTGCTGTCCACCGGTATTTCAAGTTGGGTGACAACATATCAGTGAGTAGTGCGGTTATGGTTGCAAAATCCTGTATGTTCTGCCGTAGCCAGTTCACCAATCCAAAGAAATTCTTCAGCTGCTTCCTCATGCATGGCGCCTCAGAGTTGGTAATGATGACTAAATGCTCGTGTGTTGGCCGGCATCCATGCTCATCGACCATATGACCAAGAAACTGTATGCATGAGTGGCCAATGTGACGCTTGCAGTTTGCGCGCGACAACTTGTTGTTGGCTAGTCTCTCTAAGACTAGTGGCAGGTGTTGAATGTGGTCATCACAGGTCTCGGACCAGATGATTAAATCATTCAGGTATGGGAAGACAAAATATCCAATGTACCCATCGAGTACTTGGACCATCATTGTCTGGAAAGTTTCCAAAGCGCTCTTCAAGCCGTATTGCTTTGCACAAAAGTGGAACCTTCTCCAATCTGGGGCTGTGAACACCGTTTTGTGGTGGCCTGCTGGTTTTATTAGCATCTGCCAGTAACCACTGTGCAGGTCCAATGACGTCATGACATTAGCCTTGCCCAAGGTAAGCAAAGTATCCTTGACACTTATGTAGGGAGGTGGGGTGCTCAGTGTGATTTGATTGATTGCTCTGAAATCCACACAGAAGCACCACATCCCATATTTCTTGGGTGCCAAGGTGATTACGCTGTTGTAGTAGCTTGGAAACATAAAAAGGGGGGGGGGGGTTATTCAATCACACCTTCAGGCAGCATTTCTTCAATCTGATCTTTAATGATGATGCCACATTGATGCGGCTGGTAACTTATGGGTCCAAAGTATATCGGCTTGTCATGTTCCAGGGGAATACAATGCTCAGCTACGGTCGTTCGACAGAGTGGGTCTCCTGCCACAAATACTTCGCTTCGTTCGTCCAGAATGTGTTAAACAATCTTCTTGTTTTACAGAGGGACCGCATGATCGTGTTCATCTAGTTGTACTCTGGGCTCATTTACCTGTGGTTCGGGATTCGTTGTCACACACTGTTCGCCTTTCCTTCAGGCAGAAATGAATCCTACAGGCAGCTGACTAAACAATGGTTTTTTGTTCGGTGAGCTAAGGCATACCCAAGATGTCATCCTCACGTAGGTCCGCAGACATGAAGGCTGTGGAGATGGTGTCCACATCTTTAATTCGGACGGCAATCCTTATCCTTCCATTGATCCCCCCTTGTTTAGCTATGTTGCGAGGTGTAGTGCCTGTGTACTCGGTGTAATCTCACATGTGTCCACGATTCCGATGCACACTAAATTATGACTAGCTGCCGTGTAAATCAATGTATGGCATGGTTGCTGATTTAAATGAAATGCAATTATAATCATCCTGTTTTGAGTTTTGTTTATTTGCTGTGTGCTGGGTTGATGATCTTTGCTTTCTTCCTGCTCTACTTGTTGAGGAGGCAGTGTTCCACTGGGGAGTTTCACCCTGGGGTAGATAGCATCCGACTCGCCTTCCCCAATGTTCCGTTTCCCATCAGTGGTTTGTTGATATCTTGCTGTTGGTTGCATTTTGGACACTGATTGTGCCAATGAATTTTGCCTTCTTTGGAATATCGGCATACAAATGGCGGCTCATGTGGGCCTCCTACCATGCCCGAGATTGCTGATGTCTGTGCTGCAATACTGGGTCTGGGGTGTGTTCTTATCCGAAATGCACCAGCTGCTACTACCTTGTTCATTGCTGGTTGCTCCTCTGTCCTCTCCCTCGGCTCTGCATCTTTTCTCCGGTGTGAATTATACTCCTCAACCTCTCTAGTCACAGTGTTTTGCTTTCGGCTTGCTTGGTCCAGCAATGTGGCAGAGCTCATGAAGTCCTCCATGCTACTGTGAATTAACAACCCTATTGCTAGCCTGTTTTCCGCCCTTATATTTCACGCAACTACTTCGAGGATCTCACATTCGCTCATGAGTGGATGAAAGTTTTTGATTTACCCTATCTTTCTAGTTGCGAACGTGGTCAGTGATTCACCTTCTTTTTCACTTCTAGCACAGCCCTGCTCTGGCTTGCAACGGGGATAGGTATTAACAAATCTACTTTGGAAGCTGTTGAGAAATGCTACCCACTCTATACCATAGTGACTGTTTTCCTCCAATTACTTGCCTCGCCAGTCAATTGAATCCCTATACAATTTGGCTACTCTTGCTGGTACATCCTGTATCTCTCTAAAAGTTTTGTGCAGTCGTTTATGAATGCTTGGGGGTCCTCACTTGACAGGCCTGAAAAAAGTTGGTAGCCGCTGAAATCGGGCAGGGGTTATGCCTCCTTCGACTACTCATAATGGCTGTAAATAATTCTGGATTATTATGATTTTTTTTTTGCTGGTACGTAACACGCGTGGGTTGTGATGTCTCCTTCTGCTGTGCTACTGATATTCTGGGTAACGGAGTTGAATGTGCCAGCGGGCTTTGGTATACACTGGCCCATTCTGAATGTCCCGCACACAGAGATGTGTGCTAGACAATTCTGCTCCTGCTACTGTTTACTTCTGACCGCACTGATGGAAATGCACGTTTGTCCACAGCGGAATCTTCAGGCTGCTTGATTTGCCATGTCTTACCCCATCAGGCATTGCTAGTGTGTCTTGTGTCAACACGGCTCACACCTCACAGTTGCCTGCAAATTTCTTGTCGACCCTGTTAATGCATTTGCAAATGTTCTGTTCTTACTGCTTTGGAAATTTTGTCTGTGCGGAAAAGAAAGTGTATGCACATTTCACAGAGAATAAGGCCTTGCTGATCTGTGGTGGCCTTTTCAGTCTGGCTCAAACATTCCGGATGAAAACTATGTGCACACTGTACACAAATTACAGTTCTGTTTCCCCTTCCTGCATCCGTAAATTGTTTTGCACACATGCCATCTTGCTAATGCGTAATTACATTTACTGTTGAATTGAAATCTATTACGTGTGGCTGATTACATTGACAAAAGAATTTGTCAATGTAATCACACAGTTCGTTTTTATATTTGGGGTATAATTCATTGATATTTGCGTAGCCAAGGGGAAATTTGTAAAATTATTCTTTGTTCATTTTAACTGCATTCTTTCATTCCGCCCGTCTATAACCAGCAGCATAAAAAATGGTATAATAGTTCTAATTAGTTAGTTTCTCCTTAGTCTAGTTATGTATTCAATTAAAAAATATTTAGCAATAGATCTCAACACCTCACCCCCTCATCAACCAACACAGTTATTATACAAGCCTCTATTTTTATAGTTGTATTTATAAGGGGAAAATATATAAATAAAATGTAAAAACAAATATACTGAATAAATGCAAAATAATTGCTTAAATTCCTGGGAAACCATGTTTAATTTCTTGTTATGCAGACAATTCTTCATATATTCACTAAAACATGTTTTATGTGGAATTGAGTATTTGTCCTTGCTATTTTTAATACGAGAAGATTTTTAGAGATTTATTCTCATTACAAACTTTACGTGTTTTTGTTGGATATTTATCACGATTTTCGTTTAAATTATGTAATGCTGTATTGTGTAATTTGCTATTTATGCTTTTTGAGAGATGTATTATAAACATATTTTCCATATTCGCACATTACTATCTCTTTTTTTAATTTATAACGACTAATAGCATATTCACTATAACATTGTTACATATTTTAAAATATTTATCTATTGTATGTTTAGGCGGTGCAATGTTGTGTTGCTACAGAATTTCAAATTTATGTATCTAAGTTTGAAAAAAAATTAATTGCATTCTATGTGGTAATTATAAAACGACTTTATCAGATCGTTATGCATAGATAATTGATGAAAATAACTTAAAAATTATGAATGAGGGGCGAGTTTTTATAGAGTATTAGGATTTAAAAGAAATGAAAAATGGATAGTCTGTACATGATATTGAGTTTAATAATTTTATTCTATCAGTTATTTTTTCATCTGTATGCTTGTTTTAGCCTTAAAATTGCTTGATTTTTTAAACATATTTTTACTTGTTTAACCTGTGTCAAATAGTGTGCGCACATTTTTGAAAAACTGCTCATATTTTCTTGGTTTTTTTTTGTTTAAAATTGCCCATTTTTGAGAGCTCCTTGATTTTAGCTTTATTTTTAACATGATTTTTTCATCGAATTTCTGATTTTAAGTTTTTAATTTTTTTGCTGTACTTTTCAACTAAATAGCCCTATTTAGTGTTCTGCATTTTTTGTTATAATTTTATAATAAATATCCGTAATAAGTGCGAAGGTCCATGATCCGCATTATACGTCTACTGCACGGTGGGTGCCGTACTAGGCCATGTACAGCCCGCAAGAACAATGGAGATACAGGAATGCAGGATAACCAGGTTACTGACAGTGCAACCACACAAAAAATTTCCTTGCATTCGGTCCCCACAGACCAAATGCTCACCTATGAACTGCCATTCATCCCATCACTCGCCGTTTATGAACCAACTGTGTCTCGTACCACACGAATGCGAACAGTAGACGTTAACAGAATGGTAAAATAAATCCGTCATTCTTGTGTAAAACATTCGCAATGTGCGCAAGTGCTATTACGAAACCACAAAGTCAAAATGCCAACAAACAAAACCTGCAGAAAACCATTTAACAATTGTGCATGTTATTTTGTTGCATTACCGCGGTAATTCATGAACTGTGTACCATTTCTTGCATATTTACATTGCTTATGCAACTGCACACGAGAACCCCGTAAGGGTCCACATGTGAAGTTTAAGAAAACTTGTAGGCCACGAAGGCCAAGCGAAGCATATATATAGTAATAAACGTTTTTTGTTGTGTGTTTGCAAGTGTAAATATCATATTGTATCGTTCAAACGTAAACATTATAAACGTTATGACTTTATTACTTTTTTGTCCCAGCAAGGCGTTTTGAAGCACTGCAATGTATTTCATTTCAAAATGCATTTACACCTGTTTATTTTGGTCTGGCAGCACCCATATCAACAACCACATGAGTTGGTTAACATTCGTCCCACTCGTAACACATCAGTCATCTCAGTGCGATGGGCGGGGAAACTTCATCCCCCTTTTCACCATCAGATCAGGCCCATGAGTTCAATTCCCATGTCAGTCACCATGCCGAATGCAGCAACACAGTGAGCAGAATCGTCATGCTAACCAAGCAATAGCGCATCCATCAACACCACTTCGTCAAAACAGTATATACTCCAGTCAGCAGGTACATTGACCCTAACAAAAAGCGCGAATTTATTTAGATTCTAAAATTTTTTGTGTAGGTGGCCAGTAGTGAAAAATCCAAGTTTTCAACCTCTTTTCCCCAGGGTTATAAGGGTGCGGGGGAAGGGCGAAGGGCAAAAAACCGCGAAATTTCTGCACTTGTTTTAATTTTTGCCCTCTAACTTTTTTCCCTTGCTTCCTACGACAAAAAGTACCGAGCCCTTTTTGTAGAGCGTTAAATTTCCTACAATTTGCAATGGCTAAACTTATTTTTCGAGCCCATATTTAACGAGATATGGCGCTTCAAAGTAGCGGCAAGTTTCTAAAATTACCAAAAATAAAAAAAACTGAAAAAATTGCAGGTTTTCGCTTTATAACTTTCGTTTTACAGCATATTAAAAAGGAAAATGGCAGATGCCTCTATTTGGAAATGTTTAACGACATCCCCCCTCCCAACCACAATAGAATGTTCATTGAGTATGGGTATAAAACTACATAGAAAAACACACATTTTTGATTAATTCGATTTATTTAATAGAAATTTCTTTTGGAGATTACATTAATTAACTAAAAGAAAGGATTTAAAATAAGTAATATAGTTAAATGAGTAACATAAATTAAAGAAAAAACGCGAAAATCAAAGTTAGTGCCTTGACCTCTTTGGTCTAAATGAAGTGTCGATGTCTTTTCTTCCTGTGCAATGATGTCGTTGATCAGGGATTCCCAGTCTTCACAATCGCCCTCAGATTCTTCCTCCTGGAGGTCTGTCTATGGAGAATTCTCACAGGTGTGGCCCGAGCTGTTTTTGCAGACAGTGGAGCACCGCAGTTCTGTTTTTTTTTTTTTTGCAGCTGCAGGCCCCGGTTAAGTAGAGATTCTGGAGCTGCATTTTTGTGGTAGTAATGGGGATCACCCCTCGTCTAGTTAATGACCACCCCCAAACTGACAGTATTTTTCGTTCCCCAGCCATGTCTGAACTTGGAGCTACGTCCCAAAATCGCGGTACTTGGCTGTGTCTCTTGTAGGCGGGAGTCTTGCAAGTTGGAATTTTGTTTGCACCACCGATTTTGAAAACGGCTGATAGCGAAGGTCGTCCAGAGTGTCTTTTGCCATATTCCCACCGTACAACGACACAAGAAACTTCTTTCCTGCTGCAGAAATTTGGGGGACTGTTTAAAAACAGCAACTATGGTAGACAGGGGCGGGTTCTTCTCATAGAGGGTGCACACTTTCTTCTTCCTTTGTCCAAAATGGGCTGATGTGGTGTCACACCGACTTGCAGCGTGAAGGAATAGAATATCCTGTGGATCGAATTCTCATGATGCTGGGGAATACAAAAAGCTGGGCACGTTACCTCGCCCACTATTCTGGAAGTAGATGTTCTTGTGGGAAAAGGCTAATGCTGTCTGCAATACCAAGATATCCGCATCTTCACCTGTGATGGTAACACCAGTGAAGCCGGCAGCCTTTGATATAGCAGTGTTTACTATCATCACATCTGCATCTTCTATTGCCTGCTTAACCTCAATACCCTTTGTTGACATTTCAGTCATCAGCATTGAAATGAAGTTTCCTTTGTTGATGTCGTTGGAAAAAAAATTCTCTTCTACCATTGTAACTGCTGTTGTTGTGGAAAATACGAATTTTGTGGACGAGTGCAGTAAAGCCCGGCGAGATCGTTCTGATGCTTTGGTGCTTTGATAAGAGGCGTCACTAGGATACCCATCAAATACTAATATGGCATTGCACCCAAATTGTTTGCCCACATAGTCCACATAGGTCTTCCACACAGACTCGAACATGGCTGTTGTAGTCTTACCCCATACAACCTTATGTAGAAGGTTCCCTCCGTCAATTACTGCACGTTTTCTGCCGCCAAGGTCTATTTCTTCCTGTATTATAGTGAATGCTCCATACAGCACTGACTTTGTGCCATACCTTCTCCAGTAAAGAGAGACATTGGTAAGGGTACAAGATCAAATTTTAATAATTCCCTGAGGCCTTCATCAGACTGCTTGGCAATGCAAACTCATTGGAAGAGAGCTAGAGACTCGGCTGTAACTTTTTTGACTGCAATTTTCAATGCACAGGAAACTGAAGCGAGAGTAATCACCTTATTCCTTCGTTTCAGCTTCACATCTTCAAAAAATTTTCCCGCCATTTTCTTTATACAGGTGACGTCAATTTCTCGCGCAGAATGACAGTTCACCTCTTCATGACCAATGGGTCATGTGCTAAGAGACACAATCTCCTCAATCTCAAGGACTAGTGAGTAGGGGGAAATTGCCGATTCCGGTACAAATGGTGATAGCGTACAGCCCGTGGCTCTGTGGCCGCCATCTTGGATTCATGTGACCTTTGACCCTATGACCTAGACATTGGCCACCATATTGGATGATGTCACCACCCCAGATGACATCACCACCCAGATGACATCACCATAACGGATGACATCACCATCTTCGATAATGTCATCGTCACCATCTTGTTTCCAGCCGCCATCTTGGATTCCATTTTTTCATGCTCTATAATTTTGAATGATATCTAGGGAAAGCGATGGTGGTGTGCGACTCGTGGCTCCATCGTTAGCCTTGGCATCAACAATCTTGGATTTCATTTCTTAATGCTCTATCATTCCACCTTGACATCTTGGATGGCAGTGGTAGCATGTGGCTCGTGTTTATGTTGTTTGTCTTGACATCCACCATCTTGGATTTAATTTCTTCATACTCTATCATTCCACCTTAACATCCACCATCCATTTCATGCTTTATTATGTTACCTTGGCATCTGCCATCTAGGAATTTATTTCTTTACTATGCCAAGTGGCAGCAGTGTGTGGCTCACAGCTCCATCGTTTGCCTTGACCTCCACCATATTGGATTTCATTTATTTATGCTCTATCATTCCACCTTGGCATCCACTATCTTGGATTTAATTTCTTCATGCTCTATCATTCTGCATTAGCATCCATCATCTTGGATTTCATTTCTTCACCAGGACAAGCAGCATTGCGTGTCTCATGGCTCCATCGTTCGCCTTGACATCCACCATCCACTTCATGCTCTATCATTCCACCTTGACATGTACCATCTTGAATTCCATTTCTTTAGTCACATTCGTTCAACCTAATGCTCTATCACTCTGCCTTAACATCTAGGACAAGCGGTGGAGGCATGTGACTCCGTAACTCCACCATTAGCAGCCAGGGGTGCTGCAAATTTAATTTGGTTTTTCTGAACTTAGAAAAAAGAGGAGGAGAATGGTAGGATTGAACTGCCGGACCTCTGTCCTGCATACCAAGACATGTGTAGAAGTGATATATTAAATTATGTCGATCCCAACAGTCATTATTATTAATATATATCTTTAATTATTAACCGCCTTCTTGGATTAATGGTATGCTAGGCGGATCAATCGTCATTTATTTAATATATTTGTTAAAAAGGTATCACATATGAGGAAGGATTATTAGCTTCAATATCATTTGCATGTGCATACCTCTACGTAGACCATCAAAGGTATACAAGTGCAAAGCCGATCGCGATTTAATATTTCTGTTAAAAGACATCTCAGTTGAGAAAAATATTTTTAAAACTGTGTATAATTATTAGCATATTACTATACAGTTATTTTCATGTGCATACCTCCACATATACCATCAAAGATATTCAAGCTCAAAAATATTGAAATCATAGAGCAATATTTACATTCACAATTCAAAACAAAATCTTTTTTTTTTCTAAGTATTGGTTGGCACGTTACTCACGATTAAGCCTGCAGGCGACATCAATGATTAAATATTGTCCCACAAACACTCGAATTTAAAAAAGAAAATAATTCATTTTACATATTTGCAATTAAAATTCAAGAGGCAGAATGACATCGCACAGACTTGCATGCAGGCTTCGCTCCTCCTCCAGAAGGAGAGAATAGTTTATATCCCACAGGATACACCTGGTATGGGTTGCTGCTGCCATCTCCTCCCGGAAGAGTCGAACCTTTGCATGCAGGTCCCACAGAGTTACATCCTCTTCCTCTTTGTACACATCGTCCAGGTCCTCGAGACGTCCTACTGACACTATTGAGCCTGGTGTGTGCTCACTCCAAGGCACCAGAGTCAGTACTCGTTCTGGTGGTAGGAAAACATCTGCTGTAGACAGCGAGGGAGAGGAAGCTGTTTATGGAGGTGGCTTCCATGCAATGTCCTCCCTCGAAGGCGAGGGCAGCGTCCATCGTCGGTGTCGCCTGCAATCAGGCGCTCTGCTGTGCTCCCTCTCATTATAAACACAAGTTGAATGGAGTAGTGGAGCAGCATTGTCTCGTTGCTGTAGACCTTACTGGAGACTGTTAGCTGCCTCAGGTATTGCTCGAAGTCCTGGTTGTCTTCTTCCGGCATGGCATTGAATGCATCCATCTCCTGCGACGACTCGAGAAAGAATGATAGTTTGTCTCCTGGTAGAGAGAGTGTGTGAGCAGACCGTAATGCGAGCAGGTCATGTGTGTAGGTGACAAGAACCAAGTGATCAGCCGATGACATAGATGGCAAGCTGATCTCAGAGCAAGCTGCCCAGATGAGACATTGGGCAAGAGAGGCATCAGGAAGGCGGGCCAGCCCCTAGCAGGTCGTGATGAGCCTTCCAGCCATCCTTGCCTGCCTTCCATTGCTGTGAGTATCTCAAGAGCTGTAGGAAATTTCCTGCCTGCTTGTAGAATAATGGATTTTTTAAAATCATATATGTATATATATTTTTAATCATATGTGTGTGTGTTTGTGTGTGTTCATTCCTTTATACAGAAATGCAAAAAAATACATACAGACATATCTTATCTTCTAACATAAATGTGCATTACTATTTTTTGATAACTGATGATTTGGGAATCCAGCTAGCATGACCGGAATTGAAGTCGAGCCACCTCACCAACAAGTTAGTTCCTTAGTACTTCAACGCTTTCTAGACCAAATGTGTGTGTGGATACTTGGTAACTTGAATTTCTTCGCTTCAGAACTATCCTCTGATAGATCTTCCTTCCATGTCCTCGAGATAAAATGTCCTTGATTCGTAATGTCGAATCTTGACAATCTTATATATTTCAGCGCTCTAGTTTGGAGTGTAACCTTTAGTAAATTTGATCTTCACTAGTGATATTCTGACATAGTCTCCGATCTTCACCTTAAGCTTGCGAGGGTCCAATTCTTTCTAATTCTTGAATATTACTGAGTTGTCCTTGACATCCACAAGTCTCATTTTCGTGGTCCGATGTACTCTGGGATTATAATTCAAGACCAGACGAGGCAACATGTTCAGCCACATGTAACTTCCTTGCAATGAGAATTTTTTCCACATTTTATTCTTCAAAGTCCGATTAAAGCATTCCACTATGTTCGCCTTCATACCCCTATGCAAAGAGTAATGGTTCATGTATGTTTAGTTAACAGGGTCCGAAATGCAAGATTGTAGAATTCTCTTCCAAGGTCCTTATTTATATTCCTAGGTGGTCTTTGTCTTGTAAAACAGAGTTCATTGCATTTGACACACCTCTCACATTTTTAGTCTTTATGGGCACTGCCAAAGCATACTTGCTGTAACAGTCAATGAGAGCCAATATATTTGAATCCCTTATTGGCACATGCATAAGGTATCATTTCAACCAGATCTGCCTGATACAAGTCCTGCAGATCAAAAACTGGCACTTTGCGATGTGGATAAATTCGTCTTGCAGGCTTGTATAACTCACTGGCAATATTTGCACGACTTTCTATGTATCTGTCTTCATGCAATTCTTCGATGATGTAAGATATTTCATTAGCGTGAGAATTATTCCCAACTCGCCGAGAAGCAATTAGCAGATGTAATCTGTCGACAATTTCATTAACATTGTTCCAATAAATGTACTCTGGACACCGACCATCTTCTATTTTGTTTTACTTAGATAGAGACCAGAACCAACTGCATCTCCAACATCGGGAAACATCTATGAAATAATGTCAAATTTCGGATGTGTTTCACCCTTATATTCATTGCTGGCAGGATCGTTGTCCTTGAAGTGTGTGCTCGTAAGTTTCAGCAGTCGTTTATAATGCTGCAGAGCACTGCGAGAGTATCCGACAGGGTGTTTTGTTTAAACAGTAGTTTATAAAGTCCTGTAGCCGAATGGACCACGACATTTCCAACTCGTACATCATCATTTGGCAGGAAAAGTATTTGTTTAGTCCCCAAGAATCACTTTTTATTTTGTTTGTACACATCATGTGTTCTATCATTAATCGTAGATGTATATGATGTCAAATAATTATGAAATAATGGACTTAGTTTCTTCTTCTGTTCATTTCTTCATTTCCATATAGAAAGTGGCAGGTCATCTTCATCTATAGTACTACGCATAAGTTTCTTATGAGACTTGGGTTAGATGTCTGGTTCGATCTTCACTGCTACAGTCGATGAAGGTGATGGTGCAGGTTTCATATTGTTGAGTTGCTCGGCAATAGGTTTAAACGCTTCTTCATTAGCCATGCCATGTTCCATTTTGACATGGTTGGCTAATAAATATTTTGCACGAATGTTCTTAATCACTTTGTGTAAGTCATTGACATCAGACATCATACTGAATGCAGACTATTTATGTTCCAGGTTTATATAATCTAATTGCGAGGTAGCGAGTTCGAAACAGAAGTCAGAAGATTTTCGATATTATCTATAGTATTTTATAATGTTATTAATTGAGGTAATATCTTATTCAGAACATCATCACTGCTAGTATTAAATAGGTCTTATATTCTTCCGAGTATTCTGTCGATCAATGTTTCGACATCAGTAGGGATAACCCCGAGTTTAACAACTGTATCATTTATGCTAGCTATTACATAATTACATGTTCTTCACAGTACACTCTGTATTAAAGTAATCGATTCGGTATTCAGGGACTCGACATGAGCCTTGTTAACAGCATCTTTGTCTTCTTTTGGATCAGCGACATTTTTAATTATCTTCTCCTCTGCACTGTAGTTTCCATTATCAGTAGTACAGCTTTCCACATTTCATTTCAGGCCATTATGACCAAATTTAGAATTTATGTAGCTCATCTCTCACTGATGATAAACTGATCAAATCCTCATCTGTACCTCCCTTTAAGTAAGGGAAAATCCTTGACAATAACCAGGAAACCATGCAGCTCTCTCCAACAAAATGCACACACATTCTTCATCCACACGAAACAAAACAAACATGTTTGCATTGTCCCGTAGTAATTGTTTTGGTATGCGGGAATACATTTGACAAAGGTAAAACGAATCCACTTGTACATGTCTACCCATGCAGAAATATTCTTGAGTGCACGACTGTTTCTCACAAGCCACATCGTCGAAAATAAATATGGAGCTTGGTAAAGCTTCACTCTGTGGCACAACAGCTTCATTGTCTCTCCGTGGAAAATAACCTAGTCCTTCCACAGACTGTAGAATCATTCCAAGTCTCTTGTACTTTGTTTGTTGTAAAGATTTCTAGTTCAAATACACGTTCTCGAACCGAAGACCATTGAGTTCCTCCAGCAAACTTAGCATCACACATGTTTTCCTACAACCTGATGATATTCCGATGATAAAACACGCTGTATTCGGAAACAAAATTCCATACCTCGATTCCAAAGAAATGGTTTTTTCTTTCGCAGGGATATTTATGGGAAGAGTAACATCTTGCTTGACAATGTGTATGTTGGCACTACTATCATGCAGAGCATTCGGAGACGATTGCGGAGCATGTGGAGATGATTGTGGAGCATGCACAGACAATTGTGGAGAGTAGAGAGACGATTGCGGAGCATGCGATGCTAATTTCAAAGGTAAATGTAATGCACGTGGACTCAATTGCGGAGAGTGCGGAGCCAATTGTGGATACAGTTGCGGAATATGCAGAGACAGATGTGGAGTTAATTGCAGTGCACGAGGCTGTGATTGTACTAGCAAAGTACTGCATGTTTTAGAATGCCTTTTCAAAATATCTCTCCGAGTAAACTCTCGTTGGCAGTATTCGCACCGAAATCTCAAACTCGAAGTCTTCATTCTGCAGGTAGTTACTTTATGCCACAGCACATTTCACATGGCTGTAAACACTTTACCGCAGAAGCGACAGTGGAGGTGCATCATTAGTACTTTATATCCGTACTGTTCGAAGTATAGAATTATATTGGCTCAAAAATATATAAATGATTGCTTTTATATAATTTGCAATCAGTACATTGTGATGCCTCGCAGAGGTAAGATCGGACATGGACTAGTGAACACACTCATCAACAATTTATCTTGTGAAGTGCATATTCCCGGATACAAGTTCTGTGGACCAGGTACGAAGCTTGCAAAACACCTGGCACATGGCGACGTTAGTGCGATCGATCTCAATAACGCCTGCAAGGAATACGATATCGCCTAGGCATCCAGTAACAAATTAGAAGACAGGCACGCGGCTGATGATATCCTTGCAGACAAAGCCAAGAAAATAAATTGCCAAGTCACCTCAAACAAAGTTTGGACAGCGAGCAGCTGCTTGGGGTGTGCCCAAAATAATAAAGACAAAAAATGCGGAATGGGATTGCGAATGACGCAGCAACTCAACCAAAAGAAAAGTAATAGGAAGACACGAGCGAAAGGATGCAAAGGGAAGAAGAGAGGAGGCTTCCTGCCATTTCTCCTACCAGGACTTGCGGCACTAGGTGGTTTGATCGGTAGAGTAATTGAAATTACACATGCAGTAAATACATCGAAAAACCGAGGCAAACAATTGCAAGAAGCTCTGCGACACAGCAAGCAAATTGAAGCTATTGCACAAGGAGTAAAAAACGGCAAAGGACTGTTTCTAAGGCCGTACCCCACATGAGGTAGAGAAATAACCAGACGAAGGAAATGAAAGAAGCAATCTTAAAGAAATTATCTAACCGACCGCTTACTAGCATAGACGTGAAGAAATGTGCACAAAAATTACAAATGCGATATTTCCGAGGAGTGTACATGCATGACGACCTACAACAAAAAACTAAGAGAAATGAATGTGGAATCATAAATTTAGACAATAGCTCTGGACTGGGCACACATTGGGTAGCTTACAGAAAATATGGAAACAGTGCCGAATACTATGACAGCTTTGGAAACCTATGTCCTCCGATAGAAGTGTGCAAGTATCATCACGGCAATGTATTGTGATCAGTCATGTCTGTAACTTTGATCTTGACGGGCAATAACTCGGAACTATGCTCTGTACATTTTCCGGCACTCGTCTTGGAAGGATCGTGGCCTCTGGCACTTCTCGATTTTCGAACATATTTCTCTGTGACTAGTGTGGACAGCTCAAAAAGTAAGTTTCGCTATGTTAAAAATAATGTTGTGGAAGAAGTAAACTTACCTACAGATTCATACGAGATCGATGACATTACATCATACCTCAAGAAAGCATTGCAGCCAGACATAATGTGTTTGCTACGAGGAAACTCAGACACCCTGAAAAGTGAGATAATTTGTAGTTCAGATATTGATTTTACCGAGCCTCCTTGTTGGGATTCGGACACAAAATGTACGAGAGTGGTAAAGTGCATGAACCAACACTTGCAGTAAATGTGATGCCAGTTAATGTTATAAGAGTGAACTGTAATCTGGTAACAGGCTCATATCTCAATGGGAAACCGAACCGGACATTACACGAATCTGCAGCAATGGTCCTGCCTGGCTTCAAACTAGTAGAGGTTCCGAAATCTCTTATTTATGCACCAATCTTATCGAAGAGTGTGCATGAAATTATCGTTTGTATAGTTAACCAGGAAGACAATTTGATAAATTTTCGAAACGAAGAAATAACACTACATCTACATTTGAAGAAAGATGGGTCTAATTTTAAGAAAAAATATATAAAAGCAGGTCTCGATGTCAAGCTGAATGGCAGTACGACGAGAGCCATCAGTGTGTTAACACACAGGAATATCACGTTCTTGAAGAGTCTTGGTTTCAGAGTCAGCAAGAATGGAGGCAGAAATACTGAATATAGACGAACTCATTAGTTACGAATATGCGATCACAAAGACTGAATTTCATACTTATTCACCATATCTACCTGGGCTCTTCATGCTATCGTCAGAAGTTCGAATACCTGTACGAAACCAAGATATTTACACCCTGCCATGCAACTCATACTTGAGATTTCGAGGCACGCTTAAGAAACCTGGAGATGATGTACCTGTAACTACCAAGATAATTAGAAATGGTATACCTCAACATGATTAATAAAATATCTTATGAACTTAATGGTGTGGAGCTCGATCAGACAAAAGATGTAGGTATTACTTTCACGATGAAGAACTACCTCTCTCTTACAAGAAACCAATTACCTGCAGCCAAAATGACTGGATGGGGAATCAAACCAGATTATAGAGTGCCAGTGTACAAAGGTGGAAGATTTGAAATATGCATACCACTCTCTACATTATTGGGACTCGTCGAGGACTACAGACATATAATAATGAATTCCAAACAAGAGTTGGTAATATTGCTGGCAAACATGCAAACTAACGCTATTGCAGATACTGCAGATGTAATACTATCGCTGCATTCCATAGAATGGCTTCTGCCTCACGTGCAAGTAAGAATGGGAGAGCGAATCAAACTGCTGAAATTTGTCGAGAAAGGAAGAAATATCGCTGTGGCATTTCGCTCATGGAGGTTGAAAACATACCCTAGCCTTACGTAGTCTCAAAATGTCAACTGGAATATTAAATCAAGTTTTGCTACCGAAAAACCGAGATACATAATTCTAGCATTTCAAACAGGAATACAAAATGCTATTGATTCAAATCGCTCAAAGTTCGATCACATCAAGACAAAGAATGCTAAAGTGTTTTTGAACTCTGAAAGTTTTCCTTATATGGACCTAAATGCTGACATTATTAATGGATCATATATGTTAGCATATAAAATGTTTGCCGATTTTCAAAGATCGAATTGTGGTCACGAAGCTTCGACGATGCTCGAACCAAACGAGTTCATGAACAATGCACCACTCCCAGTATTCGACGTCAGTAAACAAGATGACCACATAAACACAGGAGTGGTTGACTGCAGAATTGAAATGATAGCTATGGAGAACATACCTACCAACACTCAAGCCTATGCTCTCATAATACACGATTGTCTGGCAACATACAATGCAAGAGATAAGGTGGTTAAAATTCTGTCATAAGTCACGAACTCAGTACAGTTATCCACAGACCTCCACCATGTTCGCTAATGTGCAGGGCTTCACATCTCCAATGGGATTCATCATAAAAGAAATTTGCATTGCTTACTCTGATGGCAGCACATATTCACGCAAATTCCTACCTCAATTTTCGTATCGCCTGCTAGACTATAAAAGCAAGAATACGAATAAATGGCTTACAAATTATTTCCATGGACTGCACTGGGAAGATGGCGATGTGTAATATGAGAAAATAAACAGTGTACTTATGGAAATGATAGATGATGACATAGTCTTCGTGGCTGGTCCTGAGCAGAAGAGGTGGCTGAGTATTTACTGCAATGACAAAATAAATATTATCGACTTGCAAACACAGTACGACTGCCTGTCTCTGGGAAAAATAGAGAAGATGTATACTTGCCACAGCTGTGACTCAGAACTCTGCAAGTCTGAACAGAACTATGCTTGTCCTCGTGAGAACACTTTGCTGCTGCTGGCATGGAGCCTTGGCATGCGATGACATCAATATCGCGTGAGTATAAAGGAGGAGAGAGAGACCCTCGCAACATTGTTATCTGCCAGTCTTCATTCTCTTGCAAGTACTTCAACAGCTACGACATCCATGCTCCATCATCATGACTCCATCATCATGTACGAGGATTTCAATCTGCTGGACATTCCTAAATACGAAGATGTTACCATTGACTACCATAAAGTGAGTTTCAAGCCAGCTGGCTTGTGCGAGCAAATTGAGTCATGTAATGGAATCGAACACTGGATACCGTATAATGAAGAAGAGTGTATGTCATTAGTTCCAGTGCCTTGCAGTACTATATCTGTGCTGTCAATTGGCTTCGTCCAGACACCAAACTACTTGCATCTACAACTTCGTTCGTGACTCAAGCAAACGAAAAACAGTTGCTGCAAAAATGGTTTCAACAGAGCATCAGCGATGAGCTACGCAGACCTAACAGTGATAAAATTACAATACGGACAGAGTACTGCCATGGAGATCAACACATCACCATCATGAATCGAGGTCGCACTACATGGGTTTCTATGTGCTCACCACTGACTTGCGAAGTATATTTAGCAACTTCCTTCTGAACTGGACAGTCATTAAGCATCCTTCGTCTGCGGCGACATGTTCGACAAGCGTGAATGTGTGCTTTTCCGACCAGATAAAGTGGGCAAGTATGAACGATATTTCATCGGTTACAGAAGAGTAATATTCAAACCAGTATGTGATGGTACGAATCATATGTGGGGCTATTATGACTTTTGCGATGGTTTCTACACTCAAACTTTGTCATGCAAAAATCTAAATAGATGTGCTGTTCTTAATCTTCGCCCAAACAGTGAGCTGTCTGTAAGTAGAGATGACCCCACCATACATGTCGAATTCCAAGACATTGATGATCATCAAGTTGATAACAGAATAGACTTCTGCTTATGAGACTTGGACTCTGATAATATTTTCCAGTGGAGTGAAGAGTGCAACGTCATCGAACACAAGACTATTCTTCACAGGTACGTGTGGAACTTTCCGTGCTCCCCCGAGGTCTCCTGTGTAAATAGATTACCATCATGGGTATCGAAGCCCAGACTGCAGAGCCAGAAACAGATGGCGTAACAATAGAAGGTGAAATTATTTGTAGAAGCAAGTGTTAATGTCTGGAGACCTGCTGTGACTTCATCACCGGGATCCTGTCTATGCTGGTCGGACTCTTCCGCTGACGTCATACGTCACAGTGTACTTAAAGAGGTTTTTCAGACCTACAATGATTCAGTTCCCATCGACCGCATACTCTCAAGAACAATTGCAGCTTTTCATCCTGCGAACCACTAAGCAAGTACGAAGCCTGGATTGAGTAGGGTGACGTACTCGAATTGGAATGGTAGTCAATTACGCACACATATGGAAGAATGTGATGGACATATTCATACACTGTTTGCCGATGAACCATTAATATTTGAGCCATGTCAACAGATTATTGACAGCATTACTTATGGACAGTGCTTTGTGTTCTACTTGCGCGAAGATACTCCACTCATGGTAACAAATTATGGTTGGTGCAATAGACTCTGTGCAAAGAAAGTAATAATGATGATTTTTTGTGTACTGAGGTACTGAAATGCATGTTTTGTAACTATTTTATATAGAATAAATCACGTGAAATGAAAATAATCGTCAATTTTATATATATATATACACACACCCTTATGTATAGAAAAATTGGTTACTAATATAAAAATAAAATAAATAAAAAAGTTTTTGGTTTAACTACATGAAAAAAAATACTTGAAAGATAAATTACATAGGTAAAATAAATGAAAATGCTATTATTTCATGAATGTGCCTATATATTTCCTACTACTAAATGAAATGCCACATTGTTTTATAACTGAAAACTTTAAAAAATCAGTGGCATATGTGTTACCTTGTTCCCTACCCCTGAGCATTGACCCCCTGACACTTGACCCCTAACCATTGACCCCTGACCCTAGACACCTGACCCTAGACCCGTGACCCCCTGACTCTTGACCCCTGACCCTTGACCCCTACCCCTAGATGCTTGACCCTTGACCCCTGACCCCTACCCTTGACCCATGACCCTGGGACCCTTGACCCCTGACCCTAGACCCTTGACCACTGACCCTAGACCCTTTACCCCTGACTCTTGACCCCTGACCCCTTCGCTTGACCCGACCCCTGACCCTAGATCCTTGACCACTACTCTTGACCCTTGACCCCTGACCACTACCCTTGACCCTTGATCCTTGACCCCTGACCCTAGACCCTTGACCCCTGACCCTTGACCTCTGATTGCAATGAGTATAGCTGAGTGAAAAACTTGTCTGGAATAATAAACTGTGTTCAAGCTAGAAAATTTTCCCTGTTCAAGAATTGACAACACTCAGTCGCTGGCTGTGATCACAAGAATACATTAGCGAGCCGAACTGGTGACATAATCTCGATGACTATGTTCACTCTTTGACTAGTATGCCTCATACTTTGTCACAAATGTCGCTGGCGCATGCTCGCATTCCTTTAGCTTGCTAGGGTGAATCATATGACGCCAGAGTCCGATGTCCAAGTCACTGCTAAATGCAGCTAGCTCCAAGTGACGTCTTGGTTCTTCCCAGAGTAAATGTATGACCGCAACATGCTTCGCTTTGAGCGGTCACTCGACGAGCTGCAACTTGCTTCAACATCTGGGGTTTTGATGGCATGAGGACAGCTGGTTTAACTCGGCTCTGTAAGTGACTGTACCATGTGTGGACAGAAATAATTTCTCAGGGAAACAGAATGATGACAGCATGATATTGAGCTGAGACTTTTCCATGAGGCAGAACCCACAAGCACACAACTCCTATTACTCACTAAAGCCCGACTGCCCCTATTCCTGTCCTCATTGTGAATAAAATGATCTTGGAGACCTCGATTTTCGACAGTAACTGTTCATTGTTCGTGGTGTTGAGTGCTTCTGGATTGTTAGTTGAAGATTTATCCAGATTACATTTTATTACTTTCTATTAATTCTATAGTTTATTAGGGGTTTTTTCCTTTCAAATAATCAAGAGTTAAGGTTTAGGTTGTACTTCAAGAATTTTAGTCAGATTAGTACATCAAGAGTTAAGTTTTAGGTTAGTACATCAAGAGTTGATAGGAGGAAGGAGAAGGAATCCAATACAGATTTTGTAGCAAGGCTTTTGCCTTTCAGAATAGTATGCTGAGGCATGAAAGGAATTACTGTCTCAACCTGCATCAAGGAGAGCAGGCACTGTGTGAGAGGTGTGGGGTGACTATCTCCAGAAAGGATGATATGCAGAGGCATCTTCGGAGCTGCAATGCTCTCGTCAGGCATGCAATGGCTACCAGCTGCAAATAATGCAATAAGCAGATCGCTTGCACTTACGATACAAGGCTCCATGAAGCAGTGTGTGGTTTTAAACCCGACTGCACATAATTCAATTGTGAGTTATGCACGAAGAAATTTACAAGAAGAGACTCTCTTTTAAAACACACTACTAACTGTAATGGACCTTCTCCTGTGAAGAAGAAACGAGTTACAGTACCTATGTCTCAACCATCCAGTACATCTCAACAGGGACCATCTGCGAGGCTACAAGCTGTGTCGCAAACTTTGGCTCGACCCAGAATAGTAGCAGGAGCCAGAGCTGTCAACACCAATGGGTTTGTGGAGGCTAAAACCGCTTTCCGGAAAAACTTGAGAACATTGGTCGCAGTCAACATTAGTAAAGGATGCAAAGATATTTGTAAATATTTAAATCATATCAAACAGAATTTAATCAACCAGGCAATTGAAGAAGTTGAAGAAAATGGAAGCATAAAATTTAACATTGTGTTGGAATGCGAATACAGGAAACCCGAACCTCATGAAGACTAGAGTCATGTCTGTGTATTTAAAATAAAAAACATTGCAGTTAATAATAGTAACGATGTAGAGCAAGCCGTAGTGAACAGCATCCTAAAAATTTGCAAGGAAGAAGAGGAGTAAATGAGCAAAGGCTGTGGCTGGGCCTTAACGTATATAAAAAAGCTTCAATTCAGAATAAATAAACTAGCTCTGCTGAAGGCCTTCTCATACCTTAAGCTACCTGCTCTCATCAAAGCCAGAAAGGCAATAATCAATCCCCTCAGAACCCGACTCACATGTATAAACAGGTTTCAATATTGCCTCAAAATCAAGTAAGTTGATATTGGTACTCTATCACCATTCTGGTAGTTTATAAACTTCAAGACCAGTGGCTCACCATGTGCGACACAGGCATCGATGTGATGAATGTGGCTGATGACTCTATTAGAATATTATATTTTTAAAAGGGCTTAAGTCACCAGGCAAACATTTGTGGGAAAACAAGAAAAACTGTTTAAATTGTACAATAATATTATATAGGCATTTGCATTGCCATTGCCATATTATATGGTGCAAATGTGATTCTTAGACAAGAGGTTGGATTTATGATGTAATATTTGGATAATGTAATTAATTATTAAAAGTTGGAGACTGATGCCTAAAAAAAAAAAAAAAGCAATAAAAGATACTGAAACCTCACACTCCTGTGCAATAAAACTAACATAGTATTGACTGCATACATTTTTACATGCACAGTTATACATTTTGGTATATGATGCATTAATTTACTACAATAATCAGTATTTGACCGTTCATTCACTTATTTTCTTGGTTGTCATTCTTTACAGGCCACTTCAGAATAGCTTCGTTACCATACAGAGTGCCTTGATGGGAACGGACTCCAAACTTTCAGCAGAGTTTCGTGTAAACAATGCCACATGAAACCAATGCCACCCAAAAATGTGACGTAACTATCCACTTATATTCTCAATGTCAAGATTATCCCTGGTTACACGCGAAGGCCACATATGTAAATGTTGTTCTGATGTTGCTGAACGTACTTCAATGAACATATCTATAGTCCATTCCCCACTGGAAGCAACTTACACGGAGCCCTCCTAAATATCTACTTGCTGGCCCGGTTTGTATCCTTCTGCCAAATGTAAACAAACATTGCCATGTGACTGCCATGTAGCATCTGTTAAAATCAATGTTTACATGCCATTGTGTGTGTACATGTGTTCGTATACTTTCGCTACACCTAAACATAAACATTGAAATGTGACTTCTACTGTTATACCTGTCAAATGTGTTGTTTACTCTGTACAGCTTTTCAAAGAATTCTGTCGTAAGTCAATTTCAAAAACCACTATGTACGAATATTCACAGTTTAGGCCTTTAACATTATTTAGGCCAGCTTTATGACGTTTCAAAAATGCCTGAATTGACAATAGTTTCTACGATTATGTTAGATTAACATATTTATCTTCCATGTCATAGCACATTACGTGCAATGCATGTTAATATTTTTCCGCGACTGTGTTTAATACTGTTACAACTGCGGGGTAATGAACAATAGTATTTAACTTTTTGTTATTGATATGTGTTGGGTTATTTCTTTAAAAGGACTGCCTCAGTTCGAATAACGAAGAAATAAGCAGTCCAACGAATAAAGAGACATTAAAATCAAGCACACTACCCATGTCGCTAATTTTTTGTCATACAAACTTAAAATAAAGCAGTGAACATGCATGCAAATAAGTCTACCTTAACTTTTATTCCTTTCATATTTATATGTATTGCTACTTACTGTGTATTAATTTTGTTGAAATTTATTGGGGCTGGGCTTGGTTATTTTGTTGGGATTGGTGGTAAATCACGTTACACGACTGTGTTTCAAACACCCAGGGTAAAGGTACAACATTGTGATAAAGAAACAGACACTGATGTAAATAAATAACTTCATAATCAAAACAATTCACATTTAAAACGTATAAATAGTTCACATCAAATATTTGAAATCACGCAACACACAATCCAGTGTAACGATCAACACGCAGCCACGCCACACTATTTCACACACAGCTCGAAACACACACCTTAACAGTATATTTATTACTGATGCGAAAACACAAATTTATCACGATATCGTAACTTGCTTAGGTAGGTTAAAAAAACACATCTACAAACGCCATGTAGTAATATGAGGTATTTTTCTGAGTAAGTATAATTCATGCTTCGTTTATGTCATGGCTCGCCACATCTGCTAACTTCACTTTGATTCTGCTGCGACATCATATCTAAATATGTTTTTAAAAAAAGTATCCAAACATTGGAAATCTCTTTTCAGTTGTAAATTACAAATTAAAAAATCATTATTTTGCTGTAATAAGTATGAAATATGCATAACATTGCTGCTTACTAGCGAAGTGAAACTTCCCGAGTGTGAAAGAGACAAAGAGAGAGAGAGAGAGAGAGACAAGCCTCGCTCCGCAGATAGTTTTTAGTTGCTTTCTCGCCCGATAAACAACACCATACCATTACAGCCTACTCACAATATTTTCCGCTGTTAATTTAGACTGTAAAAATTATATATGTTGCTATCGGGGTACCTAAATATTTAAATATTTTAATATGCACAGTTTAATTTACAAATAGTATACTAAAAAAAAGGTTGAAAATTAATTTTAACTGTGAACTATTTCTTACTGACCATTGCCAACATGTCGCTGCTCTAATTGTTGATAATTCATATCTAAAAAGAAATAAAGATTACAAGTTATAGAAGATATTAAGGTAAAGTTTCATTTATTCGATAATACAGTACTCTAAAGTTAACCACAGTGTTATATATTTACAGAATACAGGTTATTGAAAAACAGGTTGGCATGTTATGCCTAGAGTGTTTTTTTCAAAGGTTGATCTTCATAACTTGCTTCCAATCGGGAATGGTCTATATTTGTTAACAGACGTGTTGGAGGTAGAGCATACCGAACGTCCATCAATAAAGCACACTGTCAGTTACACCGCGATCACGAGTCAGCCCTCCATAACTCTTCATTGTCCTCATTAAGACCTGCTCTATGCTCATGTCTGACCAAATGCCAGACCAGAATTTTTCAGTTAGACGAATAGTGAAGTAGCCTTATGTCATGAACCTGTTAAATTCCTGAGGATCAATTTTGTCTTGTATGCTGATCATGTCCTGGTAGTACATATGTGCACTCTTTTCATAGTTTAAATGACCTGCTGCATTGAAGTAGGGTATCGTTTCTTTGAAACATTCGAGGCGAAGGTTACAATCCCCCATACAATCAGCTTTAATGAAGCTTTTCATTTGAGTACACATTCAGAAGTACTGAATCCATAGTGTACCAGTAGGTCCTCCATTTTCAATTGTCTTCAGGATTTCTGAGAATTTGATGGCCACAGCATGGAACACCGCATCATCAAGTACCCTCAAGATGTTGAATCTGTCATAATAATTGATAACTCTATCCAGTGCAGACAAGTCTTACTCTGTTAAGTCGAGGCATTCAATAATTAAACCAACCAAAGAAGCATGAGTGGGGATATGTGTTCTAACAGCCCTGGCATTTGCATGACCAGACAATATCTTATCAACACTGTTTCCAGCATAAATTGTGCAGAATAGCTCTTTCAAACCACTATCAAACCATTATCGTCCCCATCGCACCCATAAACCACATCAAAAGGTGGAAACCTCCTAGCCTCACAACGACGTTGCTTAGCTCTGGAATAGAGGCATTTGCTACTACATCGCGAGTCTACCGAAAGTTGCTTCTTAATCCACCATTTCTCGTTTAATTTCCATTGCAATGTCCTGTGACCATTCATGCATTAAATAACCTAAAACTTTGGACAGTTTGGGATCAATTTTTGTTTCCTGGCTCACCTCTTTCTCTTTGATTAGTATTTCTCCATTTTGCACATTATTCAAATAGGTGGCCTCGCCATCAACATACTGCACATATATTAAGTCCGGTTCTGTGATTTTCAATGGAACCTGCGATAAAGTGTTTGCATTACCATGGGTTTGGGACTTCACAAATTCAATTTTGTATTCGAAATTGGATAAAAACAAAGCATAATTTTGCAGCCTGCTTGCCACCATTATGGGAATATCTTTTTTGGAACCAAATGTGGATAAAAGTGGCTTGAGGACTGTCACCAACACAAACTGATTGCTATAAAGATACTTATAAAAATACTTAACCCCAAAAACCAATGTCAGGCTCTCTTTTCTATTTGGGGGTAATTGCATTCAGCGTTACTTAGCATGTGTGAAGCATAGGCGATTGGTCTCTTTGCCTTATCTGGGTATATACGAGACAAGACTGCACCCAAACCATACTGGGATGCATCACATGCTACCTTTAAGGGTACTCGCGACTCATAATGTACCAGCATTGAAGTTGACACCATAACCTCCTTTATTCTTTTTAAGGGTTGCACAGTGCACTTATTTTTCAGCAATCTATAAAATGGATGTGAAATGGTGGCCAAATTGGGTACAAACTTATCATAATAATTTATCAAACCTAAATATGCTCTGAGTTCAGTGATGTTACTAGGCAATGGCGCATCTACAATGGCTCCTACCTTGGGCGAAGTTGTGTGTAAGCCCTTTTTATCGACTCTGTAGCCACAATATTCCACAGATTCCTGTAAAAGCTTACACTTGCTGTGCTGAACACATAAAACTGCCTCCTTTCGTCTACGACAAATTTCCCTTAATATTTCTACATGTTTGACATCATCCTTCGCTGTAATCAGTACATCATCTACAAACCACCCCATTCAGACTGGCTAGTAACTGTCCCATTATTCTCTGGAACAATCCTGGACCAGAAGCTATACCATAAGGTATTCTGTTGTACCTGAACAAACCCCTATGAGTACTGATGGTGACATACTTTTTGGAAAATTCCTCCAGTGACACTTGTTTGTTGGTATGCCTGAGTCAAACCAATTTTGCTAAATTTATCACAATAACCTACACTGCCTATCAGATCCTCAATTCTTGGTACTGGATACCTGTCAATACTGAGGATTTGGTTCACTGTAATTTTATAGTCCCCGCAAATTCTAATGGTACCATCTTTCTTTACAATTGGCACTATTGGAGTAGCCCACTCACTTGACTCCACTGGTTCCAGTATTGCTTCCTGTACTAACCTCTCTAATTCATTTTCCACTTTATTTCTTAACGTGATAGGAAGCCGCCTAGGTTTAAAATACAGAGGGGGCATGTCAGATTTAATGTGCAAAGACACTTTACCTTTGCTTTAGGTACCTAAACCCTGCTCAAAAACTTCAGGGAAATCTGCCATTAATTCTTTCCCAATGTTTCGCTCTGATAGTTCCTGCTCCCGTAAACTGCCCACTGGCATTGCAATTTGCAACCTTCTCAACCAGCCTCTACCTACTAATGTGGTAGCACCACCTTCCACTATATGTAATGGTAACTAATGCTCTACATCCTTTATCCTTACAGTTACCTCAATAACACCCTTGGGCTTAATCACACCACCTTGATAGGTTATAAACACTGTTAAAGTAGTCTGCAACGGAATCTGGTGCAATACCTGACAATATAAATCATAAGGAATGGCTGAAATGGCTGATCCTGTATCTATCTCCATCTCTAACAATGCACCCTCGACCGACAGTTTACATATACACACCTCCTGAAATTCCTATTTACATATTCTCATTTTAAACAATTTACTAGGAACTTCACTTGAGTATTCACAATAATTAACATGCTTATCTTTGCATACCACTTAAAGATGGCCCTGTCGGCCACACTGTCTACACCTCAAATTGCGATACCTACAAACCGATTTTGTGAGATTGTTCCTACCACAACAAAAACACCGCATATCCTTCACACCTGGAATTAGACTTGTTTGCATCACTGCTGCCAGTAACATACCTCGGAAGTATCAGCTTATATTTTTCTTTGCCGCTCACTGCAGTTTGATTCACCTCCATGGTGGCCTCCTCGGATGAACTGGTAGATGCATTGTAGTGCTGCAGCTGCAGTTTCTGCGAAGTGAATGTGGCCGCCTCTTTCTCTGCCCGCTCCATATTAGCCGCCAGTCTCACTGCCCTCTCGTATGAATAGTTTTCTTCCATCAACAACTTCTGGCACACCCTTTCAGACTGCACACTACCGACCAACCTGTCCTACAGCCGCTCGGACAATGACTTACCAAAATCACAGTGCTTGCTGAGCTCCTTCAACACTGCTACATGCCAATATAGATTCCTCTGGACTTTGCACTCGTTCGCCAAATTTAAACTGCTCCGCAATATAATTGGGCTTAGGATACACATAGTCCTGTACAATTTTAATCACTTCTGCATAAGATATCTCGGCAGGCTTCTTGGGAGTACACGAATTCTGCAGGTAATAGTATGTCTCTGTTCCGACCGAGGCCGATAGAGTGCTCAACTTCCGTTCCGCAGGTATAGAGTTACAGTTTACGAACAATTCAAACTGTTCAATATAAGACTACCACATCTCGCCCTTACTAATGAACGTGCCCAAGCTTCCTAAGACCACCATTCTAAGACCTAAAGCCACGATCACAAACGTTTTTACCGACATCTTGCAATGGCCGTATCCCATCCTCGTCACCAAATGTGCTGTTTCCACCTTTGGGAAATGCCAGAAAGCATCATTAACAGGAAAATTGAGGCACACGCAATCCAATTAACACTGCTTTATTGCCGTACATACATTACAAGAACAACATAGGAACAATACCATAGATAACATGCAACAAGCTGCTAACATCCTAGGCAATAATAATAATTGCAAATCACACTCTTGCCAACCAATACATCACAGGTATAAGAAAGGGAGGTCTGCACACTTACCTGATAAACCTGCCAAGTTAATGTCGCCATAGTCCACTAGGTAGCCATTGCAGCACTACATGTCTTGTATTTGAATGTTGCCATAGCAAGGCATTTTGTTGTTTACATTAATTAAAATTTGAATGAAATGCAACTATAATTGCCGGGAAGTCATATGAGGGAGTCTATACAGGTGATAGATGCTAATAAATGTACCTATAAGCAATTCTTAGCCATTTCATGCATTTGACATCCGCCGACCCGCCGAACCCTCATATGCCACCGAATGGCGTGTGTGTCGTGAGACCAGGAGCCTAGACTCCCATAACTCACTATTTGGATGTAAAGACAATTGCATCACCAAACATTCTCAAATCATTGTGTAAAGCGGCGGGGTGCCATGTAGCTATGTTTTCTTGGGCACCGGACCCGTGTTAAGGCTGTTATTTTGTTGCCTATTTTTAAGTAAAGTTACGTGTACTTGTATTCGGTGGGGGAGTGAAGCTCCTCTCCAGCCTCCTGGCTGGAGTGAACGTACTGTTGTGATAACGGTGTAATATGTTGGTCTGTTGTTTGAAAGTGTGCTAATTATACTCACTTTTTTTTGTGTCTATGTGTTCCTAGTCTCCCGGGGTAGCCCATAGGGTATGTTTCATCATTTTAATGTGTAGTGTAGGAGAGGAAGTAAAAATAAAGAGAAAAAGTGATTTTTTAAAAATCAATGAATTAATTTACGATATATATATGCTGATGGCACTTTGTTAATGATATGATAGGATATAAATATTTACATTTACTCAGTGCACAAATTTTATTCTGTTTTGAATTGGACCTACCTGTCAAGAAGGTAAATTAAAAGAAAACAGTTTTCGTCGGTTGAGAGGAAGTCCTCTCATAAAAGGGAATTCTTGCACAATCATATCGCAGGACCTGTGAAAGAACCTACCCTATAGGATGAAAGATACTTTCAGGTTATGGTGAACGATTTTACACATTTTATCACTGTTTACATTTTAACCACCTACCAAGGATGAGGCAGAAGGGAACCTGATGAAACACATCAAAGCTCTTGGCCCAGAAGGTCACAAGTGTTTCAAACTTCGTCTGGATAATGGAGGTGAGTTCACTTCTCATAGGATAAAGAACTTTTCCTCACAGAAATGCATCTGTCTAGAAAACACTATCCCTTTTACATTACAACAAAATGGAATAAGTGAGTGCTTGAATATGACTTTAATTAATAAAGCAAGGACCATATTTGTGGAGACTAATCTGTCAAAGTATTTGTGGAATGAATTAATCTGCTGTGCTGCATTTCAGCTGTACCGTAACCCTATGAGTGCATTTAATGGTGGTGTACAGGCAGAATCATACAATGGGAAGCGAGATCTAAGTTGACTACGGGTTTTGCGGTGTACGAGCTTGAGCGCTGAAACTCCCTACTCCTGCCAGCAAGTTGGATCCTGAGGCAGTGGAGGATAGGATGGTAAGCTATGGGTATGTAGGCTTCAGATTGTGGATTCCAACTGAAAACTAGGTAATCGCCTCACGAGACCTTATACTTGATGAGACTGATTGTGTATATTTTTCAGCCTCACATGGTCCAGACCCAGCCATTGGTTTATTTGTATGAACATAAACAGGAAGTTGTCGGTACTCTGGTAAATTAAGAAAATCCTCAAGAGACTCCAAAGTAGGAACATCCAACAATTCCTGTAAGTACTAAGTAGAGAACCTGGGATATCAAGTTTTCTGTTAAGCTTGATGACTACCATATTTATACAACTTATTGTTTTGCTTCTGGTATACTATGTTCATTTGAGGTTGCGATGTCTAATGGCTAGGAGGACTCAATTCGTGAGGAGCTAGCCTCAATGGAAGAAAATAATACCTGGGAATTAGTTGATAAACCCCCAAATGTAAATGTTATCGTTTCTATGTGGTTTTTTGCAGAAAAGTCTAACGGCAAGTAATGCATAAAAAAAGCATGGCTTGTCGCTCGTGAATTTATGCAGAAGCAATGTGACGAAGAGGAGTTATGTTCACCAGTAGCCCGAATGGTAACCATGTGAGTTGTTTTCGTTAGTGGCTGCTTATAAATGGAAAGTGTCTTATTTAGATGTGAAATGTGCATTCTTAAATAGTGTATTAGACGAAAGTACCTAAAGGCGTAGATTGTAAACAACCAAATATTTTTTAAATTATTGAACTCATTATATGGCTTATGCCAGTTACCTAAATGTTGGTATCATGAATTTCACACCTACATTACTAGCTTAGGTATTCAAAGATCAAAGGCTGACCCATGTCTATATTTTTGTAAATCAACTTATATTTTAATTTATGTAAAGGATATTTTTGTAATTTTTGATAAGGACGTAGACAAAATTAAGATCAACCTTATGATTTAATTTCGCATGAAAGATTTATCAGGCAAAAACATTGAATTTTTGGGTTTGAAATTGAGTTTTCTCCATAAGGTATACAAATTGGCGAGCAGAAATTGTTAGCTAAAGTTCTCAATAAATTTAATATGAATGTAAAACAATTTCTTTGCCAGTGGAGCATAATTTCAGACTTGTTGAAAATATGGATTCTATGTATAATTATTTACCTTAATAACAGTTATTAGGATCAGTAATGTATATTATGCTAGTCATATACCTGACATTTGATAGGTGGTGTCTTATTTAAGTGTATTTCTGAATTCATATGATATAATGCTTTGGAAATTTCTTAAACAAATTTTGTAATATTTAAGCACAAAAAAGATTTAAAACTGAATTATAAAGGTGTTCATTGAGACCACATGAAAGAGGCTTAAGTTGCTGAATCTTAATCTGGTGATTTGAACATGACGAGTATGGAAATTTAAAAAGCAGAATATTGCTGCTATTTCGATTATGGAGGCTGAATACATTTCATTCTCATATTGTTTGACAGAATTTTAATTTTTATTGCAATGATTAAGTGAGATGTTAATTGCTTTGGTTCTCCCAACTGTTGTAAATGAGGATAAGCAATCAGCAATTGAAATAGCAAGTACACTGGAAACGAAAGGACATCATTTTCTAGGAGAACTAACCAAAAATAACAAACCAAACTGGTTGTATAAAGAGTGATGACCATGTAGGTGATATGTTTACCAAAGCTTTATGTGGTCACACATTTTCCACGTTCAAAGGATTTTTATCATTGAAATTTGATGTTCGATGCTTTTGTTAATATGATGGGTTTTAAATTGGTGGCGGATATTAAATGTAGGGATTGAAATATGAGCGCCATAATGTTTCCTTGTGGTTCCACTATAAGCGCTGCTTGTAATCTTTGTCACTTTTGGCTTTGTTGGAATAAAGCGTGTTGTGGTACTCAGTATCCCATGCTCACTTATTTTACCTTCTAGCAGCATAATTATATTTTCTTTTCATCTTCTCGAGGCAGTACACTATCATCGTACAGTACTAAAACTCCTTGATAATTTATATTGCAATTGCTCTAATGACAGTAGCTTCATTGCTATGTATGATTATCGGAATAGAGTTAGTGGCTCTATAGCTATAAAACGGAAGTCAATATGTTTTTTGTTTTACTTATTTCAATGGTCCCTTTAATTTTGTAATACATTTCAAATGAATATTATTATTATTTGAGGTGTCTTAATATTTGTCTTTAAAATTTGATTATATAATGTAATTAATAGTTCATATCCCTTGATAAATCTCTATTGTTATTAAATAATGTGTCAAACGGAAGTACTTTGGGTTTGAGATTATGTGTTGTAGACCGTGTGTGTAAACCATTGTTTTGAGCAATGAATTGAATCGCCGCCATTATTGGCTTTAGTGCGATGTTGTTAAACAATTGCAGGTTAAAATTTATAAACAGTGCATCTTAGATTGATAAAATGCAGTTTAAAATACCATTAAGTGTACGCAGTATGAGAATATTCAATACAGGCATTCTTCTTCTTGTTATCAAGACGGTATGGTCGTGTTTACATTGATGTGTGAAGTTTTCGTTTGTTGGAGTGTCAATTTAAGGTAAGAAATGATGTTGCCGTGTTGTAAGAATTTCGGTTATGATAATTGTGATGCCTTTATGTTATACGTGTACAGGTGTAAATGTAAAATAAGTTTTATTGTATTTATTTTTGTTGGATAGAAAATATCGTTTTGTCAAAATGGGCTTCGGTATTATTTACTTCAAAAACAAATGGTTCTCTGGTATGTAACAGATTGTCAAACTTCGTTATGTCATTGACCGGTTTGCATACTCAATACGATTCTTCACTATTTGGAACGAATGTAATATTGGTTTTCATGTTGTTATTTTCATTTACTTAGTTATTGTTGTTAGTTGTCAAATTTATAGCAAACGATTTGTTTTTATTTTTGCAAATTTTCGTTACTTGTTTTCAGATGACTATTGATATCCGGATGTTTTCATTTGATTCATGTATTGTATGTATATTATTTGCTTAAAAAATTAACACCAATATGGCCTAACGTAATATTGCTGTTTAAATGGACGATAGGTATTTTGAGAAAAGCCTTTCTTAAATTGATACATTAAGATGGCGTATTCTTTTGTTTTTGGTTTGTCAAAATGTTTCTTTTTTGTTATTTAGTTAGACTGTAGGACGGACGGCATATATTCGCAATCGTTTTACAATTTTTGAATTAAATATGGAAACTGTAATGCTAGGTATGAATTTTCCAATCACGATTTAATACACATTTGGTTCCTCATGGCTTTGTACATATTTGGTTCTTGATTAACTTTTGCACTTCTGTTTTAAAGAATTAATTTTGGTAGCTAGTTTAGAGTTTTATAGAAATTTCTTGATAATTCAAACACTATGTACAGAAAACTTAACGGCCGTTTAATAACACCTTATCAAATACATTTATTTTGTATTCTGTGATTATTCCTGTCCATGAAAGTTTGCTTATGGCTTTCTCACTAGAGGCAGTTTGTGTTTCTGGTTAAGGCAATGGTATTTGCACGAGTTGGCCAAATGTCTGCTATAACTGGTTCATATTCAATTTACTTTTTGAAGAAAAAATATTTAGGCTCTGATAGCCGGGCTACAATTTATGTAGCAAAATAATACACGCACAGCTCAAATCTGAAAACAGTGGTAAAAATGAAATGTTGTTATGCTCTGTAAATTGTGCCTGCGTGTATTGGTAACATTTGAATGAAAATATAGTGTTGACAGTTCTGTTTACTTTGCTATTCACCTTAACATTCATAATTTGTTCAATAACAATTTTAATCAAAACAAACTTCGGTTTATATGGCACAACTCTTCAAGCACTAGTCAAATTCACTACTTTTGTGGCAATTTTTGTTGCATGAACTCTGCGACGTTCTGATTGGTCATGCACGGTGCACACAAACTGTAGAGTACTGGCCTAAATTTCTGTGCGCATGCTGTGTGTGGTTGTAGAGTGTGTCATGTTAATACATGTAGTCTATTTAATGCTTAATCAGTTGTAGTCCGGCCTTTAGTTTGGTTCTACGACATGGATGTTATGTATCCTGAATCAGTGCGTGACACAATCTGTGGTCAATCTCCAATGGGATGCTTTTGTATGTTTGTGTTTATTTATTTTTTACAACTTAGTTGATACATACAAAGCAAAATTAACAGTTTACATACAAGAAACAACAGTACAAAATGCTTCCAGCGTTTTTTTTTTGTTGACCCCCCCTTGGAGCAGAGCTCTGAAATGGGGTTCCTATACAATGAGACTAAAATTTCAGTTGCCTGGTGACTACATAAGGAAGCCCAAATCCCAATTCTTTCTTGTCCACGAATTTATGTTAGCCATTAGATGTGGAGTATTTTGTTCAATAATATACCCTTTGGTGACCATTGTGTTAGGCCTACTATTTTTGAAGTATTAAACACAGGCCTAATATAAATATTAAAAGTGAATGTGTGTGTTTTATGAAGTGTAGTACACTATCAACTGAAAAGAGTTTGCCACCCTATTAGAATCTCGTAGGGCCACCTCTTGCAGCTATAACAGCAGCCAACCTGTCTGGCATGCTCTCTACGAGTGTTTGCAGGACATCCATGGGGATTCGTCGCCATTCCTCTTGCAACCATTCCATGAGTTGAGCAATGGATTTTGGCCGCGCCTGACCAGCCCTCACCCGGCGATCCAATTCGTCCCAAGGATGTTCTTTAGGGTTGAGGTCGGGCCAGTCCAATCTGCGAACATTGTTGTCGGCGTACCACTGCATGGTAGTCCTTGAAACATTGTACCTGGCATTGTCATCCTGGAAGTAACATGGGTCCATTTTGTAAAAATGCCATAATGTTGTTAGCATTTCATTATTCAGAATGTTACAATAGGCCTCTGTTCATACTACCACGGACAAACACCAGCGGTCCTACGCCGAAGGATGTGAAACAGCCCCACACCATCACTCCACCACCACCACCATCGAATTTCCTAGTTGGCACTATACACTCCGGCAGAAGCCGTTTCCCTGGTAGGTGCCGCACCCATACACGTCCATTGGACCGGAATAATGTAAACCTCAACTCATCACTCCACAGAACTGATTTCCTCTGCTCCAGTGTCCAGTTGCAACGGTCCAAACACCACCTGAGTCGCCAAGCTTTATTGCTTGTCATGATATGGGGCTTATGTGCAGTTGCTCTACCAAAATCTTCAAGTTGGTGGGCCTCTATGCAATGTTCTAATGGAAACAGATACTTGTGTTGCTGCATGAAACTCCTGTCGGATGGTAGCCATGGCTTGTGACCTATTTTTCTACAATTTCACGTTTAAGGGTTCTGCGATTTCTGTCAGTCAATAGTGGATGTTGCCCAGAGCGTGCAGCATTGGCACAATGCCCATCAACCTTCCACTTATGCAGGACGAATGCGACTGTTGATTCCGGCCGGTTTACCTTCCGTGCAATGGTTCTGCTAGACAGCCCACTCAGATTTGCAGCCCACTATCACACCCTTATCGAAGTACGATAGCTCTATACCCGTGCCATCGCCTTGTCAACTGCTTCTACACCTGCCTGCAGCATATGGCGGCCACACAAGTCAACTGGCGTACTGAATTATCTATCTTCACGGATGCCCAATTACTTTTTGGTTTATTCATTACTATCTTAACAAAAAAAATTTTTGGATATCATAGGTTACATATCATGTTACCACACTTTGTATAGTGACTAAAATTTGTTCCACTTTGTTCATTCCTCGCTCATGTTCTGTGCATGGGAGAGTGGGTCTTAGTGCATAGTAAATATTGGCATACACTTTGTAAAGGTAACACTGATATAGGAAAATGTAGTTTCGTGTAAATACAGTACATTTTGCCAGTTTTAGGTATCCACAGTATATCCTTCTGCCACAGGTGTTTTGTCAATGAAGAGGCTCTGAGCCTAGTACACAGGTTTTGTCACATTTCCTCTCGTGGGATGTACTTGATGACTATTGTTTTCCTTTTCATGTAACTTTGACAGTAAAATTTGATAGTTCTTGAAAAGTAGTGCTGTCCAATTTATGTTTCTGCCATATCTTTTCCATCAGTGAAGAAAGTGCTGTTTGTAAACAAACTATATGAATCCAATGACAGGCAATGCAAGGTTAACAACTTCAGTCCAATATTTCATCTAGGCTACTGTAGCTGGTTGCCATTCCTACTGGTTTTATTTTTGTTATGGCCAAGTAATATACCAGTTAGGGTTCTGTTTATTTTATTAATGGGATGGGGAACTCATTTATCATCTTTAGTGGGATGGGATTCTTTTGCTGTTCTTCTTATGAGAGAGTAGCAATTTGATCTGCCGTTTGTCTTGATGATGCAGTGGAGAATTTTGCTCTTGAATAACTAACTGCTGAGCCACCGTGGCCACTCCAGCTGTACGAGTTTTGAACTTTAAAGTTGTATCTTATTGGAAGGGTGACACACAATAAATGTGCCTGTGTTCATACCAGTGTAAGAAATACACACTGAAAATTGGCGTGAAGTTAAACTTGCTGTAAAAATAGTTGGATATTTAATATAATGAACTATATTACAAAGAGCATTCATTCCATTGTGAGAAATGCACAATGTAATCATTGTCATTCAATTTAACGTAATATGTAAAACTAATATGATTTTCAATAAATTGAACTAGGATAAAAAGAAAGGAAAAATTTTAAGACTCAGCACATTTGACATATTCTGGCAACAATTTTGTGAACATTTGCAAAAGAACACACTGATCACTTTGTAATTTGTAAATAGCTTACATGGCGAGTCTTGGATGATTACTTAGGCTAACTGAAATCGCTTTTGTCTGCCACTGATACAAAATAATTTATTTGCTGGATTTTTCAATTAATGAAAAAGTTGATGTTTATTGAAACTAACAAATGTAATCTTCAGAACGTAAATACTTTGTCGCTGATGCTTCATGATGGTTTAGCAAAATGGCAGACCAAAGCACACAAGCAAGCCATTTGCATAGTGGCATAGGCAGAGACAAGTCGATATTTCATTTCACTGAGGAAGACTGTTCTAAAAAGGTACCTACAACAATAATTAACTGCAGTTTAACATTCTGATGCTATCAACAAGGAATTCTCGCATACACACAAAAAAATATGATGAAAGAGAGCTAAATGGTATTCGCTGGGTGGAAACTTTTCACATAATGGTAATGTGTGCATGCTGTACCATAATTTTTCAAGATTTTTATACTGTAAAATTGCAGAATTGGGTTTTTTTTTTTTTTTTTTTTTTTTTTTTTTTTTTTTTTTTTTTTTTTTTTTTTTTTTTTTTTTAAGTATAATTCCGCCCAACTAATTACACAGGACACAAATTTACTAGGGACATCAACATTTGACCAATAGAAATCCCAAAAACGATAGTGGGGAGTTTTATGATGATCAGGGAAATTGTGGGGAAAAACGAATGAAAAATATATACATAGTGTAATATTTACGGAAATATGTGAAATTGCAAATTACTTAACCAAACTGATCTAAATTTACAATATTACCAATACAAGCTAAGCTACAAATATGATAGTGGGGAGGGCTATGAAGATCAGAGAATCTGGCTCTCCGTCTTTCTTCTTTAGGTAGCGATGCAAAGCGACACACATCAGTGAAACTTGGGAGTTTTCCCATAAATGATTTTCATGCGTAGCCCATTTGCACTGGAAAATACTGTGTGTGTTTTTTGAAATTGAACATGGTTTGGTGCTATTATTTTTCTCTGCTCATTTTATAAACACTAAGATATATTTTTGTCTGCCAAACAGAGTTTCAATATTTAGTATTTTTATGTCTATGCCATTATTAAAACAAATTTGCTTTTCGATATAACTGAAATTTTAAAATAAAGTACACTTATTTACATGATTTGAGATCATCCTCGTGAACCGTCTAGTGCATGGTTTAAAGCGAGGTTCACATTAGTCTTTGTTCGGCGTGCAGAACATAACAGTGCAACAGCCAAATGGGCTGAACCAGGAGCAAGCTGATATTTGATCCTAGATCATTGCTGTATCTCAATGGTGCAACCTGGCATTAGACATTTCACACAGAAAGGACACTTCCCGAGAATGTAACTGGTCAAACAAAGTCCAACTAAATATAAGGTATGCTTATTATTTATTTGTACCTACAACTTTATTTGTTCCTGTTTGCCTTCTGACATAAACAAAGCTTTCAAATCGCTGCAAAAAGTCAGCACACTTGACTGGGAAAGTTTTGCAATCCTGTGTTACATTTTCGACATGTCTTGGGGTAGACCTTATTCCTATTAAAATACATCACTAACTGTCCAAAGCAATTAGAATCTTAGCAGCTGTTATGGATGGCAGTTTGCCAAGTCGTGCATCTATAATAGAAGTATTATTTGGTATAACCACAACAATTTGTATACCAACATGTAATTTCAAGGGATCTGTTGGACTTGCGAGACCAGCAAAATTTGGTTTTCTGTTACGTGGTTTCCATCTTGTGTATGTAAAATTTATTAAAATGAAATGGGTTGTTGGGTTTTTTTTTTTTGCTATCAGTTTTATCACTTTTTATGAGACATTCCTGCTGGCAAACCCTCCAGTGCAAAACTCCAAAAAATATTTCCACTCTTTTCTCATGTTGCTTGATCTAATTTCTAACTTGTGAGCCACCACACTGGTTGCTGCAATTCTTCAAATAACATGATTGTGGTTTTGAAGGTTTATGACAGTGTTGTTGTTTTATTGACAGATTTTTTGCGTTCTCAGAAAATATGTTTTTGAAATGGCATTTTTAGATGAAGTGGTGAGGGCAACTCTGTTTCAGTTTTTAATAATAGCATGTCTTCTTTTAGTCTACTATTTTTGTGCATGATATGCGTGGGTATCATCTTTGGTGTTGCTGTAAAGTTTCTGCTTCCAGCCAAAATATATAAGGTTCCCGGGTGCCATTCTGTAGTAGTAAAAAGTATAGCCTATTCTCAATTTCTTTGCACTTTTAAATCAAGCTTTGAAAAGTTGCCCAGTGTATTACATGTTTAGGTGTTTCCTGGATAATTGACCATATATCACATGCATTTTGTACTTGTGTTAACATAAAAGTGCCATATTTTTGGTTAATTTACAGTTTTACGCTATTTCATTTATAATTAATACAAATAAAATAAAAACAGAGAGCAAATGTGTGTATTTAATACCTAGTAAGAAAGAGTTGTAATGCTAACTATTACTACACAGAGTGAACACAAATGGGCGGTGTTGTCCGTTTGGTATAATTTCCTAGACTTAGTTAAACTTTGTTTGCATGGGGCAGAGGAGTATCCTGGAAGTAGAATTTTAGCAGTACTTTAGAAAAGTTGGAAGTAACTGTGAATGGACTATAGAAGGGTATGTGTTGCATCATCAATGACAGTGACATCCAGTGGAGTTTATTCCATGACGCAAGGTAAGGAATCTTACCCTATACATATTGGAAATGTTTGGCCCTATATAATTTTTGCATAAACTTTAAATTTAAACACATGTAAATCTGAGTTTCCCGTTTCTGATTCGAGAAAGTTTTTGTAACTCCCGTACTGTACACACATAGTGCTGCTATCTAGTATTTATTTCCATAAACAGGAGTGACTAGTGAGTAATCGAACTCGCAAGCGAGTTACCGTGCTACGTTCCTTTGGCAGGTAAGTAGTCGTTCTGTTTGTGTATTCCAGTCCTAATTTTTTTTTAGAGTGGATGAAAGTGTTCGGGAAAACTTGTTTTCTTATAATTTGTAATATGTTCTCTAAATCATGTTCAGTTTGATTATTATTACATTCATTTTGTTTCAGTTTTTATAACAAATGTTAGGAATTATAAAACTGAAAATACCTGTCGAGGGTAAGTAAAGTTGGAAATGTCTCTTGTGTACGTTTGAGATACTATTTAAATTCTACTTTCTCTCAGATAATGTATGTTTAATTTGTAGATATTACAATTGGTTCTTATTTCAACTATTTGGCCTACATTCTTTATCCTAGTACAAAATACTTACAGTATTAATCTAAATGACTGGTAGATTCCCCCCCCCCCCCCCCCCCCCTAAAGCATAATTTTTTCTTTGTGTTATAACGTTTTCAACTAATTTTTAAGATCAATACATAGAATTATTTTGGGTACAGAATATCTTGACCGCTTAAAGTTTAAACAAACACTGGTGCTCTTCTATAGTATGTCTCATGCTTAGATTGCAGTGTACTCTGTAATGGACATTCACTCTATTTCCTATACATGGTTTGTGTCATTAGTGCCGTCCTTGTTCCAGCGTTTGTTGTTGCCCACTCAGTAGAAACGTGCATAATTTACATTATTTAGCATCAGGCTGAACTTCACAGTACTGTATATACCAGAGCCGGCACCGTCTTTCCATTGGCTGCTGCATAGATTTGATGCCAAGCCTTTTCTGACTGGACTGCACATGATTGGGGTACAAAATTGTGAAGTGTTCCTTTATTGGTGCAGAGTTACTCTTGTGTGTGTTATATAAAGTATGGTTCTATGACAAACATATTGCATAGGTACGTGTGTTTAAATTTCAAGTCCCCATATTTCATTTACGTTAGGTTCTTGAAAATTGTGCTCTGTACGAATCAAATTTTTCCACAAGATGGTATGATAAAAGTTGTGTGGTTATGCTACCTGAATTCTCCAGAAATACCTTAAATATGTATAATATCACACTAACAAGATGTTTATTCTCCACAAAATCACAGAGAACAAACATGTGTATAAAGGATACCACACATCCGGCCATATCTCCTATAGTTTTGCTTGGTTTTGGCATAAAATAAAGTTATTCCGACCCTGCTTGATAACTAATTTTCACTTTTCTAGTAAACTCACGCAAAGTTAGTCTTTGGTAAAAATGTTTTTGTTCTCTTTACAGAACATTTGAAGTTGATTGTGAACTCTACATTATATTATAATCAGCAGTAAAAATGCATATGTACATACAGTTACATATAAAGTGTTTGTGAATGAAAAAAGGAATTCCGGAAAGACAGAATTTCATACCCAGCCAGCACTAACACAAGTTTTTAAAATCATTTGGCTTTTTTATGCAAGAAAACATAGTAGCTGTTGGCAGTAAGCTAGCACTTCAATAACATTGGTACTGTAGGTCGAAAACATGAAAATAAGTTTTGTCTTGCCATATGTTAGGGGTGGTGTGGAGTCTTAGATGTGGCCTCACACAGCATTCTGGGATGTTGGGAATATGGATGTAAACAGAAATGTAAACATGGCAGTAACTGTTTACATAACTGTACAGTAAAATTAATCTTCAATGTAATTTATTGTAAGATTTTCAAAGTGATGCAAAACTCACCAGAATTACATATACAATTTAAAAAATTCTACTCTCATAAAAACACTCTTGACAGAACAAAAAAAATTACTTTGGATACTGACATTCTCATGGCTGTTCAATCAGAATCGGTGAACGTGCTGGAAAATTTTTCCGTATCGTGTTCACTGTAGATTTGGGTAGATTTATTGACTGCGCTACATTGGACAACTTTTGGTCTGACTCTAATTGATTTAGAACATCCATTTTCACTGCAAGAGACTGTTTTTCTACTCTTTAGTGGAAGGTCCGGCCTGATTTGCAGGTGTTTCAGAGTGGATAATTTAACACCCTACAGATGCATGTAAAACCTGAAATATAAAATTATGAAAACTTCATGAATAGAACACTAAGTCAACACTGCCCATCAAACAGTTGGTTTACGAACACTCATATGTGCTCAGTAATGTTTATGTAATAATTGTGAATGAATATTTGCAGCAGCACTGTCTAAATGTTTAACAATCAGACAATAGATGGAATAAATTGCACCAAACAATGTGATGTACCGTTTGTCCGCCACTAAAAACATCCAACAAACTAGGCTTTAAAGTGTACAGCAAAGCAAAGTAACTTTTCACGTAGCGTTGCTCGGCCAGGCAAGCAAAGCACGTGCTGAAAACCAACATGAATGCAGAATCCTGATTAGAGAAAAAAGTGTGTGCGCATCCAAAAGTAAAGCAGATAGGCTGGCAGACTAACGTACAGACATCCTCAAAAGGAAACCAGCACAGTTGCTACATGTCACATCAAAAGTTACGGTGGGGAGGTGTGCGCAGTAGTGAATTATTGTATGCTATACAAATAAAAAGGCTGCAAATTACAATGTGCGCAGTGAGTGAAAACTTTAAGTATGCTTAATATCAGGACTTACTGTAATGTGAATTTTGCACATCTGCCAATTAGCCATTTTGTAGCCTCAGAAATATGTCTTTATCGTTGTGTGTGCTCCGTACAATCAGAACAAGGGGGTTTCACTTTTAAGGGAGTTACTTAGCTTTGCTGATGCAATATTGGATTCTCCTACCAGTTATTAGGGATGTAGATAGATAAAATTCTCTTTATCAGGCTGTTTCTTTCACAAAGCTGAAGTAATCTGGCAACGCTGCACACCATTGATGTTGTAAAATAATATTTGGAAACTACGTTCTACCTTTTTTCAAACTTTAAGCTCCTTTTTACAGTTTGTAGCATTGCATATATATATATGTGTATGTGTGTGTGTGTGTGTATATATATATATATATATATATATATGAGCATATTCGGGAAGTATTTCAATTGTCTTTATTTCAGTCAAGGATAGTAATTCATGTAATATTTGAAGGTCGTGGCATTGACAACTTATTTTATATATTTTCTTTTTCCAAATTTTATTATTTTTCTTTCCTCATTTTATCAGTAGTAACAGACAAGCACATCGTTTCCTTTTCACTGGGTTAGTAAACTAAAAACATCGCTACCGCAAGGCACAAGGAGGAAAATAACAGAGGTCACCTTTGGCTGACGTGACCCGACTGCTTGAAAACAATGTTTTCAATGAGGAAACTTTCTACCAATATGTGAGGAAGCACAACCTTTCTCAGGTATCACAACATTTCATCGCAGCATGATCGTTTGTCAGCTGTCCGTCAAACAGCCTGCAATGTGTGATAACGTGACTCGCACCGACCAGCGCCTGTGACTTTAACCTTCTTTTGTATTTCAGACATTTCAATTAAAATATCTATTAAATTTATTTTACGTCAGTGCGAGGAGTCAATGGGGCACCGGGAGAGAAACGTAAGGATTCTCTCTAGTCTTCGTAACTCTTAGTCAGAAGTTTTGTTTTATGAAGGCTGCCATTCTGTCTTTTTTTTTTTGTTTGTTTTGCAGAGACAATAAATCTCCAGTAAACATTTAACTTCTGGTATTTATTGGCAATCTTGGTATCAACCAACTTTCATTATTATGTATGTAGTCAAGTCTCCAACTCACGCTGAGCTAGTCCGTTGGTGTTTTACTGAGAACGACTTCGAGAGAACAGGGCGGTAACCTGTTACAAGTTGAAATTATTTTAGTGCCAAATAGTCATATTGATTTGCAATATCAACACTTATGGTGCTTGCATCTAAACTTTGTGTTAGTTGCACTAAGAATATATGTTGCTAACAGTAGTTGCAGAATGGGAAGTGCTTCATAAACAAGGCCAACCGAGTGTTCTTAAAAATAGTTTTTTTTTTTTTTTGAACACCAGTACCAGGATTATGAATTTTAATAAAGTTAATGGTTTTAGAAAAGGGTAAATGGAACATTGGATAGGTGACATCCCCCTTCTGTACTAGATGCTCAAATACAAGTAAAAAAAAAAATATGGCTGCTGAAAATTGCATTAATATCTTTTCAGTATGTGTCTATGCAAATAGTAAATTTTGCACTATAAATACGTTATAGCTTATTAAATATTTTTGGTAATGTGGAAATGCTAACTTTAGATAGCAATTAAATTCCCCAAAGGACTTGGTTTTTATAGATTAAGAAATACTTTGTTAACATATTTGATGTTCCTGGAGGGATGTCAATTTTAAGAGACATTTGTTTATACGTTATACAATTACGAAAATTTTTGGGAGTTGCTATAAGTTGGGGGGGGGGGGGGATCTGGCAATGTGACCAATCTACACACCATGTAAACAGTAAATGCTCGTGTTTGTATAAAGTATTGTATCAGTTGTGATGAATTGCTGTAGGATTAGTGTTGTTAAGTTGGTGATTTTGATGTTGGCTTTGGAAGAAAATTGTACTTAAATTAAAATTCTTATTATACTTAACTTTTATTTTTTAAATTGTGTTTTTAAAAGCAATATTAAATATTTTTGACTTTTAGTGAATGGTCTTTAAATACATGTTTAGAAATTATGACAGAGCATGTCGACACATGAACAGTGAACATTTACAGCCAGTAGCTGAATTGCCAGTCAATTTTGACAGATTCCAGTTTCCAGTCTGGTAAACATTGTTGTATGTGTGCTTTTTTTCTCTTTGTGTTTTGCGAGTATCTTGTTGGTATTGTCCAAATATTTTATCTGTAGTTAATTGTTTTTTTATTTATGTTAAGCGTAGTTTGTTTAGTTACAGTTCTGTGTTTTCTGAGCGAAGTGCAATATTAATCAGTATGTGTTTGCTGCTTCGTAAAACTGCTTATTCCGTCATTTTCGTTAACCGGCATCCGCAGTGAAGCAGCGCAAATATAATTTATGTATCTAAGTTTAAATTTGTTAGTGCCAAGAAACGTGTGCAGTGTTAATTTGAATTTATAATTTTGCAAATAAATTATTTGATACTAATGATGAACAAACATGACTTTAGTAAAGTATAGTTGCAGGGATTTCCATAGAAAAAACACATGTTCAAGAGGTTGTGTATTTTACATACAGTAAGGTTGCATGTTTTGAATGTATGTATTTGTAAACCGTTGCTAATTATTTGAATACAAATGGCCTTAAAAAGCTGCACTTTCGACACTTTTGTAGTGTGTAAATATTATTCGTATCTTTGCCTATATCATAAATTCTAGTGTTTGGTTAACTTTGGTCAAAGTGTTTGCTTGTGTGTATTGCTGCATCTGTACGGATATGAACAGAGACGTATGTATTGCGTTTTGTTTTTTCATTGAAGTTAAAATTTTGGAAGTTACAATACTTTGAATATTTCCATACGAACAAAATTTGGTACTGCTCCATCAAACCATTATGCAGCTCAACATGCCACACACTCGTAAGAACATCAAAGCAGTGCCATCTCACAAAAGGTGTTACACTAAAGCCCTCCTTGCCACCCCGTCACTTTTTTTCCCTCAAAATAAAATAAACAACCCCAAAAAACTTAACGTGACAATTATAATTGAATGGAAAAAAATTTTGAAGCATTGTAGGAGGAGGAATGAGGAAGTCTTAAGAATGCGAAGGAAGGGTAAGTAGGAAATTAAGGAGGAAGAGGGTGCGAAGTACGAGTACTTTAAGTAGCACAGACAGCGGCAATCACAATAGGGAGGGAGGAGTGACCATTATAATGGAAGTGATGATATGCTCATTAAGAATATTTTTAAAGATATTGTTGAAGGAATGTCATATTTGAGGGAGAAAGGATTATTAGTGAGTCAACCAAAATGTGACAAGTGCAGTATAGAAATGGCTTTATGTGAGGTTGTAGAAAGCAGAACAAAAGATTCGTACATGTGGAGATGTCTCAAGGATAATAAATGGATGAGCATCAGAAAAAGTAGTTGGTTCTAGAAGTTAAAATTAAAATTCCAACACATCTTTATTATAATCTATTGTTGTTTGTGGAGGCTAGGGGTCAACCACACATCACATGAGGCAGAGGTATCCAGAAAGATTGTCATAGATTGGTATTCGTTTTGTAGGTAGGTGTGCAGTAAATGGATAGAAAAGGAAGGGAATGTTGTAGAAATAGACGAAAGTGTTTTGGCAAAAGAAAGTATAGCAGAGGAAGGAAAATTAAAGGATTATGGGTTTTTGGAGGTATTGAGAGAGGGAGTGCAGGGATAGGAATGTTTCTGGAAGTAGTCGAAGATAGATCTAAGGAGACATTACTAAACACAATAAAAGAAAAAAATCATGAAGGGTCCACCATTTGTAGTGATATGTGGTCTAGTTACAAATGTTTCGACAACGAAGGTTTTAAACATTTAATTATTAATCATAAGTACCAATTTCTTAATAATGAAACGGGATGCACAACAAATACAATTGAGAGGTTCTAGAGTCATGTAAAGCATAACGTTGGAAAAGCAAAACGAAAAAAGGAAATGTTGAAGAGTCATTTGGATGAATATGTCTGGAGGAGAAGTGCTTCAAAGCAGGAATATTTATTTGAGGCCTTTTTAAGTGTTGTGAAAAGCATCTCTGAACCCAATAAATAAATAAGTTAAATATAAGCATGCGTAAGGTATAACAATCAAGGAAATTATTACAAATATAGAAGAAAAACTATTTTTAAAATGTATAAAACGGTGGTTGATTCACAAAACATGGGTGACAATTTACAAATGGTATTATGGAAAATAATAATAAACACGTCCTATTAAAATGTAGGCCTATTAAGATGGTTGGGAAAAACAAATTAGGTTGGATTTTCGTCCCCAAAATTTAATGAAGTGTAAAATTTAATGGAAAAAATGCTGTTCAAGTGTAGTGAAACATTATGCAATGAGCCAGTGCAAGCATCAGCAGGGGAGTAATCCCCCAAAACAGTGATTCAGTGTGTGCCGGCTGTTTTTTTATTTTGTCTGGTGCGAAGCGTTGTGCATCAGTAAAGCTTGGGAGTGTAACTAGAAATTAATAATGGTAAGTGTAGCCTTCTTGAGGGGGAAAATACTGTATAAATGTAGGCAAATAGTATGTTTTGTACAATCGTTTAAGTATCAGCAGAGAAGTAAACCTGCACAACTGGCAAAACTGTGAAATAAGTTTGCTGGCTGAATTGTATTGGTAGTGGTGTGAAGTGTGATTTGTCAAAGAAGATTGGACTTGTTGAGAACAAAATTTCAAGTGTACGCTATTAGAAATGGAAAAAATGGTTATGTAGATGTGTTTTTGTTGTGTTGAGTTTGGGTATTGTTTGGTTTGGTACTTTTGCAATGTTATGTATGTTAGATATTACAAAAAAAAACTTAATCTCAGAAAGTGGTAAATTTCCACCCTACTAATTACACAGATCACGAAAATACTAGGGTCATCAACATGTGACCAATAGAAACCCCAAAAATAATAGTGGAAAGGGCTATTGAAATCAGGGAAATAATGGAGTGAAACATATGTACATAAGGTAATATTTATTCATGAATATATGTTACATTGAGAAAAGACTACAACTGTAGCCAAATATTATGCACGGAGCCAGAGTCCCAGTGCCAGCAGGGGAGTAAGTCCCCAAAACAGATA